>VZSV01000004.1:8478348-8500614 GCA_013398735.1 Nothocercus julius
CCTGGTGCCTGGGGTTATTCCTCCCCAGGTGCAGGACCCTGCACTTGTCCTTGTTGAACCTCATGAGGTTCCTCTCTGCCTAACTTTCCATCCAGTCTAGGTCTCTCTGAATGATCTGTAAGTTCAAAATTTATATCCTTCTAATATTAATTACTTCTGTGATGAGCAGTGAGAAAGGTAACAGTATGTAAAAATCACATCCAAGTGCACTAAAATCCTGACTTTACCTTCACTGGGAAAATGTCAGCACTGAATTGGCTGAAAAAGGAATTGCAAATGGTATTAAATTGCTAAGGAACAGGGTCTAAGCTAATCACAGCAACTGTACAACATGGAGAAATTATTCAAAATTGAAGCCGGAATCATCCTCTTGGTCCAGCAGGAGAGAGGATTGACTTAGACGGTACTGAGACTTTCTGTGATCTGTGTGGTAGGATAAGTTTGGATAGGATGCTAAAGGCCATATAGTTAGGGCAGCAGCAGAAGTGATCCCCCAGCAATTTTCCTCTCTGGATGCGTGTCCAGGGTGAACAATTCACAGTGTGGACAATTAAAGGCCTTTGCTTGAGCCCATATCCCAGCTATATATTTTGTTTAGTATTAATGAGGTATCCAGGTCACTTTTTCTTTAACTCAAACACACCTCCATCCCTGCTAAGTCCGCTGGAAGCAGTGCATGTGCAGCCAGATCCCAGCAGCAGGAGCCAGCAGTCCCGCATGGGCTCCATACCCTGCCCCATGCTTCTCAGGAGCCATCCTGAGATGTGCTAAGACCTGCATTATCAGGTCTTCCAGCCCCATTTTCCCCTGGATAATAAAAAGCTAACAGGTTATGTCCTATAACAGCAAGGAAAAAAAAGCAAAAGCTTAGGAAAAACTGCCAACCCAAAACCACAGTGGCACATACAAAATTTTGATTTGCACTGTCAGCTTCCTTTGCAGGACTTTTATTTGGTACAGTTTCTTTGTCCTTCTCTCACACATTAAATTATTTAGGGCCTTATTCTGAAGCTTTTATGCCTTCACTTATTTTCCACGTCTGCTCCTGAGATAAGGTGCCATATACACGTACCTGCAGATCTAAGGCCTAAGTGACCATTTACGTCTCCTTTTTTGTAATGTAGTGATTTTCTCTTTGCACTTTTGCCTTATTTTCCTGGCAAAACCTTTCAAAACCAAAGGAAATAAAGCAATACTTCCCTCTGCTGGAAGTCTTTGGAGTTCTTGAAAAAAAACTGAAATGCAACATTTTTCTGAGCAACTTTTGCTGTATTTTGCTGAAGATAGACAACAGCAGCAGGGAAAGAAGACGGAAATGGAGGATTCAAGGCTTTTTTGGGGGGGAGGAGCAAGGGTAGGTGTTATTTCCTATGGATTATAGCTTTGGAGAGCTCTTATGTAACTCAGTTTTTTTTCTCCTCCAAATTTTAGTTACTTTGTCATATTTATTACGTTCATTATTAATGCACTTCTGAAAACTCTCATGCTACCCAGGCCTTATAATGAGATGTTTAAAGTTTCGCTGTGCATGCAGTTTTCTGAAAACATTGCATGGTTATTTTGCAGATTTTCTCAAGCTACTATTGCATGTTTTCCTCCATGATGCTTGTGAAAGATTTGAAAAAATCACACAGCACCAGCTAACATCTTTGAAATTCCCATTGGCAGAGTGAATCAATTGCTGGCAGGAGAAGGCTCCGGTGGACATGGAAAATTTCAGTTCTGATTTATAAATCTTGTTGAGAAAGTTGTTCCACAGGACTGGAAAAGGTAATTCCCTCCGTAGTTATTGGAGACATGAGATTTCTAGCTTTCTTTATAAATCAAGATAATGTAAAGCAAGGTCAAGCATTCCACACCAGCTGTCCCATTCCTGATTTTGAGGCATCATCTACTGTCAGCTGTCTGTAAGCTTTTCTATACATAGAGGGATTTCCACTGGTTGGAGAGGCCGACAAGGAAATACGATAATAGAGGACATTTATACTGAGCAATTCCCAGATTGCTTACACTAAGTATTCTCAGTTTTGTGTCTCTTAGTCCTGTCATGTTGCCTTCCAATATCTCATAGAGTTCTGCAGAATAGCTATTACCTTGCATACCTTTTGATTATGCATAACTTACTCCTATAATCAAGTTAGGACCACTAAAGTAAGTCAGATCAACTGGATTATCCTCTACAAATACATTTTCATATGAGGTCTGAAGTGTCCTGGATTGCTCTTTAGCTGATGAGGTATCAGTATCTAACACCTCTTTAACTGGTGAGGTAACAGATGAGGTATTTCAGCCCCTAGTAAACGTTACCATCTCTGGGCTGAAACACAGAACTAAGCAAGGGCAGAAGTACAGGTGGGAAAACAGCCAGAAGATACCTTTTTCAATAGGAACCAATATAATTTTAGGTAAGAATTTTGTGGTCAAATCCTGGGACCTTCTTTGGTGCACATCCAGTTCTTGTTGAAGGAAAGCTTGTACTGATTCAGTAATAACTCCCAAAGACAGCAGCTCTAATCCAATGCTCACATTTTGCCAGGGCTTTGGAATTAACACCTGCTACTTTGGAAAAAGCACCGTGAAATCTCTTGGAGGCTAAAAGAGGTCAGATTGCCCTCCCTTGCATTGTAAGGTCCTCTTAAGTCACTGGGTTAGCAAGCTGTCTAAAAAGCTGAAAGGTGATAACACAACTTTATTCATGGCTTTGACATAGTTGTCAGAAGAGTCTTTTTCTCCTTTTTCTTCATTTAAGACTGTTCATCTGTTTTACAATGGATCTCAGATACCGTGTTTCTTTCCTGCATCCAGGAATGTATTTGCCTGGAGTCTGAGAAGGAAGGAAAATGTGCTGTTGCTAAAAATGACCACACCGTCACTTCGGGCAGGTCATGAGTTAATCTTTACGGGAGCAGCTAAGCAGTCATGCACAGCTAGCTCTGTTCAATGAAATCAGGTTGCATGTATGAGTAACTGCTTACTCAGACTCACACGGAATTCAAAATCTGGTCATTTAAAGTTAGAATCAGATAGGAGAATACCATAGTAGATCACAAGGCCTAAATCACATTGTAAGAGAGGACTTTGTGTTCTCAGTTAATCAGAACAGTGGGACCTCAGGTCTTGGCATTTTGTGTCAAGCATAAAAAGGGCCTTTTTTTGTAAGAAAACAGCACACCAACCTCCCAGAAACAGCATAGCTGGAAAGAATAGAACCGAAGAGATTGCCTTTTAGGGCAAACCTCTCAGCCATTCACTGATTTATTATTAACATTCTTACTGCTGTTGTGCTAAAAGGCTCCAGCCAGCTTGGTTTCCACTAGGCTAAGCGCCACACTGATGACTTTATCTACAGCTCAGGCTCAAGTTCAGCCTGAATTCAAAGCTTTGGATCATCAGCGCTGCATTCAGTGGAGAGAGAACTGCTGGTCCCCCAAACTGGGAAATTGGGGTAGAGGATGAGACATTCCCAGATGAGGGCTGCCCTGATAGATCCACACCCTTGGCTCTGAACTTGGGATATAGCTGGAGAAAAATAACCAAAAGCTCCCATCTCTACAGATTTTCAGATCTGATTCTTCAGAGCTGTCTGCCTTGCTTACGAATCCAGGACATTTACAGAATGGGGAGAAGGTTTCAACCAGCACTGAGTGCATGAACTGCTTTTAAAAAGTCTGGTAATAAAAATCCCACAGTATCTGTTGCCATTGGTCTCACATTGTGGCTTTGTTAATTGCCAGTAATGAAGTTGTATATGCAACTATTGCAACATATGGGACTTTTTTTTTAATGGTAACCTTTGCCCTCAGTGTTGAACCCACTGAATCATTTACTGTAGATATTTGGACTGACACATCCTCAGAATGACAGTCTCCTCTGACAAACAGGAAGAAGCTGTGCATCCCCTCCATAATGGGAAAAATCCAAGGTCCTCAATCTGATGTTGTTTGGCCACCGCATCTCTCTGACTGAATGTACCTAGCAGGGTCGGGATGCCTGTTGCTCCTCAAGTGCTGCTGTTCCATGTTTTACCATGAACTTGTGGTGCACCTCAGCAAGGACCAACCTTGAAGAAAGCCCCCTGAGCTTGCACCTTACTCCTTTGAACTTGTGCTTGGCTGGGTACAAATTTACCAGGCTAAAGGGGGTACGAGTGAGCTGGGGATTATTCTTTCAGTCTCGATAGCAGTGAAAAATGCAGCTGACAGCAACTGAGAGCTGCTAAATAAGGCTTCTTCTGTTCTTGTACTTGAAACCAAAGATGCAGGATCCCAGTACATAAGAGAAGCTGCAGCATCTGGGAGCTAGTTAGCAGCGTGTGTCAGGGGCACTAAACTTCAGCCTTCAGGGTGCTGTAGCATGAAATAGCCACAGAGACACTGAATCCTAGAGGGTTTCATTTTATAGTTCTGCCTCTGGATAACCAAGACTAACGAATCTGTTGTCATAACAGGATTTTGTGGATATATACAAGCATTAAGCATGTTTTAAAAAACAGTCAAAGGAAGCTAAGATCAAACGAACAGCATGTGATGCACTTGGAATGTCTGTAAAATCCTAAGTTGAGCAGTTTAAGACATGTTGCCCTCTAGCGCCATCCATCTAGGGGTTTGCAGCTCCCAGGCCATGAAAAACTGGCCGCTCCATCAGTGGGCAATCGCTCTACACTGTTCAAACAGCATTGCCTGCTTGGCTTTGACAGCCAAGACAGTCTCCTTGCATTTTAAATGCCCTGCTCATCCCTCATTAGACTTTTCAACACAAAGGAGACTGAGAAGACCTTTTGAGCCTAATAGCCTGTGTATTAGGGGTTTTATACCCCTAATTAGGGGCATTATACCCCTAAGTTAGATCCCTAAGTTAGACCTTTGCTGTGGTCTAACACCACCACCTTGGGAGGAACCCATTGCCACCTCCTCCTCCCAGTCTGGGCCTGGCTCTAGCAGGGCTGGAGCCAGCAGTGTTACAGCTAGGGCGGGCTGGGGGCACCTGGAGTGCCCATACACATGCACTTGTAGATTGTACAGAGTGTAAGAAGATAAGAGCATGCAATGTGAAAACTCTTTGTTGTCATTGAGCAGCGGTACCTTATAAAGATTTCTTTAAAAATGGAACAGAATTTGCTTTGGATTCAGTCCTGGAAGAACTGACACACACAGGTCCCTTGGCTGCTGGCGCAGGGCTGTCTCTGACTCCAGTGGGAATTGTGTGTAGGCGTCCAAGTACAGACTGAGGCTGGAACAGCGTGCAAAAAAGAGAATTGCTCTCCTGCAAAGGTTTCCTTACACAAGTACACTGCATTAGGCACTTCCGCCCGCCAGCCTGCCTTGCAGGGAAAGGACACTCCGTCGGAAAACCAAGCCGGTCTCACTTGAGCATTCCTCTAAATTAGAGCATTTGCTCTAAAAGCAAAAGACTCTTCACAGATTATAAAGCAGCACACTGGCAGCAAACACAGAGGTAATGTAATCAACACTGGCAGGGTTCTCCTCGTGCCGTGTTTTTTAGTCAAGGTGGTATGCCCTTCTGAACTGCAGCCACGTGACGTCAAACATGAAGCAGGTATTACAGACGGAAATTCTGGGGCCCAGTGTGATCCAAACTAAATAGTCAAAGTATCTCATTCTAATGGCCACACTCTACACTATTTTTTTTCTATCCCATTTGCCTTAAACAGAACATCCAACCCAAAGAAGCATATATGCTTCTCAGGCTTTTTTCACAGGACCTGTTTTCTAAACAGTTAGGAGTTTATCTTGCCTATCTCTGGACTTCATCTAATTTATTTGCATTTTGTATTCCAAATCCTACAGGATTCTTGCTCATGTGCTCATTAAACATATTCTCAGCCCTTTATATAGCAACAATAGTTCCACATGGCAGCTCCATAGAATGGGAGAAGAGCTAAGCAGTCTATCTTCGCAATCAAGTCACTTTATGGCAGGCAGCAAAGAAGAGCAATGCCTCCTGCTCTGTCTCCACATATGGCTGACTTGTATTTGGCTTGTGATCCTTTTTTCTTTTTTTTCTTTGCTGCTGCAAAAGCACTTACTCCTTATTGGTAATTATGCCTTTGATTTTTGCCTTGCCAGACACAGTGTTTTGCGCTTGTCATGAAATCAATTAGATGAAACTTAATAATGACATTTCTCCAATTACTTTCATTTGGAATAGTCCTTCTGCTCTCCACGGTAATTCCCACCCCCTCTTAGGTTAGTGCCTTGAGTTTCTCCACTATCTGATGATGGATGAAGTCCATCAGCTCCAGCTAAGATAATTAATTTATTAAAATATTTCTTATTCTTTGCTGTTCTAGACCATGCTCTGTGCCTCATGGGTAAGGCTGTGTTGAAAATATAAGTTTGGAACAAAACAAGACTTTTCTTATCCTATGCAGACTGGCCTAAGGAAGAAATTCTGGTGCTGTTTTGCCACATATTTCATCCTAGGACAAGGAAAAGCTTTCTTAGTCAAAAGATTTTAGGGATTTTAAAGCTGGACAATATAGCAATGTGAGTGTGGGTGAACTGGCAAGGTAGGTATTCCATTTGGTTCCATTAGTCTTCTTCATAAAGAAATTAATCTTCACCTTATAATTCAAAAGTGTTTCTAGAATCTTTTATATGATCTGTGACTCCTTGTCTGCCTTTAGCTTGGTGTCTGCTTTTCATTGCTACATGCTTGTGCAGCCACCATTCATGCAATACTCTTGTCTTTCTGTTCTTTTCAGTCATTAAAGTAATCCTCAAGCACTGTCTTTCCTATCATAGTCCCACATGAGGAGGATAGGTTTTTTTTTAGAAATACCAAAACTGCCTGTGTTTTTCTTTCTCCTTTTATTCCATCATAACTGATAGATTTTAAGGCCAGGGATTGCTCTCTACTCTCATCTCTGAAGACCACAGACCAAAAGACTCCCCAAATTTTTGTGAGGGAAAAAAAGGTGAAGCCTTGAGGCAAAGATTACAGGTACTAGTGTATCTGCCACTACAATAATCAAGCATTTCCAAGGGTAGCTGCGTTATTGCAGCTAAATAAACGATCAATGTAAGTGTCCTACAATACAGCAGCAGCATCAGGAAGAGAGCCCAGCCATGCCACGGTCCCACAGTCCAGCTCTCTATTCAGCAATGCTGCCTCTAAAGATCTATTTTTTTTCCACTGTGCTTCTCTGGCGGTGCCTCTCTGCTTGAAACTGAGCACACCCGACCAAACACTATTGATTAAAACATTATGGTATCATATTACTTTCAATAGCACTCTACTCCAGCCCAAAATAGCATTTGCTTTTGATGCTCTGTACCAGATGTTTTCACTGATCTATCTGCAAGGACATCTGATTTCCTGAGTAGCTACAAATCATTTGCAACTCAGATGAGTACTCTTTCCATATGCATACACAGTATGTAATGTGCTGTTGTGTCACTGTGTTGGGTGTCTTAGTTTGGTCATTCTGACTACTTAGTTCCTCACAAGCCTCCCCAGGATTTTAATTAGCCTAGAAAAAAAAATGTTATCTGCAAGAGTTATGACTGATTCCCTTTATTCCCTCTTCCAACAGCTTAAGAAGAAACAGTATGTTTTTAAAACCTTGGTCAAGCAGGTCCATGTGTTACCAAATCTATAATCATCATCAAAAACCCCTTTTTGAGGTAGCATATATGCACTAGCAGCACATCACTTATCTGTCTAAGAAGAGGAGACCTCACTCTGGTGGAATAGTCTAGAAATTTTCCACTTCTTCCTGGCTATTAAATTGATGTTCATCTCATCTAGACTACAGAAGAGATAGTTGAAAGAATAAGAGAGTAGAGTACTGTTTAAGTTTTCTTACATAACTATGAGAACAAATAAGTACCTGAACATTCTAAATGGTCTGAAGCAGAAGACTACGTCATGGTCCATCAGCAATATTTAAGAGAGACTGCCACAACTCAGTGAGGATTTCTCCCATAAGATCCAATAGAAGGACTCTGAGCAGAGAGTCTCTCTCTTATTCCAGGTGCTCTGGTCCAAGTGCCCCATCAACAAAAAAAAACTTGTGCAGTTAAAAGTAGGATCTAGACACTTCACTCAAAAAACTCATATCTTCAAACCTGTGTTGAGCTGTCTTATCTTGCAATACACAAATAAAGCTGGAGCAAGAGCCAGAGGAAAAAAAAATAGTTATTCTGCAGGTTGGTTTTCTGAGAGGCAATGGAGACAACTTTGCTGGCACAGAGGGCATGGTCATGCAGGGTGCTAATGAGCAGCAGATGGCAGAGAAATGTCAGGACATAAAGACATGATGAAAACCATGGCCCTCAGTTCCACAAGTCATATTTTCTCTTATTTATTCTCAGTGCTCATAATGATAGGAGACCCCATTTCATGTTAACTTGGGTTCCCATTGAAAATAAGTATAGGCAATATCTCTCTGTCCTTCTGCCCATCAGCTCTTCCTGAACATAGAACTCTTAAAGAAAATAATGTTTCTGAGAATTGTGTAAAAATCAGTAACTAAACAGATAAGAGAGATTCAAATCAGGGTCTTCACCAGAGAAAAGATTACAAATTGAGTTTGCTTTCTCTTTTGGCCTTTTTTTCAAATGGCCTTTTTGGCCATTTGACCATATTTCAAGCCAGACACAACATGTCTTGCCTTGCCTCTTGTCGAGCCAGCACTTAGGCGAAAGGAGAGGGTGCTATAGATAGTCTTAAGGAACATGGTGGGAAAAAGGAAATATTGCCAAGAGCTATAAAAAATATGATTTTTGCAGACATAGAGAAGCAACTCAGTTTAGATTGCACAGAGGCAGCTGGTCCTAACTCCCCTGGGCTTCCAAATTCATCTAGGGGCATTAAATGGCAAAATGCTTCAAGTCAAATAAAAGCTCCAGCTGAGCACTAAACTACACCTTGCTGTCTTTCCCCAGGATGAGCCCTGCCTTTTCCACCTCTTCTTCAAGCATGAGTAACACAGTAGATTCCATCAGAGCGATCTCCAGACTTCTTAGCAATAAGGGCAAAGTGAGCTTGGTCATCCTGCATTTGAGAGGCTGGGAAGAGGCTGTTCCTGCCCCTGGAAGAGGAGGTGATGGCATGGGGCCCTCCAACCCTGCAGCCCGCTGGGACAGGGCAGTGAGGTGGTGACTGCAGCCACTGTGCATGACCAGGCACAAGCTCGGCATCAACACCACTGAGTCTCTCAATGGTGGAAAATAGCCAACCTGTCTTCCTAGGCTTTAGCTTTGAAGTCCCAAGCCTATTTTTTGAAAATGTTGCTCCTTGCAAGGAAATATCAGAGAGTCTGGAGACAGAGGGAGGCACTCAGTGAATTCTTCAGCTTCTTGACATTTAGCAAGGCAGGGGAAGTCCTGGCTTCCCATACAACCTCGAGTACAACCTCCAAGAACCATCTCTGCGTTTTATCTGAAAAGTGTGGGGTCTTAAAAAAAAAGGACAAGGTTTTCCAAAAAGTTTGTCTGATGCAAAATGTTGCAAAAAAAAATCTAGAAATAAATTATTTTTTCATTCCCAATTTCTCACAAGATAGTCAATAAAATCAGCCAACCAGCATCATCTGAGAAGCCTCAGACATTTTGAAGATTTTTCTCTGCCTTTTTGAGGACAGCAAAAGTAGGACAAATGGCAGAAAAAATAAAAAAAGATTTTCCACATGTGCTTAAGGAGAACACTGTACAGTATTATACTTCCCATTTGGGGAAGGATGAACAGAGCCAAAGGTTTGCTATGTGTTTTTGCAATACAGATATTCTGGTAGGTTTGCAGCCACTAAAATGATGTATTTCTGGTGAGGATAAACAGTCCATTATCTGAGAAATTGAATCATTACTCCTCAGCAGTAGTGTTACGGCATATTTTTAATTGGGAGCTTGTGCTGATAACAAATAAAAGTGCATCATCTTTTCCAGGAAGCTAGCCTAATGCAGAGATCCATTTGATCTTTTGATTTCTCTATCGACTTTGTGCTGCATGCCAAAATAACAAGTCATGCCTTCATGTCACCGCTAGAAATGAGCTTAGCCAGAGTTCATCTCCAGACGGAAAACATACCCAAAGTCTGAAGGGATTTTAAATCACTAAATCATAAATCGGGAAACAACACCAAATACCAGAGTTAGGAAGAATTTGGGAGGGTGAGAGTAAAAGTGAAAAGGGGAAAAAAAAAAAAGTAAGAATTGCACAGAACTTAGAAAAAGGAGAGATCAGTGGAAGTACTTTAAATGCAACATGGTTATGATAATTCTTTAAGTAATTCTAAGTCTGTTGAATGAGAGAAGAAGAAATTGTGCCAACATTTGGAAAACATGAAGAATGAGGGTGTTATTCCCAGTGCTTGTGAGGAAGAGAAGTGGGATTTTTAGGGCTGAGCAGTTGGCCCTCCAGGGTAATGTTGACGCTAAGAAATGCACCTGGCTCCAAGCCAGCTGCACAAATGGAAAAAAGTTCAATCTCACTTCTTCAACATAGCTTTTGTTATTATTATTATTTCATTTTAACTTGAGTGAAGAAGTAAATTCTACTCTTAGAAAGGTATCTCAGTCATTCACAGTGAACTACCCTCATAAATTTTGGTTAGTTTGCTCAGCTATGAAAATATCTTGAACTATTCCAGCACTCTCCAGAAGTCTCTCTGGTATGTCTGACACCAAATGCCAAGGAGATCACAGTGAAACTATGGCTTGGGTAACAGATATATGTGCTGCACATAATACACACAGCTTGGCAGACACACACAGACTCCCTCCATCCCACAAGATGCTTAAGCCAATGTTGCATTATGCTGGTTCTCTTGAAGGCAGGTGAAAAGGGGCCCACATTTACCATTGCTACCATGCCTGTGCCACAGAATTGCCACTAGAGGACACTGAATCAACATGAGACCTTGCTGGGTGATTGGAACAAGGGAGCTGCTGGAGTGGGCCATGGGTGCCAACATCACTGCTTCCTCCCTTATGAAAACTCTGGGAAAGGTTAAAATTGGTCTGTGGAGCTCTCAGCTACCCTGGAGGTGTTTTACTACTAGGCACTGTGATTTTTTTCCAGACTTTTGAGATTCTTTCATTTTATATTTGGGGTGCGTTTCTTATATTTGCGGAAGATGAGAATGGGGAAATCAGCGTTATTTTGCTTTGTGCAGCCCTCGATGTTTGTTTATGATGGGCTCCTTACTAGGGAGCCCATTCAAAAGGAATTGTGAAAGAAACCAAACAGGAAAGGGTGGAACAATGCTCTCGATAAGAAGCATCACAGGCAGCACTCAAACACAATAGTTAGATTTACAGCCTGGAAGATGTGACGGCTCAGCCCCAGCCCCAGTGAAATCGTTGTTTTTCTAAGACTGCAGATCCGGAGATCAAAGGGTAAAGATCAAGCCTGCAGAAGAGGCAGGAGAGAAAGGGCTGAGAAAGCTCTTTTGGGCTCATCCTGACTGATAGAGACATAAAGCCTGCTCTAGGTAGGTTGGAACTTGGTCTCCAAAGGAGACATGTTTTTCATTTGAATATGAGGCTGAATATAGGACAGCAAATACATTTTTGTCTTTTAAATCCATTCCAAGTACTTTGGACAAATAAATCCAGTCAAGTTACGAAGAAGCTTTCTAACAGTATGCAGTAACCCCTAATCATCCATACCTGCTCCCAAGAGGGAGTAGCTATCTTGCCACAGCTGTTGGGCCTGCAAGGTATCACCCTCCAGCAGCAACTTCTCTGATGTGTTTGGCTGAAAGGGACCGCTCCAGCTGCCAGCGCTCCTGCTTGACGGCCCTTGCAAGTGCGTATCAACAGCAGGACTAGCTCCAGCTATAGGCAGGATAGGCAGGAGACTGTGGAGGAGAGCAAAATGGACATGGCTTTTGGTTATCTGACCTCCCCCAGGAAAGCCAATGCACTTACCACTGCCAGAGGAAGGTAAATCAAGTAGGTCAGTTTGATAATGACTTTGACAACATTGACTTTCCTTTTGCTCAGGTTGCCATCCAGCTGCTCCTTTCCCAATAGCCCTCCATTCCCAAGGCAGAAGCAACCTAGGTTTGGTCCACAAGGGATCAAAGGATGAGTCTGCTCGCGGGTGGCTTGTAGCCAGCTCCAGGCACAGCCCTTGCAAGATGCCTAAGGAGAACTCTGCTGAGACCCATCACTGAAATTAAATCACTGCGTGAAACACACAGAGGTGCCACTGCCACCTCTGGGAGCAGAGAATGAAAAGGTTCTCCAAAAAAGCGGGACATGGGCTCTGTGACAGGGAAGAAGGGCAAGTACTTGTGTTTGTGTCATGGGGAGAGCCACGGCACTATGGTGCAACACTCCTCACAATGCTATGGATCAGAGTGGGGTTGTCCCTTTGGCCCTTTTCACCATACAGCAGATCTGTCCCGGAAACCCGCTCAGAATTGGTGAGTTGCTTCATTGCACCATGCTGGACATGGAGTGCCTCAGAGCTGACTTCAGAAGGAAGTTTATGCTGCTTTATGTCATTTCTGTGCCTTGGCTGTCTTTGAACAAACACATCTGGACAGAGCTGATTTCTGTTCTTCACCATTACGAGAGCAGTCCCTGCACTTAGGTGCTACAGTAAACATCTCTGGCTACTAAAACCCACAGTGGAAAAGGGAAAGTCAGTAGGAGAATGAGGAGAGAAATATTCTTGTCAACAAATACCCACAGCTTCTTTAATGATGGGCAGGACCTGAGGTAAGCTGAGAACAGGAGAGAGTGGAATTAAAAAAAAAATGTTTTTATTAAAAAATAAACAAAAATTGAGGCCAAACATTAATCTTTACTCTGCTACTGTAAAGATTGCAGTAGCTTTGTGCTAGTTTTTTTCCTTGTTGCCAGCAACACATTGTCATTATAGAAACTGATGAAGAGCCTCATCCAGACTCCATTGCCCAACATACAGAAGAGACTCACAGAGTGGGACCAGCTCTAACTCAGAGCAGGGTTGCAAACCCCCATCATAGGAAACCTCTCAGCCAGAAAACTATGGGGTATTTAATGGGAGAGGGGAAAGAAGTTGGCTCCACCGCTGTCTCCCTCCACTCTTGGTTCCTTTTCTGAATCTTATCACTTCAGCAGTTTTGTTTTATTTCCTGAAAACCAATCCAAACCATTCTGATAACTGTGAATAGTTCTTCCATTTTTTGTTCATCCATACTGTTAGCCAACCTTGTCCCCAGTCTATAGGCACCACTAGCAACCCAACAGTGCATTTTCAGAGCACTATGTATTCAATAAGATAAAAAAAATCCAGCCTGCTTTAATATGCAATTAGATTTCAAGACAAGCAATAGCAATTTACATTTCTAAACTTAAACAAGGAGGTAAACTTTAGGAAATATATTTCTGGAGAATTTGCCTATGTCAGGCTCCCCACAGTCCCCAAGACTTGAGAATACAACTCTAAATCACAGTGTGAGAGAGGAGGGGCTGCACATCCTTGTCATGCATAGCCAAAATCAAGAGCCTAAAGGGACTCTAGATAAATCCTATATTGGTGTAACTCTCCGGCCCCTCCCAGGATTGTGTCAATTGAGACTCCTACTGGGTTATCCGAACTTTGAGCTGCTAACTTGCGTGAGGGTGCACCCCCCTGCTCACCCATTCCTCACCTCTGCTCTCTGGCCTCCACGTCCTGGGGAGTTCAAGGTGGAGCCAGGCGCATACCTCAGAGCCTCGCTCCAGCATCTCCAATGACAACATTTAATGCTTGTTTAACTTCTGGGATTGCCCAAAAGAGCTATATTTAGCAGAAAAAGCTAAAAGGTTGCCCCTTTGACTTGTGCTCTCAGGAAGTTCCTGGCTCCTGCGAGTCTCACTGTACCAAAGCTAACTATTAAGCTCTTGTTATTGGAGCCCATGTCAGCAAGAGCAGTTGCCCAGTAAGCATTATATTTAAAATGCACAGACCTTCTGGAATTTGCATTAACATATAAAGGATGTTTTGCTTTGTCAAAACTCTTTTGCTTCGTAATATTATTCAGAAAACTGAAATAGGAATAACTGACAGCCAAAAATAAGTTTCACAACTTCTAAAAGGTAATAGTTGTCTCAAAAATATCAAGTATCTTCCTAGAAGCAAATGTGTGCACATTTCTTAGTATTCACTTCTGGATGACTTTTAAAAACATGAATTAAAATTAGCACACCTGATGGTATTCACCCTCTGGCTAATTTCAGTTTTTGCGAACACACAATAGGAAAGCAAATACTGATAGTTTAAAATAGACTAGAGTTTGCTCCCATATTCAGACTCTTGTTTAAAAATATGCCAGTCAGAATAGGCTATTTTCATGGCAGAGGGGGAAAAAAAAGTTAATGTCATGTTCTGATTTCAGTTTTGTTGCATAAGATAGACATTTACAAGACTTTGAGGACCCCCAAATTGATCAGTTTTAAAACTCAAAAAAACTATTACAATCTCTGTTATACACATACTCAGAAGCAATGAACAGATTTTAAGAGAAATACACACTGCAGTTATGGGATGAGCATTTGTAATCAAATATACCAGCTTGCAATTATGAGGATTATTCATTCACTGCTTGTCCTTGAATTGATGTTAATTAGAAGGAAAAAAAAAAAAAAGAAAACATGAAAATTCCTGGCCAACTAATTTACAGTTAGACATCCGGACAGGAAGATCAGACTTGTTAGGTAGGAAGAGCTTTCAGACAATGTTTTTAAATTTGCAGAAGCGTGTTGTGTGGAGGAGATGTGAATGTTGACTCTGGTTACAAATAAGTAATCAAATATTTTAGAGGCAAACTCTTTGTAGTAGGCTGCCTCTAAAACTGAGTTGAACTGTTTCGAAATATCAATGGGCCTGGATCACAATAGGCTTCAGCTGGTGCAAACTGTCATAGTTCAAAGGCAAAGAAACATGGAACTGTCTGGAAGACCTGAAGACCTTAAACATGCCAAAAGATTTAAGTGCACAAAAATATCCAGATTTTTTTTTCATTCCAAGGAGAACTTGCAAGTAGAAATAAAATGCTATCTAACCCTCTTGTACTATTGATTGCATCATAAATTCAGCTGCCAGCCTTGCTTTCTCTCTCCCTTCTCAAATCATTTCCCAAACATTTTCTAACAGGGATCAATAGCTCCATGATTACAGCTCTCCTGAAGCAACATTCATCCAGACAGACACAGCCTCCTCAGTATCTCCTGAAGGGGAACTGCAGACATATATTGGCTTATGGCTGAGCACAACAGTACAAGCCTGGGGCCCTGCTTATTACAGCGTTGTGAAATATATACCAGTCTGACGTGCACACATCTGAGCAGGCTATACATCTCTTAATTCTGTGCTAGCCAGTTAGCACTGGAAGGATGGCACAGGCCATGTATGGCCAGGTATCCAACATCCTGCTTTTGCTTTTGGGGAAGTTCAGAGATGGTTGCATAGAGCAATTTAGGGTCTTCCCACTGCCACTCTTCTCTAAAAATGTATTTAGGCAATAGTAGTTTGTGTAGTGTGGAGCTGTGGCTCACGGGTCTGGAGACCAACGAGCACGGAGTCCGTACGCACAGGTCAGGCCCGGTGTTACCTTATGCTACCTGCTGCTCCATGCATGGTGTGAACCAAAGGGCTGTGCAGAAAAAAAAAGAAAAAAAAGAAAAAAAGAGTACAGAAGAAGATATGGAAGGAAGGAAACAATGCTGGCCAAACCAAATCCAACACTGCGGCTCACTAGAATCTCTTCCCTCCCCCCGTCCCCCCCCAGTTATCACTGAATGTGGCAATGGGCTGAAGATGTTTAGGAGGCCATGTAAAGTAAGTATAGTTTCAATCAAACCTGCCTTTAATTTTCTAAGAGCAGAGGTGTCTCCTGTTCTCAGGCTGTTGTGAAATGTTACCTTTCAGCAACTGCTTAGTAAAAGTGTGTTTTATGAAGATGTCAAAGTTTGTGGTGAGAGTAGCCCCTGTGTCCTGACATTTTTAGATGACATTACAACTACCAGACATGTCTGCGCAGAAGGATCTCACCAAGATTTATTGCAGCTCTGGTGAGGTTCTGAGCTTGAAAGGGCTTCAACTCTCTGTAGCTGCCAGAAATTGTAACTCAAAGGCAGGTAAAGACATGGCTTTCCCAGTTGTAGTCTGTTTATATTTTTTCTTAAACCAGCAAAAGTAAGTTTTATAAGAAGCAATGGGAGGGGTCAGCTCCAGATCCACAATGGGAGAGAGATTCCAGGGTGAAGGTATGCAGCACCTCTCCAAATAAAACTGTGGTTCAAAGTGCATCTGCAACGAGACAGGCAGTCTACCAAAAAATACCTGGGCCCTGAGCCTAAAAAGACAAGATGGGCAGTGAACTCCCAAGGCCTTTTAAACTATTTTTTAAAATTACAGATTAAACAGGGAAGGCTTTTAAGCAGTTTATTATAACTGTTTAAACCTTCTTGATATAACTACCATGAAGAGATAGAGGTCCACATGTAACTTAAAATGTGATGGATGAGAAAATTACTGTTGAGGGCTTCCAAAGACGACCTTTGATTCTCACCACGTTGAAGAAATCCCTCTCATTCTCCTCCAGTCCCAAGGCCAGCTAGCTTGCACCCTTCAGATTTTGTTTCTCCATTCCTGGAAGGGGCTCCACTGCCCCACAAAACCCTCAAATGTCTGATCCTTTCACCTTGGTTAAGAATCAAGGATGCTGGGTTTGTTCTTCCCATTTCTAATCACTACAGCAGAAACCCTGATACCACTTGCTTGTATCAAATGGGTAATTCAAGAAAGCCTCTTGTTGGCCTTCTGAGAAAAATGCCAAACAAATGCCACATTTTGGGCTAACATGGACACATTGGAATCCCCCATGGACCAAATGCCAGTGCTGGGACTCTTCTTGTTACCAGGGATAACAGATTGTTGTGATGTTGAACATGCAGGGCACTGACGAACTGGCCGCTCTCCTTTTCTCAGAAAGAAATTCTTCCCTTCAGCATATACTCAGCCCCAAAGCACTTCAAGAAGCACCATAACAGATCTAGGTAATCCAGAAACACATTCAGTGGTGTTGGCTGAATGCAGTTTCAGGATGGTGAGTAAGTTTATTCATCTGCCTTCAGTTGATAAATGGGAAAACGCTATGACTCTTAGACATCCTTGTTGGCCCAGCTCTGTTTTCGTGAAAAAGTCTGTGGATCTTAGATCTGCCTTTCCATATTCATGTTCCCAAACTAGTCTCACCAGCTTATAGACCTCCCTCTTCTCATAAAAAAAAAAAATGAGTAACAGCAATGGCCAGTTGCTTTCCTCTCCATGGGACTCCATGACTTTTCATCATGGCAGGTGGCAAACCCCTGGGAATGACATTTCTCACTTCCAAAATCTCTTGTCATATTGTCAAAAGCTATTTGTTTACAATTGATTACAAAATACCATCATTTTTTAAACTCCAGTGCTGGTCCTTTCAGTGTTATTAGCCAGACATCCTAGAGAAGAAGCTTATAGAAGTAACAAACTCTTCTTAAGGCTTCACATCATCTCTTAAAATTTACCTCCTTCCTGTGGAGTCTACATCTACTTCTTGCTTTCCAGCATCCGTTGGTGAATAATACTGCTCACATCAGTGCTGTTTGTACTAGGAGCTAACCATAGCTACAATAGTCTCAGGCACTTTTTCAGCCTTAAATTGTATGCTAGACAGACCACATTTCTTCATGTATTCAGAAGCTATCCTTTATCACCAAGGCTTTACAAAGAGAATCAACACCCATCGCACAATAGACTAGGCAGTCATTTCTATCCTGAGTCACTGGGGCTCACTTATCTGCAAATAACACACATTAAAACAGCAATCACACATTTACACAGCCTCAACTCACAGAACAGTCACTGAAGGTGACATTTTTTTCAACACTCCAGTAGTTATATCCAGTAGAATAATGTGCACTGTGGATATTCTTGGTCAGTCAAATACACTCTTCTAACGCAGTCACCCAAAACTTGCTAAAGTTGCTGGTTCCTGTCGATGCATACTGTTACAAGAGCTGCATCTAAGCCCATTTCACTGTGGCTATGGTAATGCATCTGACTTTTCCTTGATTAAGAAAAACCTTAATTTCCTTGAGTCATCTCCCATCCTAGCACAGAAGTCTTTGGGCAACTTTTCATTAGATTCCCACAAAAGCCAACTGACTGATCCATTCTTCGCCATAATATTAGATCACAACATGCAAAAGCTATTTGGTTTTAGTGAATGTAAATAAATGAATCATTCTCCCCACATAGTTTTAACATCTATCAGAAATCACAGTTCTATGTTAACATTTATTTTGCTCATGACAGCTTCATCATCCCATTTTTATCATTATCCAAAGCTGTAAGTTTTTCATTGCTATACCCTTATTCACTATCTCTTTAAATCTGAACCCTTGCGGAAAAAGCTGCTCTCGTGCTCCTGTGCCTCTTAGAGTATAGAGTCTCAAGTCCCTTTATGTTATACTCTCCAAAGAGCTTTAACTTGCCTATGTGGGCAATGTTCCCATACAGTTATTGCCTGTAGACAGTTTTCCCAAGAACTACTTACATAACCTGTACATGATGTGAGTGCTCCTCAAAGTCTAACTATTTTAAACAGCACTACTAATAAAATACCTCATTGCCCCATATCGCACACTATATATCTACTTTTTGCCTCAGAACAGTTCCTGGTTTTGTTTTTTTGGTTTTTTTTTTCTTCTTCTTTATAATTTTTACCCTAATGCTTTGGAATAGCAAAATACTTTCTTTTAGGCTCCATCATCAGAAATGACGAGTTGCGTTGGACTCTGAAGAACTAACCCATGCTGTCTTTTAGAAAAGCAAATGTGGTGCTGAGTATTTTCAGGCCTGATGGGTCTGAGGAGAAGCCATGTCTCACCACCCTCCAGGAATGCTCCCTGCGGGTTCAACACGAGGCACCTGGGCTTAGGCAATGCTGCTGACCCCACTAGGAAACTGGGTGAAGGCTTTCTCTCTCCTGTTTAAGAAAAGGGAGGTGTTCTGGCTCAGTATCAAACAACATTTTCCAGAATTCATAAAGAGGTTGAAATCACACCAAACCATGATGAGATTTGCTTGTTTTCTTTCTCCAGAAAGAATCTGCTAGCAATGAAGCCTGGCAAGTCACAGATGAGCACTCAGAATATATGCTAGTTATTACCTACTATAATTGCAGTAATTATTAATTATCTGCCATTCTGCAATGCCAGAGAATTTCCTTTTTCTGACAGTCTTTTCCCCTTTGAGCTTATTAATGACTCCTGCCAAAGAACCTCTCCTGTTTTCTCCCTACTACATATGAGTTTCTCTCCATATCATGTAGTCCTGCAACATTTTTTTAATAAACACTATAATTATTTTGGAGGAAGGTTTCAGACCATACAAAAAGCTTTCCAAAACCATGCTACAATTTATGAAATTCACAGTGACTGCTCACAAGACCCGCAGCTTCAAAATCCCCACTGATTTTCCCCTGTGGCTACTTCCTTTCCCTGTCCCCAGCAGAGAGAAGAAAACCCTGTCTTTTTATGTACTTTAATCTCTGCGTGACATGGGCACTAAGTTGTAGATCCAGTGGGAAAATAAGGCAAGCAGAACCACAAAGCAAAGCTGCTGGGTAGCACACTGAGCGCAGGGGGTCTCGAATCCAGCTTTGTGCTCCCTCCCCACAACGCCCATGCCTCTTGGGCAGGCAGGATCTCGGCTCCCGCAGCCCCTGGCTGCCCCACGGCGCCGGCAGATCCCGGCTCTCTGCTGTGCCTCCCACGCTGGGTCCTGTGCTACCAGCCAGCTGGGCTTCATGAGATGGAGAAATGTCTATCTCGCCTTGCAAACTAGCCCGCACCCCAGCAAACTCCATCTAGAGCACACACACACACACACACACATATTTTACTCACACTGATGGCATTCGCTTCTGAGATAAAGCCAATAACCAAAGCAATAAAAGCGGCTTTTTAAATTACACCCATGCAATACACACAAACACACAGACTTTCAAAGCATGATTTCAAAAAGAAAAAGAAATCCCTGTCATGGGATGAAGACTTGCTAGTACATGATCTTTTTCTATTTTCACCCACTCATACTCAAAATCTTTGGCTTAGCTAACATAATAATAGTAATAATGAGCATTACTTCCTAACCACTAAGTTTGCTATGCTTACCTAAACAAAAATAGACATGTTTTAAAATAAGACTTTGAAATGATATTAAAGGAATGCATGCCTAATATGAAATTTTACATTAATTTAACAAATGCCAGTGGGAAATCATTTCATCCTCTGTAGATACATTACCCTGCAATAGAAACATGAATTTTTGCTTGGAAGACATCCTACAAAAACAGCAAAAAGGGTATGTACACAGAAGTGGGGTCACAAAACAAACATGTATGTATTTCATAGCCCAGCAACAGTTCTGCCCAGGATACTTTCTGACATAAATGTAAAAAGACAACCTTAATAACAGTAGCTGTCTCAGGAGGAGTTATTCTCCATCCATCCTTTGCTTCAGACTTCAGCATCTGCAGTGAGCATGCTTCATGCATCTCAGCTTTAACTAGCACACAACTCACAGGAAGAAATGGTGCACTTCAACCCCTCCCACTCAATTCGTTGTCATCTATAAAATAAAGAGAATGTTTTAAAGGGATTGGAGGGATTTTTTTTGTTTAAATATTTCAGTGGTAAAGAGAGAGTTAATAGGCTTTCTTACAGTTAGCTACTAGCCAGGCCACTATGAACCCTGGGCTGGCCCCATTTCCAAAGCACTGGACTCTGGCCGCACAGACCTACTTCAAAATCTAAGCTCTAGGTCTGAAAATACTTTTTCTAAGGATAAAATAGTTTAAAGTAAAGAAATAAAGCCGGCATCGCTATTTATTACACTATCAACATAGTAATCACCATTGTACAGTCGCCTGGAGATGTTCACTTTACAGATTGGAGCAACTGTCTCTCTAGGTGATGTGCAGCACACCAGGAGCACGCAGGTGACAGGGACGGGTTGGGGACCCTCGTGTCGGCCTTGCCCGCAGACCTCGCAGCAACGCGGCCACGTTCCCACCAGCAGCATCACCAGGATGCAGGACATCAGCGAACCCTGAGCAGCAATTGCGACGCTGAGTCAATGCAAAGAAGCTACGACGCTCTCCAAGCCGCACTGGACTCCAGCCGCCAGTGTCGCACCAGCTTCATCCATGCGGTCGGCTGGTGGCCGGGCATCAGTGTCTTGGTTTGACTGATGACAGGGCTGGATTTCATCCCAGCAGCTGAAGATCTTGGCAGCCCTGCCCTGGGCTGGCAAGGTGCAGAGAACATGCAATGCCCCCAGTTTTTAGCTGGTTTCTGTGCACAAGACCTGCAACCTGTGGTCCTGAGCTGCTCCAATCTCTTCGGCTGAATCCAGCAGGGACCAGGACTCATGTTCCCATGGCCTCAATGGGATCCTGTGTCAGCACAGCTCTGCCAAAAAAAAAAAAAAAAAAAAAAAAAAGCCAGAGAAGCAAGGAGCAAAAATCACTTGATAAATGTGTTATCATGTTACTGACTTCGTTTTAATTGCAATGACGAAGCACCAGCCAACTCTTGGCTGTAGAAGCACCAGATTTGGACATCTTCCCTCCAGTTGCCCAGTGAAGTGCTGCCCACTGCCAGGAAGAATCAGTCCCCATGGAAAAGAAAGCAAATTTTGCAAACTTCCTCTCTGGTGGGAATGTCCTCATTCACGAGGAATACTAATTTTAGATGGTCCGCAATTATGTTTTCCCAAAACACTAACTAAGGGAAAAAAAAAAAAAAAAAAGGAATGAAAAAGTTGGAGGCTGTTTTCCCTTTGGGGCTGTGTGAGGAAAGTGACCAAACTCCAAACACAGTAGGAGTGCCCGGGAGCAGCGCAGGGCAGGGCGATTCGCCCAGCAGCTCTCGGCCTGGGAAGGGCTCCGCGCCCTCCGCCGGGCCGACCCGCACGCCGGGCTGGCGGCCCCCGGTCAGGGCTCTGCATCAGAGCCGGTCAGGGCTCTGCATCGACTGCAACCTCGCGCCGCAGCAGGAGCCTTCACGGCATCCGGGCGCAGCAGAGCGGGTGCCGAGGAAAGAAGAGGAAAAACCAACAGCATTACAATCATGAAAACGTAAGCGTCGTTCCAGTCGTCTGCTACTTCTGCTCGTTTTCCCATCGCATTTCCACAGCAGAGCACGAGGCGGGCGCTTGCGAAGGCAGCGGGGCCCGCGGAGCGAGGGGCGCCCAGCAGGAAGGGCGCGGGCTGGGCGG
>VZSV01000004.1:8500789-8527654 GCA_013398735.1 Nothocercus julius
GAAAAGCACAGTGAGGAAAACCTCGGGCCGAATATCACCCGAGGGAAGCACGGCTGGAGAAGCGAGAGCGGCGGCCCTGCCGGCAGGCTGCTGCCAGGGCCCGCGGCGGCCGGGCCACCTACGAGCTACGGCCCCGCGCGGCGCAGCGGCAGCCGGCACCGTGAGCTGTTCCACGCATAGAGCGGAATACCGGGAAGTCTGGCTGCTGCTGGCCGCTGTTTCTAGCTTTAACCAACAACAAGTATCTCCAAGTGAGCTGAGAGCTGCCGAAATGGTGGCAGCTGGGGAGGGCACGTCTTCCTTGGGGCCAGGGCTTTGGGGCCGAGCGCTGCCACGTGGGGAGACGCGCTGTGGCCTTCCCAGCTCCAAGGCAGAGGTGCCCCAGGGGCACAGTGCCAGCACAGGGTGTGCAGGCCCTGGCCCGGAGGAGACGTCGTGGAAAGGGTAGCGCCTGAACCCGAGGCCTTTGCGGGAACGCGGGACAAGACAAGAAGGTGCTGCTGCTGCGTCGCCTGCAGCCGGGCCTGCCCTCCTCAGCAGCAGGGCAAGCCGGGGCGCCCGGCACAGCCCGCTTCCACAGGCTAAAGGCACCGCTTTCCACGGGGACAACAACGGCGCACGTCACTGGAGAGGCCGAGGAGGGACAGCAGGGCTCAGGGTGCTGCAGCAGCAACGCAGGCTGGCGGCCGGGGACACGCATGCGCAGCTAGAGCCATCAGCCAGGGCGACAGGCCGCTCCGTGGCCGGAGGACGTGCCAAGCGCTGCCCAGCTCCATCCGCAGGGCAGGTTTTCAGGTCACTCCCAGCTCCGGCCGTGCCCCGAAGGGCTCGGCCGTGCTGCACACCCTGCAGCTCATCTTCTCCCGGTGCCTGGAAACGCTGCTTCCAGGAGCACTGGGGCATCTCCGTTTTGACTCGGCTAATCACGTACTTGCCCCGCAATTAAAATGCAGGTGGAGGAAGTAGCCAGGCTCCAGCCTTTCATGTAATAGCCTAACAGCACTGCTTTCCTTAGGTGGTGGGAAGCTCCTGCCCGAGGCCGCCTCTTTCAGCTGGAACCATCTCTTCAAAGGTGAGCGCTGGCTGAGGAGAGGTCGCCAGTCCGCCCATTACTGCTGCTCAGTTTTGCACAAGTTTTTAAAATGTAGTGGTCTTTTTATGCACAGTGAAGAATGGCGCTTTCCCCCTTCGCTCCTTCTCCCACAGGACAGTTTGCAGCCTGGAGACTGAGGGACTCATAGGAAGGAGTTGGCTTGGGAACCCTCTTAGGCAGAGAAGGGGCCCAAAACGGTGTCTCACACATTCCAAACAGATCTCCAGGCATGGACAGGAAGGATGGCAACCAGCCAATTTAATATAAAATACCAGCCAATTTAATATAAAATAAACCTCTCTCTGCAAATTCTCAATTCCCCTCTTCCACTAGCAGGGGAGCCTGGGATGACTAGCCAAAATGTTTGCCCCTGCAGCTAGAGAGATCTCACTGTTTGATGTTGAATGGTCTCAGCTGGGAGCTCTTCAGTGAGTGGCTCAGCTGGATGCAGTTCACTGTCACCAAGCTGAAACCATCTCTGTGAAATTGCCATGAAACCCTCACACCTCTAGACCCTGGGATATGGCAGCAGTTTAATTAGGGAGTATTTATTTGGTTTCCAGTGAAGCGCATTGTTCAGGTAGGATTTAAGTATCTCTGTGGCACTAGGTGTAAATATCTAGAAGTTTTATTAAAAGTCCAGAAACAAGAGAGCTCCATTAGCACAAGGATGTACCTGAGCTAATAATCCTTGCTGAGAGGCAGGGCACGTTCGCCCTGGCGCTGTGCCATGCTAATGCAGCTCCAGCCCCGGGCTGGCTCCCGTCCAGCCATGTAGGAGAGCTGCCGCTGTCCCTTCTCCCTGGCTACTCACACCTCCACCAGCTGTACAAACTCCACCCTTGCCCTACACCTTTTTACTTACTTCCCATCTTCCCTTCTGCAATCCCGCAGCAGCGGGGCGGGTTTCTATGCAACGTCCTGGAACAAAGCGCCTCTCACCTTCCTCTGCTTTTTCACACCTTGCAAAAATGTGGTTCACATCCTGCCACACATTGCCAGGGCATATGGGCTAGACACGGTGATCAGGCTTTTATTTATTTATTTTCATTTCAGATTATTCCACAAGCTGTGATTAAGGCCCGTGTTCGTATATGGTTAAGGCATGATCAGTGTGGACCAGGCATAAACTCACATGAATTGGTGATTTCGTTTGAGGAAAGAGGGCCTATCTCTGGCCCAAATACTTCATAAAGCTCTCAGCCCCCAGCAGAATCCCTCCATGCACTGTCTAAACAAGGACAATTTCTTTGCATGACAGCACAAGCCACAAACACAAAATTGCAGTTACAATAGGTTGCTCTTTCTCATGTGCTGTTTCTACAGGGTCTTATCTACCCTGCTATTGCCAGAGGCTACTGGACAAGGACAGAGTGCTCTAAGGCAATGAAAACAGACCCACACATCAAGGAGGAGATGAATGACTACCGCCTACCACTGCTCAGGATCCCGTTCCCGTTGGCTTGGCATGCTCTTTAATGTCATGCAAAGCTGAGTTAACTGAGACATAAGGTTGCTGCTAATATTCTGGCTGCTGCTGTGAGGTTACTAGCCAAGAAAGCACCCTTACTGGAGAAGAGCAGCAAAGTGTGGTTGCCATGCTAAGGAAAAAAACTGATGCTTCTGAACCAAAGAAGCCATTTGGTTCCTATTTCATTTCTCAAGAAGGTCAGTAAGCTAAGATAGTTGGCAATGAAATCAACTGCCTGAATACTGAAACCGGTGCCACCCAGCTACCATGCAGCTGTATTTAAGCCTGCCATATTTGATACGTGGATATCTGTGGTCTGTAAGCTTTTAGCTTCAGCCTTGAATGTTTGGTGTTCAGCTGGCACATCCAGCTGATGCACATCTGCACAACTCCTCCAGCTTGCAGTTTGAACAGCAGATCTCACACTCAGCAACATTCACGCTGTTTGCCCTCATCACTCTAAATTTGACAGAGATGGTCATTTGTGCCTGGGAACAGCTCGTCCTCCAGATCCGTTACAGCTGAGTTTGCCCACGCTGATAGGAGCCAGGCAGCCACACTCAGAGAATTACTCTGCTCTAACCGTGCTGACACGGTCACAGTAACAAACCCGTCGGGGCACCATGGAGATTATCTGGAAAAGGTGCTTACGAGGATTAGGACTTCACTCCTGTTGTTAAAGTCAGACAAGCTGTGCCCGTGACTTCAGGGGCTCAGGAGGTCGCTCCAGGCCAAGGGCAGGCCGGCAGGGCTCGGACGGTGACCCTCGACACAAAATCAATAGTGCTCACATGCTTGGGGCAGCTATGCAGATTGGTGCCTTGTGAAGCTCGTTAATGCAGGAACAATTTGCCTAAAAATAAAAGACGTCATAACGAGAGCCAAATGTACTTTACCTTCCGGCACGTGTTAAATAATTCTGAAAAATTAGCATGTTTTTGAAGATTTATAGATTTGTGAGTTTCTCTTAAAAATGCATTAAGAAACATAAACAAACCAAGTTAAACATAGGGAGGGCATGCAAAAATTCCCACTCCTACAGCTGCACTATTGCTCCAGTTGTAGCTGGGGAGTTGCTTTGCTTTTAGTATCCGATAGCCTTCCAAAGGAGCTTATTGAGGAAGGTAAGTTCACAACATACTTTTGGGGCAGTTTCTGCAATTAAGTGACTAAAAAGGCAAACAGGAAACACACTGAGTGGCAAACACAGAAGAACTCACTGGCACTCTATGTTACACCAAGGAGTGGGAATCAGATCTGTCAGCATCTTTTTTTAGCAGGTACAGGGCCATGCAGGACTCACTACATTTTTTTTTTTCACCCTTTCACTTACCAACCTTTAATATTCTCTGTATTGAATTCTGGGATGAAGCAAACTTCTGCAATCTGTGGGGAAGTGCACTGTACGTAGACAACTCCTACAGGTAGGAGTTTGCTGTTTGGCCAAAGCATGTTGATGTGCTTTGTGTAAAACTAGGAAGCAGCTGGTCTGGGTTTGATTTAAGCTACCACAACAAAGTTGCAATGGAAGGGGCAAGCAGAGACACACATTTGGTCTGAGCACCCTTTGTCCACGTGGCAGCACACACTGTTCCTGAAACAGGCCTGTCCGGGAACCAGCCTTGGCAGCTGCTGTGTCAAGCGTCAAGGAGGAATTGTGCACACCATGTAACTTAACCGGAGGCAAGAATAAACCGCAGCGTATAGAGGAACTCACTTATGTCACCACTAATCTACCTGGACTGCAAAAATCAACTCGCATAATCCCCAAATAGTCCTACGTGAGCTTCCCTGCCCCTTCTCTTTGGTAAATGGCCTGCATAGCCCCGGAGTCATGAAGGGACAGTGGCCTCCAGCTGGTGTGAGAATTTCTGCGTTGTAGCACGAGGCCCCTCTGCAGAGAGTGCCTAAGCACCTTTGGTAGCACTGCCCTCCGAGCTTCGGGTGCCTCAAGCCAGGCACAAGGCAGAAGACGTGGTCACACAGCGGCCGTTGCGGTGTGCGATCCGCACTGTTCAGGCGCCACGGGGAAGGATGCTCTGTAGGTAGCTACTAAGTTATAATCCGCTCTCCAAATAGCTGTCACTGAAGAGACCTTGACCGTGGAAAAGAACTTGACCCGTCGTGTGCATACAAATGTGCACAGGCTTGCAGGAGGTGTGATTGGATTAGAATTTTAACTAACATGAATATTAGTCAAAGAGCTGCTAAAAGATTAAAAAGCCCATGAGGCTGCTACATCTAATTATACATGTTGTCAGAAGCAGGATACTTAATGCAGACTTAGGTACAAGTGCCGCTGAAGAGACCGTGCAGACCTTCCTGTCTGATGATCTCTGAAAACTCAGCAACTGGGATTTTTTTCTGCTTAACTTCAGAGTCTCTCTCTCTCCTTTCCTAGAATTTCAGGTTATTTTCTTGGATTACAGATGGAGAAATTGCCCTCATGGTATTAGCTCATAGGCAATCTTTTGTGTAGAGAGCTCACTCGAAGGGATTATTTGCACTAATCTTGTAGTGGAAACTTGGAATTGTTCTGTGCGGAAGAGAAAATAATACGACTATCTGTACTCTGTGAAGCAGAGAACATTCAACCTTGAACCTTGGATGTCTTTAGAAGGAAGCAAATTGCAAGGTAACAATGAAACCCCACAGTTATTTGGAGAAGGGCCCAGTCCCTCCACATGCTCTTTTATGGGAGGACAAGTCCTTCAGGAATAGGGAAACAAATCTTTGGGTCTCCCGCCTTTCTAACTTGCAACACATAAAAATGTTTCATTGGGCTGGAACACGGATCTCTCCTCTCCTGCAGGATCTCCACTTCAATAGCTCCCACCAGGACAGAGCCTCCGAAAGGGCCCTGTGCAGGAGCCCTTTTCCCAGCCTGGCTCCCTGTGCAGGTTAGTGCAGAAGTGCTTCCAGCACCATCCTTCCCTGGAGAAGAGCTCCCGAATAGCTGGGCATCCGCATGAATCTCCAGCAAAGGGAGAAGGGAAGGGGTGTCGGAAGCCTCCCTGTCCCATGCCCATCACACGCAAAAGATTCCAGCTCAATCCGATTTTATTCCATCTTCTTTTGGGAAAGGTGCCATGACACTCAGCCACTGCTAGGGGACAAGGCACAGGCTGGTGGCCCCAGCAGGCTGAGATGCCTTCAGCTCCTACATGCTCGGCTGCCTCTTTGCACCCCATGCCCTGGATGCAGCCGCCGTGTCCAAAAAAAAAACCTAAAGTTTAAAATGTCACCAAAAAAAAAAAAAAAGACCCTGAATGCACTTATTGTTAGCACTCTGGAGCTAACTCAAATGAGCAAGAAAAAAATAAAAGTAAAAAAAGCCCCAGTTATGCAGCAAAACAGAAGAGGCAGTGTCTGTGGAGCTGGCCAGGTAGCGACCTGGAGCGATGGAAGCCACAGGGAGCCTTGTCTCGGACGCGGGGCTGTGGGGAAGCGCTGGGTTTTGGAGGAGGTTTTTTTGACCTGCCGCTCTTCCTTGGGCTGCCAGCAGTCAGGCTCAGTCGCAGGGGCGGAAGCGTCAGGTTTACAGACAAGCCATGCTAAAATATTAGCGTGGCCGTGACTTGTGAAAGCAAGGATTAGGCATAATGGCTTTTGTTCCCTCTTGGACAGAAAATTAGGATATTGGTTTTACAGCTTTCGTAGCAGCTTTGCTTCCTCAAAGCAGCAGCTCATCCTTAGAAAACCCCCCCAAATTAAACATTCAGTAGTTCTGACCACAAAAAAAAGTGTCGGTTGACAGAGAAAGGACAAAAAAAATCCAAGCTATGCCATAGTGCAGCCTTTCTCCCCGTCTTCCCAACCATCTCTCCCGCCAACAATGGAAATTACTGGCTCCAATTTGGACGACTTATGAAAATCATACAAGTTGTGGCAACAAACACATCCTGAGGTTTGCACTGCTGTCTGTGTGAGGTTCGCATGGCTGAATCAGCTTCCCAAGCTGTGGATCAGCGCCCAGGGCCTTGTGTGCTCTCTCTCCAAGCAGCCTGGCTAGCCGTGACATTTCGGGTAGCTTTGTGGAGCTATCCAACCTCGTTCAGCATGTCCAGGATCCCTCTGGAGAGTCCAGTGAGATATGGAAGGAGGACAGTGCTTTAGTTTCAGCTGTACTCTTTGGAGAGTCATTTTCAGTCAGGTTCCTTCACTACTGCAGATGCTTCCCCAGGTGAGGAGCTGGATGCTCCACATCTTCCACTGGGGCTCCACTTCCATCCTTTGCTTTCCTGCAGTCTGAGAGAAAAACAGGTGTTTTCCAGAACAAGTGAATGTGATTGATTGTACCAAAACAAGAAAACCCAGGCCTACAAATCTCCAGAGTGAAATAATATTAATGACTTAAATATTCTTAATTTCATAGTCTATTTCAGTCCTCTAACTTTAAGCCAGCAAAATGAGATACCTTATGATTAGAATAATGCTTTGGCTTGCAAATCTATCATTTCCCCCTTATGATGTCTCTCTCCCAGTCTGTAAGCTATAAGAAAGCAGTTGCAACTTTTAAATACATTTTGACATAGCAATAACACACATTAATTAAGAAGTTTCCCCCTCACTTAATCGGTCAGTGGAATGATATCTGAGACGTTTGCCCCACATGGAAAATTTAGTTATTGCTTCTGCTTTTACCTTGTATGAGAAGACGGCTCTGTGAGCAGCCCCTCTCTGGAAAGCCCCTGTGCTGGTTCCATGGACGCCGGTTATTACCTGCGATCTTCAAAGGCCTCTCGACATCCACATGGCCGGGAGAGCACAGGAGTGCCGAGAGTAACAAGGAAGAATAAAGGAGAAGGAGAAAGGCTGCAAAACCACACAAAATAAGTGCTACCTCACCCTGCTGCTAAGCACCTTTAGCTCCAGCCTCTTAATCCAGCTGGACCTCTTAGTACACCGTTTTAACAAATGGAGCCTGAGCAAATCATCCCCTGCTCTCAAAGCTGTACTAAGCTGTGTACTCGCTATTAAGGGAAGACTTAGACCAGGTCAGGCTTGGCCATGTCTAAGCTGGAGAACAGGGAGTGATCTTATGGACCACAGCCACCTCGCCTGGCACGGCAGCAAATACTGCACCAGCCGGCGCTTTGGGAGAGCAAACTGCCCCAGAGCCTTCCCAGTAAATCTGCACCTGGTCGTAGTATTCTTACATGCAAGCCATGCCGGGGCAGGAGAAAAGTGAGATCAGGCTGACAAGCAAACTACATGAGGGCGAGATGCGAGGCCTCGCAGTTTCTCATAGATATTCTCCAAAAAGGCCTTTTCTCGGGATCTCTTGTTACGAAACAAGTTTGCGATAATTGTGTGTGACTTCCCTGAACTCGGTCAGTTGGCCTGGTTCCAACTTGCGCAAGAAGCTGGAAGTCGGAGGGAGGGAAAGTAACAGCCTCGCGGACCAGCTGGGAGCATGTACTGCATTTGCAGGGTGATGGCGAAAGAGGAGCTATTGGAAAAGCGAGTTGGCAGGAGTAGGCAGAGACCACGGAGAGAAAGAGCTTCCCCAGGGTCGCACATACATATTGCAATGGTTTGGGACATGTAATTTCCTTGCAACATAATATTTAATTGTACCACATTAACATTCCTGTGCTGTAGTAAAATAGGCTATTGTAGCATGTCTTGACATGAGCTCCAGGTTTTGGCCAAGAGCCTGGTTTTGCTGTTGGTGCCGTGGTGTGGCTGCTTGCTGTTATTACGGTTTATCATGTATACGCTCCTTGTCTCAGAGCTGCTGGAAAACGGAATGTAAAACCCTTCGTTTCTGAGCCTTGTGTTCAGGACAAAAAGCTTCTAAAAGTCATACTTCAGCCTAGAACCCAGGAAATCTAGGTTGAGGTCCATATGAGGAAACTGAACTATTTCTCCTACGGAATATGAGGTTGAAGTATTAAAATCTGAGCTACAGGAGACATCTGTAGCTAGAAGAAGAAGGGGATCCTGAGACTGTGCTAGATGTGAGAAATCTTGCTGATGAAATACACAGCTGTTACATCAGGGCTGTTTTTTCTTTTGCTGTGGTTGTTGTTATTTAAAATGTTTCTCATGAAAGTTATTTATGCAAAAATAAAACAAATGAGACTACTAAACTTAGAGCGCCCAGGCAGTGCTATACATGACTCTCTGCTTATACAATCCCCCAGTTTCACGAGGAAGACCCAAGGTTTTAGTCAGCTCCTGAGTGCTTCTATAGAAGAGCAGCAGCGGTGAGTGAGGGCGACCCACTCCATGTGCACACGGAGGAAGCAGTTTCACTGGGGCAGGGAGTGCAGACACGTCTCTTCACTTTTGGTTCACTTCTCTGTTCCTTCCTGGGCATTGAAGGATCTCATTTCTTTAAGTTAAATCATGTTATGCACCAAACAGAAATGCAGCCAGCTCTATGGTTGACTCTTTCAAAAAAAGGGGCCTTACTTTATGTATATGTGCTTTCCTGCAAGTTTGCAAGACCTCACTCTTTTTCAGGTGTTCCTCACCTGAAAGGTCTCTCTGAGACCCAGTAAGAATAAAGAAAGCACAATCTGCTTCTGCTCCACCAATATGCTATAGCCACCTTCCTCTTTGTACCTGATCCTCAAGGAGGTCAGTCTGATTTACAGACACTGGGAAATTTAGTTTTCACAATCCTCCGGAGAAAGGAAGTCCCATTGCACTGCACGGGAAATGATGGCACAGAAACAGGAGCATTCTGTTCCTGACCCAAACTCAGAAAGCAAACACATATCAGAACCTAGGACTGAATCCTGGACTACTGATTCATCATCTTACGCAAACAGTTCACTTCCATTTTCATCACCAGCAGATTCCCCAAAGGGTGATTTTCCAGCTAAGAATTCCCCATTAATCGTGGCTCATGGAAGAAGAAGAAGATAGGCATGCGAGGTGACAGCCTGAGCAGTTGCTAAGCGGGAGGCAAACTTCCTTTATGCCCTCAAGGAGTCTGTTGCATTCAGAAATTTATCAAACTTCCAACAGGAACATTGGACAGAAGTAGCAATTCACTCCCAAAATGTCATCATTGTCCAAGGCAAGGGCAAATGTCACAGACCTTTATAGGATTCCAGGAACTAAAATCCCTCAGCTCCCTTGCATTCCTTAGAGAAATGGAAGAACCTGTTCTCTTCCAAGCCTCAAGCCAGAAAATATGTGTTGGTTTCTATACTTTTGTGTTTGTTTTGCATGTTCCCTATTTTATATTTTCCAAACTGAGCTCAGCCTTTGGTCATCAAATCCAGATACTCATTTTAACAATGGAGAACTCCACTGTGCATGTGAATGTTTTGCCACGTGTATCAGCGCCAGCTCAGAGTATTGTCCTTGAATGCAACACTATTGTACTGTATAGTAAGATCAAATATTTAGCTGGTGTAGATGAAACAGCTCCACTGGAACTAACAGAGCTAAACCAATTTACACCATCAAAGGCCTTGGTCTATAGCTATCTTACTGCTACTGGACAGCCAGGGTGCTATGTTTGGGCCAAAAGGATTTATGACCGTTTTAAATAGAACCAACTTTATTCTGCACGTCAGTATACTGCTGTGTTAGACTGCAGGCAACTGAGTACTTTTCCACTCTTTTTAGCTATTGCTATCAGAAATCATGAGTTAGTCGATAACCACATTCCTCTGAGATGAGTTTGCCAGCGCGCTGAAGGAGATCTGTTCACACTGGGAGGCATTGTTTCCCAGACTATCCCAAACAATACAGAAAACACTGTGTTCTCCTTCGAGTGCTATGAAGAAAGAGCTCAGTGGATGGGCTTTTAAAGAACTAGCATATGCAATTCTATAGGCTATATTCTTTAAAAAAAAGAAAAAACCCTTTATGTCATGTAGAACTAAATCATGATTCACTTATGGACTGTGTCCAACATCAGAAATATGGATTAGTTTTGGCTGGGCTTTCTCAGCAACAGAAATAAATATTTCATTCCCAGCAGAAAAGGAAAAAAGAAAGCAGAGATTACACTAGCCTAGCAGAGATTACACTAGCCTTTGAGGCCACTTTATTCTTGTTACCAAAATACAGTGACAAATTTATTAAAATTAAACAGAATCAAGATATTTAGGATGAGACCTTAGTCCATCTCGTTAATGCATTGAAGAGAGATATTAATCTATACATACTAGACTACATCAGTTTTGCCAATCAGGTCAGAGGTAGCATTTCAGACACTAACTTGCTGCTGATGCTTTAAATAGTAATGGAGTGTTTGTGCCCCTACATAGTGCTTGTTGTGAGGAGCAACACAAATACACATTGGTTTTGAGGTGGCTCTGCAAACCAGCAATGTCCTGGTGGAAAACAAAGTGGACAGACTCACCTGTTTGGCACTCCAAGCCAGACAGTAAGAAGTGGGCAGACTTCTCATTGCCCAAATTAGAAATGAATAAGCTCCATTTACCTGCTTTTTTTCCTCAGTTATACCTCTGCTCGTACACAAGGAACTTCAGTCCTCAGATCTCTTTCCTACCATTCAGGATCACTCAGAGCACAAACTTGGTCCACATGCATCATTTATTCCCACCTCCTCTCTTACCTACTGAATCTAACAGATTTCTTTTTTTGTCATGAAGAGAGATGGATAAGGCCAGAAAACAAAGAGCAATAATTTTCTCAGTAAAAGTTCAGCATAGTCCAACAGTGAAACACACTTGTAATGAGGCAGAGCAGAAAGTGCATGTGAAACAAAATTACTCGTTTTCCTTAAGTGGAAGTTTGAATTATTTCTCTTACATGACTGAAAATCTTCAGAAACCTGAGAATTTAAAATCACAGTTACACAGGATTTATATCCTCTCATCTCCTTATATGCAAGCAATCGGAGAGGAATCCATAGGAGATGAACAGACAGATTGTCTTTACTGGGCTCTGGCGGAATGGGCTGTCTGGCAAAACTGAACTTATCATGTTTGTGGTATTCTTGAGGGAATCTGTGTCCTAAAGAGCAATTTCAAACTGAGAGGTCTCCGTCACAGTCACTGCCAAAGAAAGTCTCCAGCCTGGATCATAGCCAAGCTCAATGCTTCTGATTTAAAGGGGCAATTTCAAATAAGGATTTTTTGTTCTGTTTTTAAATCTGGTATATTTTGCATTGCACAGCTGTATGAACCCCTAGCCAAGCTACACTGAGAAGAGAATGAAGGAGGAGATAATGGAGAAGAAAAAGAGGAGTAATGTTAAAATAGCAAGTGTGTTTTAGCAGTGCTAGAAGCCCTTTGAACATCCTCGCCTACATGTTTTTCTCAACAGAATCAGGTCTGAGGACAGACTGCAATAAAAATATTAAGCTTCTGGGACCTGCTTCGCAAAGGGACATAGACAGGAGCAAATACTCGTTGGCAGTTACAGCACCTTCATTCTTCTTTCCTAACCCTAAATGCTACACACAAGTAAAGTAGGCAAAATGGTCCTTTACTGTGTCAGCCTCAAGCGATAAGAGAGACAGCAAAGGAGACCATATCATAAAAGTAGTAAAACTGAGATACAGCAGTTCTCCAAAGTAAGAAGCATCATAAGTATTCAAACAGACGTTATTGCTCTAAACCCACCAAAGGCTTCAATGGGCTTTTGGTTGGGTCCCAAGCCAAGAACAAGCTGGAATGTCCATCTAGATTTTATGCAAAGTGTTGTAAGTGATCATAAAAAATAAAAAAAAATAAAAAAAAAAAATTGAGAAATATTGTGTCTAAGAAAATGATTTACTTTTTCTGTGAGGTGGAAAGACTAGAAAATGTTGGAAAAAGTTCAGAGAAATACTAGATTGTTCAAAGGACTCAGCTAGGATGAGAAACTAGGGGATTTGAAGTATTACCATTTGGAAAAGACAGGACTTCTGGGGCGGCAAGAGAAGAGGCAGCACACACAAAAAGGGCCATTATTGCACTGGGAGCCCAAAAGTGAACTGAGTACATCAGTTACAATACGCTCATATTACATTGCAGGACAAAAATATTGCTTCTGTTGAAATAAAACTGGATCTAGTGCAGAAGTCTGACAGTGGAGCCAGAGCTTCAGTCTGGTGGCAAGGCTGGTCACACCTGAGGCCACACATCCCAGGGCTCCAAGCAGAGCCCCTGCATCTGGTCCCCATCATACAGGAAGGCTGTTGAGAAATGAGGTCTTGTGAATGCAACTGTGATGCCTGGAGAAGTTTCTCCTGCTTTCTGCACTGCTCCGCTGCTGGGAGTTGTTGCCCAGTGGCAGGACAGATCGTGCACTGCAGCCTTGCCAGCACCTCGGCAGAGCAAAGTGAGCTGGAGCTGAGGGAGTATAATTTAGCCTGTTCTAGGAAACACAAGTCACAGATCCCTAACATGCCATTAGATATTAAATGTCATCCAGTGCCTGCTGTGGAGTTGCTAGCAAGGCTTCTCACCAGGTTTGAGCCAAGCAGAGTTGAGCTGATGCCAAAAGGAAAAGTCCCTGTCCTACCTGGGTACTGGCTTTGTTGCTCTTTGGTTCTGCAAAAAGGGGAGAACTAAACTGTAAGAAAATTAAAATTACTTAGGTTTTGTTGTTGTGGTTGTGTAAGTTTTCTGCCAGTTCAGCTCGCTGAAGACGCCCAAAGGAGGAAGGGGAGCAGTGGGAGCACGCAGACAGAAGAGCCACCCTTTTCATGCAGGCTCATCATCAGTTTTCTGTTAGTTGTTTTCTTAACGCAACAAAACAACAAGTTACCAGTTTAGCAGGCCACATAGGCATCAATGCCAATACAGGGGAGACTGGACAAATTGCAGCTGCGAGTGGAGAACAGAACCATAGTCTCTGGGGCAAGCTACCACTTACACCAGACCGTGGGGCTGCAGCCACACGGTGATCCCTAACTTGAACCGCAGTCAGTAGCTTGGAAGGTAAGGAAATTCAGACAACTCCAAAAGGGGAGAAAACAAAACAAAAACATGCTTACTCTTGCCTACACTGGGGAATTATCCCCTATAATATTGGTCTTGGGAACCTAAGAACACACAGCACTTGCAGCTCTTCACGTGTCAGTGGCCACTAAAATAGCAGAGGTGAACCAAGGTGAAGAACCACAGGCTAAGCTGTGAGCTACACATCCGAGCTCTAGGCTACGGTCATGCCTGTTTTCCATGTATTGGGCCAAGGGAACACAGGCTCACCAGTCACTCTCACTATGTTACCGCACCCCACTGTGCATGGCTGGCCTTGTAGCACACAAGAGCACTACAGTTCATGTTCACACAATCTTCTGGTAGCCTTGGTAGATTGATTCTGCTGCAGATAGAAAGTGCAGAAATTTTTCATATTGAAGGTCATAGCCAAAGCTAATCCAAATCAACATCTTCAGGTGCTTCAAAGGACTTTGTTTAGTGTATTGAAGTCTTTTCATTTCCTCTCTGCACCACTGACAGATTCAGCTGGTGCTTTGTGATTGTACAGATGGCTTGATGACAATGAAGTGTTCATCCCAAGTTGATACATGGTTAGAATAAGAAAAATGCACTGGCAATCACTGCACAATCTTGGCACGTTAATAACACAAACAAAGATCCTGTTTTCTTTCTTAACATGTACTAAAACTGTAGCGGAGACTACGGAAGTCTAGCAACTAATGAATCTAAACCACAGGGGGTGGAAAAGCTTTAAACAGAATTCATATTTTGAAGTCGGAATGATATGATATCGCTAAAACACAAACAACCCTTTTTTTTTTCATCTGCTTTGATTTAGTCTAGCAAAACACACTAGTCCCCCATTTGGGGTCTAGAAAGCTCCTAGGAGCCTGAACCAAGCAGCTGGCTGAGGTGCATTTCACCAATGGAGGAGCAGCTGAATCATCCAGGCAGGTCTCGACAGCAGCAGCCAAACAGGGGGCGGTGGGTAGGACATCCTTTATTAGCAGCCTTGGAGGATGGCAACGTGGCTAACCAGGAGCGCGGCACCAAGCAGCGCGAGCCGCACATTAGCATTCCCCAAACACCCACGCGCGTTCTCAGAAGCAGCACACCACGAAGCAGGCGGCTGGCGAGGCACGGCAGGGAACGGTGGGGCAAGCGCGGAGAAATCACTCCACGTAACCTCTACCACTGCTCAAGAGGCATGATTCCCTCTCCTAACGTTAAAAGTAAATAAATAAATAAATAAATAAATAAATAAATAAATAAATAAAGCAGTCTTTACAGTCTCCTAACTTATCAGGAAGACACACCTTATGGGCAAGGCAGATATTTGTTTTAGCTAAAGCGCTTCCCCTTCATCTTGGCTGGTGCACCCTGGGCCGCGGTGGTGGCTGGCACCTACGGAGAATTTCTGCCACTGAAGAAGGGAAAAGGTTGTTTTCATGGAGTAAATCCCACATCCCAGGCTGATCTTGTCAGTAGCTTGTTGAATGGCTCTAGGGAATAGGCTAGCATTTTAGAACCAATTTTTAAGAAGAGTAAATGTTTGCCTATTATTAAAATAACAGTCAAATATTTTAAGCCACCTGTAAGGGATTCGTAGTTTTCCATGAACTCCCACCTCATTCCTAGATTAAAAATAAAGATCAGAACCAAAGGACAGCTTTTGCTGCAGAGTACACTGAGTACTTAACTTTCCTCGCCCACATCCATCCCAGTCCAGGAGGGAGTGCTCTGATGCACCCCTGCACAGCCAAAGAGAAAGGTGGGCTGGGCCCCCAGGCTATTACACGGTTTGCTCTTTTGTAGAAAGTGGCTTCTAGATGGATTGGCAAGGGGAAAAAATATGCTTCTCACATGGAGCCTTTTTGTATTAAATTAGAGTCCACACACTTGCCAGCTTTAAATCTGACCCAAAGCCCATTTTGTTTCCAGTCTCTTTCTGTGTCTTACATTCCCATACTTCTAGTCGTCCTGAAGCAATTCCTGCATACTAGCAAGTTTGGGATAGGGCTTTTCTAGTGATAGTTTGACATGCTGCATCATATGGGACAGGAATTACAATGTCATCCTAGAAAACACCTAGACAGGACTTCACCGCATCCCCACTTTTGGTCCTTTTGCTTTGTAGCTAAACATGGCGCAAGACTGGACCTTGGCAACTGCCCACTCATTATTAAAAAATTAAAAGCTCTGCAGTTACCCTTTTTCTTTTTCTGTGTGTACACATACATACATGTACATACACGTGCACTTGGTGACTTTTTTTTCCCAACTTGATAACTCTTTGTTTTTCCTTGCCCCAGTTTTCAACAGTACAACAGAGTCAAGCAAGAAAGCTTAACAGTTTTATTTCCAATTCATCCCAGATTTTTACGAAAAAATACACAAAAGTGGTATAGAAATTATCTTTCTTCTACAAGGCCTCTAGGCCACTAAGTTGTCCAGCGAAAAATACGCCCAAATGAGGGCATTTTTGAACATGTTGCACCAAGCTGAATGCCTCACAGAGCGCAGCTGTTTCCTATAAAGATTGCCACGTAAGGGGAGACTATCTCTTCAGCTCACATAAATTTTATCCTGCTTTATACCTATAATTAAGTCTCCAGAAAGAGCTAAGCATTGTCTTTACAAATGGCTTTTGAAGACTGCAAATTCCGACGTTTCTGAGCCTCTAGAGATGCCATGTGTAAGTAACTAGCCCTCAGCTAAAACCACCACTTTTGAGGCTACTTGACGCTGCACAATCTGAAGTGATGCATTAGGCGAAAACCCTGAATATTTCTCATGTCACAAGTTTCAGAACAAAGCTTCTCACTTGGCCAAAGTCAGATTTCACAAAAAGATGACTTCTCTTTTCTAGAGAAGGGCAGGGTAGACCTGGCCTCCCTGCCCTGTTGCAGAAAATGCACTGTCCACCACAATGTGAGAATAACATCAAAAAGGGCTTATCTTCATGGCACAGTGCCACATCGCTCAGAAATATTCTCCTGGGTTTTCCTGGGTTGACACAGCTCTGACGCTTCCAGTTTCAAAGCAAAGCGGGCTGGCACTAGTTCAGAGGTCTCATTGTGCCGTGTAGACAGGGCCCCAGAGTGGCTCTCCTGCGAGGCCTTCTGAGGGAAGGGATTGTTTTATTTATAAGAAGGGAGGAAAAAATAAAGTTCCTGTATTGTTTTTCATTTTGGGATGAAGAGGAGGAAAGGAATTTTCTTATTTTTAATATCTAAAGCGTATTCAACAAGAATTGCTTTGAAAAAGAAAAAAAAAAAAGTGTGGAAATTGAATTTCAGTAATGTTTCAGTTTCTCACACAAACACACACAGAGCTTTCTCACTCAAGAATATAGTTTCTCATGAATCAAAACCTAAATTTGATTAAGTTCACTAAACAGATCAAGAAAAACACATAGCTGAGCCAGATCTGTAAGGCTGTGAGGCTGTTCAGCTCTCCAGGCAATCATGGATTAAACCAGAGAGAAGGGTGTTCTTCAAGCTGAGAGGTGAGGACCTGGCCTGGAAGACGCGACACTGCTCCTGCTCGGAAAGGCTCAGGCACTATTGCCATCCTCTGGATGTTTGATTTCTTCCCTCACACAAAACAGACTAGACAGTGAGAGCAGCCCACCCCGAGAATATGGGAATATCTATGGTCAGGGCACTCTCCTGGGAGATGGAAGATGTTAATTCAAAACAGCTCAGTTCAATGAGGCAATTCAGCGAGAGGCTTCCACATCCTGAGAAGTGCCATAACCTCACGGCTGTTGGGTAAAAGCAGCAAGGGGGAAGGGAAGGATTCACATCCTCCATTTTGTGAATCTAACCCTTCATTTTTTCAGCTTGTCGTGCAATTCAATGAAGTGCTTTGTTTCAGGAAAAAATGAGATGTTTGTTTGACCCAAAATGAACTTTTAGGTTTTAAATTCATCAATAAACCATGACAAAAAATGTTTTTTGAGCTGTTCGCTCTATTTTTTTTTCACATCTATGTGTTGACAGCAAAACAAAAAATAAGCATTCACACAATGAAGTTCTGTCTTCCACTTGTTTTTCACATAACTGAGGTTATATATTTAAGTTACTGATCCTGATAAACTTTTAAAGATTTTATTCTAAAATTAAATAGCAATACTTGGGAGAAGGGAATAGTTAAAATTATATTAAACAGTTATGTTTCACTTAGCAACCCTGTGCTTTGAAGAAAGCTTAATACTATTTATTTATCTGCTGCATTTAGCTGGATAGATTCCATGTTTCATCACAGTTCAGAAGTGATATTTTTCATCCTGTAAAAATGATTCCCAGTTAATTAATACAACCAAGAGTGTTTGTTTAAAGCCATGTACTGAAAATCATGGTGCAGAACTCAGCTCCTTAGGAAGCAATGTAATTTTATTCTGAATTTCTGTAAGAGCAAATAGTACTTTAAAATACAAACTTGTAGATACAATGGAAAATGAATTCCACTCAGATGATGTAATTAACCCCTAGTATAAATAATCTGTGGTGTATATTGTAAGATGATAATGTGAATGTCCAAAAGAACTCATTCCCAGACCACATCTGAAAATCTACTGAGTCAACAACTGTAGCAGACAATAACAGCATGAGTTAAAGAAGCAAAGCTTTAAATCAGGTTAGTTCAAACCGTATAGCATTTAAAATGCCACTGACAAGATTAAATGTGGCCATTCATACTCTGGTGTTATGTGAATTTTATTCAGAAAAGATTTGATGTGTAAGATCCGTGTGTTAAGTGACAACTAGCTCAACTTGCTATGTCAAATTACTTGGCATAGAAGTCTGCTTCTGTTTTGTGTTATCACCACCAGTTTATCGCAGTTTTAAAATAATTCAAAGGAAAATTATATGCTTAATTCATTTGCTTAAAACTTGTTCTAATTACATTCAGGAAACACATCTGAAGCTCTCTCACTTTCTTATATAAAAATCCCCTGTGTACATAGGATGCAGCTGTGAAACAGATATAAGCAGATGAAATAAAAAAGGCATTATTATAGAAATAAACATATTGTTTCAACTGGCCTCTCAGATCACCAAAAAAAAAAAAATCAGTGGGATATAAGTGACTCAACTATATATGTAGAAACAGCACAAGTGCCATATGGTAAGAATTACTAGAAGTGCATAGTTATTCACTTTTTCTTGACAAGAGCCACATGGCTTTTTTAATCTATTGTATCATATATATGATGTAACAGAATATCAATGCAAATCAAACAGACGCAAGGCAGCTTTCCAGCTGAGAATCCAGACGCACAGAAGTCGGGCAGCTCAGACTTCTGGTTCCCATTCCCCACTTAGCCCTAAACATACACATTTTCTGTTGCTATCTGTGCTGTTAAAAAATACAGAGTTTCAATCATAAGAGAAAGGAGAGAAACCACCACCACGTGTTTTTTATGCATTCCAACACCACAGCAAAACTAAAGGTCCTCTCTCCAGACAAAGCTCTGGGTACTCACTTCATCCAGGAGATAGTTATCATTCTTTACTGGCAAAAGGGGCACTCGTCTTTTACAGCATTTCATCTGCTGTGCTGCTTGATTTAATATAAACCTGCTACTCTGCCTGCATCTTAGCGCTACAGCGGGGAAATAAAATGAAATTCAGCAGAAGCCAAGGAGCTAAAGGTATGTGTTACAGCATGGGTAAAGCAGCCAAGTTAAAATTGTTGTATGTTAATATTTCTTATAATTTCCTAGGTTTCCTGCACTTCAAATTCAGTATGGTAATGCCCTAAAAATGAATGTTTTGCTTGTACATTATTGATTGCTTTTTAAGAGGTGCAATAACATGTTAGGGACAGAAGAAAAAGTGTCCGTGACACAAATTCATTCATTTAGTGAATTCATGGGGTTGGATCTATACAGCTCCGAGGAGGATCCTGATGAGCTAACGAAGTGCTATAGGTCAGGCCAGACCTCTGATAAGGGTGCTCGAGGGATGACATTATCCAGCAGCATCCTGATTTTGGAACTGTCCCACAAAGATTCCCCTTTATCCAAGGCCAGGAGCAGGTTCAGGTCCTACCTGCTCCCACAAGGACCCCAGGATCAAGCATGCAAACTGGCTGCCACGCGGCCAAGTAATGAAACCTGTTTTGCCGATCATTTCCTACTCAGTCATTCTCCAGTTTGGTTTTTCCCTCTGGGATCTTTTTTTCTGGGCACATAGCTGAATCCTGGGACTGTAGCCAGCCCACTCCTTTCCGGCTCTGCTCTCACCCAGCAATCCAAAGTCCCAGAACTGCCCCACCTTGACAATGTTGATTACCAGGAGACTTCCTAATAGCCCTCGCAGCAGTAACCTGCCGCTCGAGGCGCCTTGCCCCAGGTCCCCCATCACCTCCTTCCTTGCACTGGCTTTATGCCAACTCCAAGTTTATACATTGTCCAAGGTGAAGAGCAGAGCCTTCTTCCAGTGCAGAGGGTCTGGCATGACAACGCAGCCACTGATGAGGCTGTGATTAAACACAGATTCCTGACATTATTGAATTGCTCAGGAGAAAAGCAAGAAAGAAGTGACTGAGATATCCTCTCTGAAACATCCTGCTACTGGCAATGACTTGAAGAGGCCGTGGCACTGGATGAGAGCTGGCTCTGTTGGGAGAACTAGCAAAAACCATTTCCCTGGTGCAATGCCACTCATAACCCACAGGGCAGAAAGCAGTGGGCATAACACAGTGTGAGCTGTGGCGCTTCATGCCCTGCGCCAGCCTGTCAGCGCTGTCGCCGTAGCTTGTTGCTTTGGCCAGTGGAGATTCAAAATGCAACTTCGTGCTACTCCTGTCCAGCTCAAGCTTGAACCACCAGTTCTATTGCATTTCACAGAACCAATTTTAGCAATCCCAGTTAATCCTAATTAATAGGGGAAGCTGTGGCAGCATCAGAGAAAGTAAAAGGCCTTCCTCACTTTTGAAGTTTGGATTTCACAGAATTTCACAACTATGCAATAAGTACAAACCAACAGAGGCTTAAAAGTTAACCTAACTTCTGCTTCAGAGAATACAAAAAGGCTCCCATTAATGTCCCACAGAATCAGCTGACTTTATAAATCAACTATAAGATGAACACTTAGAAATCCAGAAAAAATGAATGAAGTCTCTCTCATTCTAGTCAATCTATGAAGTTTAGATCTTACCAGAAAGAGAGCTAATGTGAAATTATCTTTTGGGTTCGAGTATCTGTTTACAGTGTTCAGTTACATGACCATATTGTTTTGCACAGCCTTCTTTACATTGGCAAGCTATAAAAGAACTTATTCAAATGGAACCATTGTTTTGCTACATACTCTAAGAATAGCATAGACTATATTTAAGACCTCAGCTCCAGAGCAGTGCAGAGGACCTGACTTGATAAATTCAAAAGTTTCCTATTACATCAAAGTTCCTTCCTCCTTTCTCATCCCCGTCTCCCTTGCCCAGATGTTCCAGACAGTATTTAGGCCAAGGAGCCCCCTCACTCCATCACGTATTTTGTACTGGACTTCTGTCTTTTCTTTCTAGGAGAGACCACTGCCTTTTATTATTTCCAAATTTGAAAGGCACACAATAACAGGAGTTATTTGCTGGTCCACCTTTTCACTCACTGGCTAGGCAATGCCATCAGACCCACCCAACACTGGAGCAGTCTTCTGTCCATCAGTGGGTGATGGTTTATCTGAAGTTTAGGGAGCAGAGAGCCACCCATGGCACTTCGCACCTGAGCATATCTCTGTGAAGAGCAGAAGAGTATCTCTCTTCCTTTAGGAAGCATGCTAGAAAATTCAACTCAGAATGCAAAAATACCTAGACTAGAAGCAAAAACACCATCAGCTTCTTATTTTCTGTCTGATTAAAAAAACTATAAGAAGATCAGTACTGCTGAAGTTCTCAAGACAGCATTTGATAAAATGGGTGGTGTGGGGGAAAAAATGAACTGGCAGAAAAACTAGATTTTAACCTAGGGCTTCAGCAATTTAAAAAATCCAAAAAATAGAATCATCTGTTAACATATTCATAATTAAATAAAAGGGTGCTTGCCACCCAGATGAATCTCTCAGCACAATCAATGTAATTGTCATCACGTGCCATGTGATGACAGTTTGAGATCGCTTTGTCTATTTTAACATACTGCCAGCTCCATTTGGAATACACATATCTCTGCCCTCTCTGCCTTTAACCTTCCTGTTGAGCTAAAACTCTCAGGATCAGTCATAGAGGAAACAATACAGAACCTCCCAGTTAAGTGAAATTCCACCAAAATGCAATAGTCCTAATCAACACGATGGTTGAGAGCAGGAGATAAGGTCTGTCCGAAGGATGATCTCTCCTGACCAAATCAGGATTTTGCAATAGAGAAGGCCAGAGAGGATGCACAGAGAGCACAGAGGAAGAAAAAAAGTCACAAATCGATCAGGAACAGAAACATCTACTCCCAAGGGACCCCCAAGAGCCAGCTGATCTCTCGGGACAGGAGGGGCTTTAGCAAGGCTGCTTTGCCCTCTGCCTGCAAAGGCCTGTGCTGAAACCTCAAGCAGAGAAACAGTAGGACGGCGGATGACAGTGGATAAAAACAACCGTGCAAAGCTTTTGGTGCCTGTTAGGGTTTGCTAGTGCTTCTCACACACCTCCTAAAGGACTGAAATGTAAGAGGAAGGGCAGTGCCAATCCCAGGTATCACTGGAGGCTACATAGGTGACCGTTTATTCCAAAGGTAGCGAAAGTGTCTGACTCATTAGTCAGCACAGGCAACTAAGGAGCCGCCAAGAAGTCAGATTTTATCACAGCGAGGGCCCAAAAGCTGTAGTGAGTATTTTATTGCATTTGTATAACCGTTCAAAACAACGCAGACTATTTCCATACAATTTCTTCTAGTCTGAGTCGGTCTGCATCTCAAGCATGCAGGCCAGGAAGGCACCAGTCTGGCACTAGCTGCTCCCAAGGGGAAGGAGGACCAGCTGCTATTTTTATACATTGTACATGACTACCCACACTTTCTTAGGAAGTGACTCCTGACTGTGGCATGGACAGATACTCCAGTGACAGATCCTAATTTTATTTCAGGTTGAGAAATCCCACCAGCACACTTATTGAAAGAAGAAGAAGGAAAAAGAAGAAAAAGAAGAAGATTCTCAGATCCTAGGAAAGGTGAATGTAAACTTATAGAGATAGATTTTAAAACCCTCTTAGTCTGGGCCTGAAACAATTTTGGGCAGCACTCAGAGCTGCTGAGAACCTCACATACATCAGGGACATCCTCCATTGCACTCCTGAGACATTTCTTGCATATTTAAAGAGCCTGACTTTGCTGGAACTGGAAATAGAGTTTTATGATAAGAATATATAGAGTGACACAAGGTGCTTTCACTAAGAGTCATAGCACTCATCACTTTTAGGGCCTTCCCCTTTGCTGTACTTGAAAATTTTGCATTGATCAATACCCTATAGAGGGTTATTCAAGCAAATGGGATATCTCTGTCCTCAAGCAGTTCACATCTGTGTAGCAGAGGGTGCTAAAAAGAAACAAGGTGCGAGAACATCTAAGAAAGTGCAAAAGGAAAGGGAAAAAGGAACAAAGACATTGCTTCAACTGAGGCCTCTGAAATAAGTGCTGAAATACTTAGCAAATGTAAAGATCCAAAATTTGACCCTGAGAAAGGAGGCCCTTCTGGGCCTAGCTGTGGCAAAGGACTTGGATTACTTCTTTTAGAAGGGTGTCTTGGTTTACCAAGGTTTACTCTTAGCACCATCCCTGGACTGTTTGGCCTTTTCATTTCATTACAGCTACTATACTAAGGTATATGCAAAATATAACATGTGAACATATTTACCTGGCAAAGTTGAAACATGGGTAAGTATCATCTGTTCCACTTGGGTGCAAGAGTTACCAAACTGTAGGAAGAGACAATTTGCTGGAAGTTGCAAGTCAAGTGCAAGCAGAGCCAAGCTGAGAGGACAGACATTCATCTTTCCTAGGAAGAAAAGTTTGGGGTTGGCAGCTGGCTACTTGCTAAATGTGGGGAAAGATGGGAGGGAGAGGAAATTCCTTTTTATTGAAACTAACTGCACCCCATACATGTGCTGACTACAAAAACATCATCACCCAACAATATGCACCAGGCAGCTTGGCACACAGGAAGGTAGAGAGCAATAAACACTGATGCAAAACATGATTAAGGTAAGTCACCTGGATAATGTGATGGATCCCATAATTCATTATCATCCCAAATATAAACTGCAAAGCTGACTTCATTACTTATACCCATAATATTATCAGTCTGCAAGTGCTCACATCTGGCAGAGAGAAGTCACCGCTCAAGGCGAGCAAGGCAGCCAAACCCGCCTCTGAGCACCTGCATGCTGAAAGGGCCACACGCTGGTGCCACTGGCACCCAGATCAATCTAAAATGGGTCCGTTTGTATTCTTAATGAATCTTGCCTGTTTACAAGAGCTAAAGTGATTCTGTAATATATGTGGCTGAACAGAATAGACTGTATACTGTGCATGTACATTTTTTTTTCATGATAAGAACAAATTTTATCTTCTCAAACTGCAGAGATAATTTTGCATGATAGAGCACTTTATGAAAATGGCTTATCATTCCTTAGAGATAAACAAGAGAGGAGAAGAAAACAGGATACTAAGAACAAGGCTGAATTAGAGAAAAAATAAGGGGTAGAGAAAAATCAATTTGAAGGATAAAGCTTTCACACTAAAGGCTGAAAAAGACAACATATACATCATAGGAAACAAGGCCAGAATAGGTCTGAAAAAATCAAGTATTCCATCGTGTGCTTTAAGGAAGATTGTCAACACATCATTCCTAACAGATATTTGTCAGACCTGTTTTTAAAGGCTTCAGTGTCAGTCTTCACAGTCTTCAGGCAATCCCTTCCCACACTGCATTATCCTTTCATTGAGAAAGTATTTCCTAATTCCTTCTGCTGATGAAATTTTTTTCCAAACCTTTTTTTTGCCAAAGTGCAAACCCATTAATTCTCATCCTAGCCACAGCAGACAGGGATTAGACCATATTCCCTCTGGTTCTGCAGTAGCATTTCAACTGCTTTCAAGATTATCATCATGTTTCCCTTCACTCTTCAGAAAAAAAAGTGAACAAACATTATCTTCTATCTTTCACCATAATTTAAGTATACCTTTGATCATTCTTATGATCTAGGAAACAGTAATATCCAGTGGATCCACATATTTCTTAAAGTGATTAAAATTCGAGAATACGTTTCTCAAAGGTTCAACGGAAGGCGCACCGCACACCTGAGGTACATCCCTCCAGTGTATTCCCAGCACAACATGAGGTTTCCCTCAGCAGCTGGGCAGTGAATCACCCCCAGCACAGCCCCCTGCCCACTTTGATGCTGATACTTTGGCCTTTTGCACCCACCTTTCCCAAATATATGGGTTCATCAGAGCACATCACTCCCAGCCACAACAGCTTACAGGAGCAGCCACAGGGGCAGATCTGCCACCCCTGGCATGAGATTCATCAGATCAGATGTATCAGATGTATCAGATACATGAGATACAAGAGGTATCTGCCATCCCTGCTCCGTGCCACGGGAATCAACCCCTGTGGGGAGCTGATGCACGAGGACTAGAGGCACAGCTATAACTCTCTTTATGTGCCAGGATTACCATGGATGTAAATACATTTAGAGAGGGCTAATGGTATCCAGCTTTAAAAAAACAAACAAAGGGTTATTTGTATTTCTTACAAGCAAAGGGACCTATTCAGAAATCCTTTCTATATTAAAACTCTGCAGAAATCAGAAGGGAGGACTACTTCTGTATTACGAAAATCAGTAAACCCCGTCAGTCCTTTTACATGCAAAACCTCCAAGGAAGCCATTTCATGAAGATATTAAGGTCTGGGTCTCTGTCTGCATCCTTTATCTCAAAAATGTAACCTCACCAGATAACACTGGAGAACCAAAAGCAAAGAATATATCTCACTGGCATAATTCCCCTACACTTTCACCTAATATTCATCACTATTCAAATGCTTAGCCACTGCCACAGATTTTTTTTTTTCTTTTCCAGAGTCCTTTACAGATATGAACAGTGATGCTGGAGACTGTGGTAAGGAAGAAAAACAAAGCAGATCAGCAGAAGCAACGAGCGCTCCCTTTCAGACGCCTTTCATCTGTCATATGATACCTTCTGGTTAAGCGATCACCTCTGATTTGTTGAATCAGAGTCTTAATCATGTACTTGGCATCAAGCAAAGGAACTACTGGCAGTACTAACAGAGTTACCCGGGACCGGGGGTGGAAGTCCCCAGTGTTTAAAGCAAGAGTTAGACAGTATTACCACATGATCCCCTCACTCAGAGTCTTTGAAGTGTTATGAAAACATTTTTAAAGCAATATTTGCCACAGGGTAGTCACTCATGTTATATCTGTCTTTCCCCTCCTCTTTTCGCCTGTGAGCACCTCATTACCAGTGGATAATACTGATGCTGTAATACCGCTTTCCCTTGGGAAAAAATAATAATCATATGTGTCATTTGAGAAGGATCTTGCTTGCGCCTTTCTTTATGTGCACAAACGCAGAGATATTAAGCACACGTAACAAAAACGGATGATTTTATTATGTTCTCAGTTCAAGAAATACAGCTACAATGTGTAATCGTTTGTTCCTAGAAAGGGTTTTTGAATACAGTTTTGTTTGCACGAAGAACCAAAGTACCTGTCCATTCAGACAGAAAATAAAATTAAAAAGCAATTGAATGCAACAGTAGCACTGCTACTATTAATATATTTCTATTTGTTTGACCGAAGGCCTATGACAAGTATTTCTTTCATTAGATTTTCTGTGTTCTTATAGTATGACTTATTGGGACTCATACTGTAACATGTTTTATCAGAAAACTGTAGTGGTCTCTTTATACCACCTTAAAAAAATCAAGAGTGGTGTGAAAAAGAGCACTAAAGGCAAGGCAGCAAGTGTCAGCAAAAGTGCAGAAATCTTTGTACATATGCACTTGTCATTATTTCGAAGTTGGAAGGAATTTCTCAAAGAAAACTTTCGGATTTGGGCTTGGAAGATTAGGAGGAGGAAAAAAAAAACATATCAGAAGGATAAGGCCCTGTTCTGTTCCAAACAGGGAATCTAGATGTTTCCTTCCTCTAAAACATGACGTGCTCTTAAACAACAGACTCTTGGGTAATGCACTTTTCAGCAGTCAAAAAATTTAACGTAACCCTCACCTCAAATTCTAAGTTAAGACTATTTAGATAAAAAAAAAATACATATATATTTCCAGAAGCCAATTGCAACATTTGTCCCCTGAGCTCTTTGCCCGGTGCTGGGCTGAGAGCTTCCCAGGCGCCGCTCTTCTAACCGACACACAGGCTGGAAAGGAAATGGGAAATGGGAAATGGGAAATGGGAAATGGGAAATGGGAAAT
>VZSV01000004.1:8527899-8564779 GCA_013398735.1 Nothocercus julius
GAAAGGAAAGGAAAGGAAAGGAAAGGAAAGGAAAGGAAAGGAAAGGAAAGGAAAGGAAAGGAAAGGAAAGGAAAGGAAAGGAAAGGAGAAAGGAGTATTCTCCTTTCCAAATCTTAAGATTACTTTGGTTGTGTTCTGCTTTAAGATAAATAAATCCTGGAGAATCTTAAAGGAAATGTCCAAATAGTAGTGCAATCTAAATTTATTGGGGGTGCCCTTCCATAAGGGAACTGGTCATGCTTCATGCTGCCCCTTGCCCCAGCTCCATCTCCAAAAGTACAGACAGAACAGCCTTCAAAGGCAGGGTCCAGCACATCCATGCCCTGTCTCCAGGCAGAAGAGTGAAGGTCTCCCAGGCCAACATAAAGAGGATAATGGGAGAGTGGAACAATCTGAACCTAAAGTATTTTTAAACTTTATCATCAGGGGAGTTAAAACACTGTACTTAATGTTAGCTGTTGTCAAGATTAACTATAGTATCGTGGGAAAAAAAGGCTGAAGTCACATACTAATTACATGCACTTTGATGTTTATTAAGAACAGTTACTCTTGTAAAATTATAATGCTGCATTCACAGATTAGAGCTTAGGTTTCATCAGCGCTTCCATTGTAATATTTTGTAAGGTTAGTCATTTTGTTAATGAAACAGGCATACGATGGGACTGTACTTTTAAAAAGTGCTCTACATACAAGCCCTCTAACTTAAAAATATGTGACTGATTTGACACGGTACAGTAAGTGCTAAATACATCCACAATAGTGACTTTGTGTGCAAGGGTGCATTTACACACATACATACATTTTACTTTTTGACAAATAAGCTTCAACTTTTATGCAAAGTATCCAAAAAGAGCCTCATCTGCTGTGGGTACAATGGGAAAAAATTTACAGAGAGTGGCTCCTTTTTGTTGTGTATGGGAGAGAATGAAAACGGGGGATGCTCGGAGAAAAGTTGTTATTCCATTAATTGTCATCAATATGAAGGTCCGTCCAGAGAAAGTGGCAACAGTCACTGTTGCTCCAATCTCCTTCTCCTGAATCAGTAGCTGCTAGATAACTTTACCATGTCTACGCTAACTCCTGCTGTCATCACAGGTGGGTGTTTTCTAGGCCTTTAAGTATTCATTACACAACATCCTGGAGAGGTGGTGGCAAATATTATTTTTATTCTTTAATGGATGTAGACGGAGGCAGAGAGAAAGAAAAGGCCTAATCTGAATGAATAAATAAATAAATAGTTACTTAGAGCAATTTAGGAGAAACTTGGGTGTGCAAGTTCAAGCAAGCGATCCAAAGGATCTCCACCCAGTTGCCTTGGCTGTCCCGTGGCCAAGTTCCCATCTGTCAAAGGAGGCCCAGGCTCTTCTGCATTTTCTGAGCACCTCCAGACTCTGCCCGTAGCCCGGATTGAGCTCAGCCTGAAATACAGTCCCCATGAGCACGGAGCAGGGCACCAAGCCTGGCCGCTTCCCCCAGGCCCTCCAGGCAGAGACCCCCTATCGCACCCTGCCCGGAGCATCTCGAGAAAGGCAGTTGGGGACAACCTTCTCCATGCTCTTGGGCACTTGGATGGGGTGAAGAAAGAAGCAATGCAATATTGAGACAGAGAATAAGTCCAAAGAACAGGGCAGAAGCCTAGCCCTGAGTCCACCGTTCTAGTTGCTGGGCCCTACTTTGATTAAAAAAGATGTACGAAGGATAAATTTGAGAAGTTTTAACCGAAACCTCTCGATTTTCGGTTGAGTTAGCTCTACTGTTCCAGAGCTAGCTTTTTTATACCAAGTTCAGAAACCTACACTAGACTTCAGCCTGCTGTACAGTCATAATATTTAGAAAAGAAATGAATGACTAAGGGGAGCTCTGGGGAAACACAAGAGTGGATGCAATTCACAGGCTTGAGTGCACAGCTACAAAGACGATCATATCCTGCAAGAGATGTGGGATAGTGCAGGAGTACAAATAATTTTGCTGTTGTAGAGAAAGCTGATGAGGAAAAGTGAATGTATTCTATCACTACTTTTAAAAACCTCTGGGAAATTACAAAAAGGTAAGAAAAATGTGAGCAGAGTTTTAGCTTTCATACTTGCTCACTATTAGTTAATGGCATTGATACTGGTGACTTCAGTGGAGCAGGAAATTAAGCTTCAAACATGCTTACTTATCCAGCATGGAATTAATTCCTCCACAACTCACAACAGACTAACCAGTGGGGCAACACAGAGTAAGATGCCCAACATACCTCTCCTACTGCAATGGAGATTTTATTGTCTGGAGCTGCCACTTTGTAGGCACCACATCCAGGATATATATTCATTAAAAAAGAAATCACAGTCCCAAAGGTCATCCAGCTGCAACAGCTAAACTGACAGATGAGCACTGTTTACATTCCTCCAGCAGAATGAGATAATACAGGAATGTCAAAAATTCAACCAAATATCCTCAAGAAACAATCCCATCCTTTACAATACATTGAATATTGAGCAATGGGATTTTCCACAACCGTGGATTGTCATTTTCCAATTTCTGTGCTTTCTGTTAGCTGCTCTTGCACAACTCTAAACACAGCAGTCTGTTTTTAAATGACATCCTTTTAGTTAAACACTTGGTTAATCTTCTATTCAGTTTCCTGGGCAGCAACTCGTAAGAACAGAAACAGTTGAGTCAGAAAAGCACTTCATTTTGACATAAAAGACTTGTGATTCTTTTCCAATTGAATGGAGAAAGTACAGTAGTTTTCTCACCACACAGTATGCTGCTAAGGAAAAGAAAAGGAAAAGAAAACGGGAAGGGGAAGAAATATACACGCATATACCATTTTTCCCTTTGCCATCATCTTTTAAGCTTATATTTCAAAAGAAGGTTCATATTATTATACAATGTGTTGATATTTTCTGATTTAAATGTTAAATGCCTGGGAACAAAGAGTCCCAGCAAGAATGATACTCTAAAAGGCAATACTTCATTGCAATTTGTGATACATCTTTGATACAAGCCATTACTATATGAGGCAATCCTTTGTTTTGCAGGCCGTTTTTGGTTTTTTGGTTTTTTGTTTTTGGTTTTGGTTTTTTTTTTGTTTTATTTTTTTTTAATTAGATAGGTAATATTAAACGCTGGCAAAGCAGAACGAGGATGAACAATTATTTTTATATATTAACAAAATCTTACATGAGAGGCAGATCCTGGCCTTGCTACTGTTGACTTCAATGAAAGTCAGCTTTAGCATTTGATGTGCATCCTGCGCTCTGGGCCCAAGAGCACAAAAATTGAAATGCACAATCCAAAACAATATTAAGGACTGCTTAACCCACATCACAGATGAATATCTACCAGCCTACACAAGAACAATTAAATCAAAATTCCTAAATGGAAATCAGATGGCATAGGAGATTACAAACATAATATGGGTCATTTCATCTCTAGTTTACTGATCTACATACAGCCCAAGTGAGTTAAGAACAAAAACGTCATTAGCAGCAGACATCTGCTGGTAGCCAAATGAGCTGATCTCACTCAGTCCATTTTTTTCTGGACACACGGATAAACTGGGAGGAAGGAGTAGGGAGGAATAAAAGAGCGAAAAGCATCAGAAAAATTTACACAGATAGAAACTTTCTAGTTTCTTCAGGAGTAGCACTGGGTTGTCCTCCTAGAAGCTGATGGGCAAAGCATCACAGGCAGGACAGCAACACCTTACTGTGGGTCTCAGCCCCCAAATGCTTAAAGCATTTTTCACAGAGAGTCTCTATCTTTGGAATGGGGTTTGAAAGTTACATAATAAGTGGCTTTCATATATGAGAAGGCAGGTACAAATTGTTCTGTATTTCACAAGAAGACAGGCTTTCAGACACTTCATCATGACTGTCATCACATACAGCACCAATTTACATTTGAATGGGGGAAAGGAAGGATTTTTCAGTCTAAACTTGGGCTCTACCATAAATAGGCATGACTTAGGTCAGAACCAGATTTGGACTTTCATTGCTAGGCCCACAAGCCATGGGCAAGAACAAAACATAAGTGACATGCTCGAGAAGACTGACATCCCTTGAACCACCCAGAATTCGTAAGTGCCTCTTAAGACGGCCTCTTTCCTGGCAATTCAGACAAGCATTTTTTTTTTTTTTTAACTTCACTGAAAACAAATATACACATGAGGATAGTGCAATACAGAACTAAAGCAACACATCTCACTTATATCTAGTACCACAAGTGCAAAAGATGAGAAAAAGCTATGGAGGAAGGAACTGCTCCATATTAAAGTCATTTTCATTTCTTCTACTTATTTGAACTAAAAAAAAAATAAAAAATCTCAGCTGTGTAAACATCTGCTCCAGAACCCTAGTATAAGTCAAGTTACCCCAGTATGTACAAAGCAGAAATAAAATGACTTCACAAATAAACAAAACACTTTTTATTGCCTAGAAATAATTAGTAAGTTCCAATACAATTCTTAAACAATGAAACTGAATTCAGAACTTTAGCAGAAGTTACAAATACCTTTCAGATTCCTTAAAACATTCTTGTTATACAGAATGAAACAAGAACATTAGTACTGAAAAGTTTGGATTTATCACTTAATTTTAATTTGAAATGAGGTTTGTGAAATGCATATGGCTAAGTGACATGTAAACTAAATTTGATAATCAAAATTGATGTTTAACAGATTTTTATTGCTATATTCTTCATCTCTTTGGTTGACCAACTTTGGCAAAGGTGATCAAGTTCCACAAAGGAGAAGTCACTCATCAGGGACAGAGTATAAAAGATACAGATACTTCTAAGTAATACTATCAAATTCTAGACAGATTTTTAAAGTAAAGAAAGACTGCATAATTTTTATACCTGGAACAAGTTAGAGGCATGAACTAATCCTACATTTTAGCCTAAGGAGAAGGATTAAACATAATATATGTTGTGGTGGGTACTGTTGCATTTTGTTACAAGCTAAATCAAGTTTAAAACCACTCTTTAGAGAATAGCTCCATTTTCTCAATATTAATCAGGCTTTTTCCTTTTAAAGAAAGATCTTATTCTATCCAAAAGATCTTTTTGTTTGTTTGTCCCATTACTATTATAGCCAACATTCAAGTTTCAGTTCACAGCATTCCTCTTAGTAATGTTATGAACCATAAACAAACTTGATGCACAAAATTTGTCAGATAGGAAGATTTTGTTGTTACTAAAGGCTTTACCTGCCATATGCTTTGTTTGTTTGCTCTACTAGCTTGTCTTATATTAAAATGAATCAGGTCTTTCTTTTCTTCCTACCCAACTGCAACTGTCCTTAAGATCTAAAGTTGCAAGGGTTTTTAAGAGTGAAATAAGAACATAGAGATTGGGGGGAACACTGACTGCCCAGTTCAAGTTCAATTTTCAAAATTTATCAAATTATCCTTGGTTGAAATGTACTAATCACCATTTTCAGCTGTTTGAGGCTGTTTTGTTAACAGCTAATCTAGCAGTGAAACACCAGAATCAAAGGAAATAAGGAGAAGGAACCTACTGCCCTCTCCCCGGGAAAGCACTTGCAAGCCTATTTCTGGACTACAACCTTTTTCCTGCCTTCAGATCAGCAGCTTTGTTCTGCACAAACTATTGTGGCCTTCTGTTTTTTGAAGATGTCCTTAAAGAATGCCCATAAGACGATGGAGGAGCACTCTGAGGGCATCTGGGATAGATTTGGGATGTGGCTCCTCCGAAGGGGGCAGCTCTCCTGCCCCTCATGCTGCCTGTACCTCCCAAGTGCCAGCTGCTCTACTTGTGGTGAATCAGAAATGATCTGGCATAGAGAAAACCCAAGAAATTAATAAACAGCCATGATGAGTATGGAAAACCAGCCTGCTGAAGACATGAGCCAAAGCAAAGTATGATGGGCGAATGCAGGACCATGGCTTAGAGCGAGCACAGCTTAAGCCTCTCCCTGGGTGCAATGGTCCAAGAATGCATTTGAAACACAACCACTAGTAGCAAAGAGCACAGTCTTGGCCAGGATGCAAGAGTCATTTTACTGCATGCCTTTGTAAGCAGACCCTGATCTTGACTGCGCCCAGAATGGGGAAGGTGACCATGCAATGGCCAACAGGTGAAACACGTGGGTCAGATTCTCTCAGTATAGGTGGGCAGAGATGAGTTGATCTAACTAGAGTTTAACTTCTTTATACCAACAAAGAACTTGTCCCATCAACACTCTAAATACCTGTACCCATCCCGCTAGCTGGAACAACTCGAGTGCTGCTGGAAGGGCGCTGCTCTAAAAAGACTCGACTCCGGTTTCACATTCCTCACCTCCGCCCGGCGCACAGTCCGGTGGTTTTCTTTACAGATTCCCTGGCTCAGGAGGCAGCTCTCATCTTGCCGTGGGCGGCCACGGTGCTGCCTCCCTCCCTCCTTGGTCCAGGGCTGCACTGGAGCTGCCGGTGCTCTGGGTCCTGCGCCCAAGCCTCTCCCTGTGGCCCTCCTCAAAAACACCCCAACCCTAATCGGCTCCGCACGTGGCCCTAATCAGCGAGGGGAAACAAAAAGCGAGGCGTAGCACAACGCCAGCAAGACACAGCCCAACATCTGTCTTCATCTATGCTGCAGTCTGGCATGTTGCCACGTACAAATTAATCCTCCGAAACAATGCTGCTAATTCCTTCAGACTAGTGTCGATTGAGGCAGAATTTCTATTTTGTGCTTTAATCCTCAACCATTTGCCCAGTTCTGTCTAAAAAAAAAAAAAAAAACAGCTTTTTGGTTAATCTTGCTGAACTGCAAATGCAAGATAAAAAAATAAGTTAATCCCATAAAATGGTTTACAGAGATCAAGCTACATGACAGACACAATGTGCAAGTGGCAGTTATTTCTTAATACCTTTCACATTTATATCTTAATTACAGTACAGGTAAAAGAGAAAAGCAGCTATGATAATAGACATTTATGAAAGATGGCACTTTCCATCCTGCATTTGCTGTAATGAGGCCCTAATCCTCTATTAACATTACCATGGGCTCCTGCAACACAAATCATCAATAGGGGGAATGAAAGAGGAAATATCTCCCAGCCTCGAGCAGCCCTGTGTTGACTCTAGCCCTTTTCCAAGCTACTCCCGCCATTCAGAGCAGTGCACATTGTTTTGCCCATATGCCACACACAACTCTATGTTGCAGCCCAAGAGGTTGAGGTACAAAACACCTGACAAGGTGGGTGGACACGCAGTTCATTGCTGTTTGCGAACACATTCACCTCTCTGAAAGCAAAGCTCTAAAGTGAAAGAAAAAAATGAATACAATAGGCTTAATGCCATCGTGAATAGAAGTCTAATAAGTAAATATTTATGTACCTGTAGCTTTCTTAAAGGTTGTATTCAGCTCCCTCTTCAAAGAGTAGGTTGAAAGTGCACTGCCTACTTTCTGTTTATTCCCACTAGAGAATAACATTAGACCTTTGAGGCAGAGTCTTAGGCTAATATTCTAATCATTTTTGTTGAGGATACTGAAGATTAAATTGCATATAAACAGGGTAGCAAGCCTGTTTACTTACTGAAAATTGGCATTAAGTTGTATTTCTCTTAATACAATCATCAAACAGTAAGAAGGAATTTCTTTGCTCTTTATTCCAATCCTTTTATTCACCGGCCAGCACTTTACCCAAAAAACATGAACAATTTTTTTCTTTTTTATTTCTTTCTCTCTCTTGCCTCTCAGGGCCCCATTACTAAAGCTCCTTTGGCCGTGCTTGGCTTTCTGTGGTGGCCTCAGCCTGCTTTTGCGGTGTCCCAGCTGCACTGCCCACATGCTGCTTCACACAGCCCACAGCCAGGCATATCCTAGCCCTCTGCTTATACTCCTTTCTGAAATGCTTGTGGTCATACCGATCAGGTATCTGGTGGCCTTAGACATATTCTACCTGGTCAGGTTTTCTACATTTGTCTTAACTTCTGTAATCATTAGCTTCCAGGAGCCTTTCATATATGTTCAAGTTTTCATATGTTTTCAGATATGTTCATTTCTGCAAGGACCCCGGAGTGTTCTGGGCACTTCTAGTACACTGCAGCAGTCAGACCAAGTCAATGACCTCCCCCACTTGGTAAGTCTCATATGGAGAACATCTACTTAATCATTTCTACTCTGTAGTTCAGATCCCAGGTGAGTTAATGTGGCACAGAACAAATGAAGAAAAAATCAATTCCTTTCTGCCCAGGTTATGTCACATAAAGCAGCTCCTACCTGTGCCCACATATGCTGTGAGACAGTTGCATGATACAGGTGTTGGCTTTGGCCAGCTCCATCCAGGGTCAGCCGATGTTACTCCTACATCACTGCACACTTTTTTATCTTCTACGTCAAGGGAAGAAGAGAAGCTCCACCACCACCTGCAGCTGTGATGCTGTGGAAGATGGGGACCTTGGGAACTTTGGGCCCTTGGCTTCCCAAATAACTGGTTCCTCGAACAGCATTACCATGGTTGCGTCAGTTGGCTACTGACATTAGACAATACAGACAGTGTACTTTAAAACTGCTGCAAGGCTGTAAATATTGCATTATTGAGAAAATAATTAAGGGGTGAAAAAACAAAGTCCTTTCAGAACCATTAGACAATATTTCTGGAGGCTTTAATCAAATCCATTTGGCATGCAGTTTAGTTGCAGAAACAGAATTACAACTAAGTCTCCAGGCACTACCATTTTTTTCTGCCTTCTTTGCTGCCAGTAATGCCTGAGAAGTGAGAGCTAATACTGGTTTTCTTGTCTCGTGAAGACAGCAGATTCATTGGACTTCATACCTCAGAAGCTACACGGATAAATTATGCTTCTTGTGAAGCCTGCACAAAATCCTCTTCTCAGCAGAATCAAAATGACATGTTTTTGTGGACAGAACATAAAGGCAAATGAAAAGAAAATACTGGGTTTGTCAATACACACTCAGATCTGTACTGCAACTAGTTCATTATCCCCAAGTAACACGGCCACCAAATATGTTAAGAATAAAAAGGATACAAGTGCTCTAGCAACAGCTTGATATAAAGACTCTGCTTCCAATTAAGCTTATCATCGTAACATTAAGAACTGTAGATCATTTCATACCCTGAGATTATGTTCAGCACTCTCTTTCATTACTTATTGTCGCTGTCTCTCAGGATGTTGCTATCTGGCAGTTGCCTACATGAACTTTCACATGAATCATTAAATCTTTCTACCTATTATTTTCTGAAACAGATAGTGGCAATGAGTTCCACTGTCTAATCAGCGGTTGCAAAAAAGAGTTGCTGCTCAACTTCCCACACTGAATTCAGCTGCCTGGGAACTATAGAGTTTATGATTAAAGGATGCACAAGTATTCCTGTACACTCTAGCTCAACATATTGCTTCCTTTAGGGCAACATACAGAGTTGCATCTAATCCTTACAGATATCTTTTACTGCTATATTCGTTTTATTTTACACTTTGGTTTGTGCTTCCTCAGGATATAGAAAAGCTGTGCTGACAGTGAAGCATGCAATGTTGAAAGTATACCTATTGACACTTCAGACAAGCTCCCAAGAAACTGGGAAGCATTAAACAGTAGCTGGATAGCTTCTGTTGTTGTTTGGCCATAGTCTGAAAATGAAGTTGCTATAGGATCATATGATCATACACATTACCATATACACCAAAAATCATTACTGAAGTAGTTAACTAAATAACAATCATAAATACTATCTGGCACTTTAAGAAAAGTTATTGTCCATTTTTCAGATGCACTGTAACACAGTGGGCGAGGCATCAAAACAGCAATGAGTACGGAAATAATATATTTCTTTTTATTAGGCAAGATTCATCACTTGTCAAGTCTGAATAAGAATCCTAGTATATGTAAGAGAAAATAATTGTTGTAACACACAAGAAGTGGCCAACACACTGCACAAGAATTTGTCCCTAAACAGATGCGCTTTCAAAGATGTGAAATAACCCACTCTCTTCTGACAAAAGTGGGTCTTATCCTCATTTTGGTTACTGGATTTCAGTTCCCATGGAGTGGAATTTGGTTCAGTGTATTTAACAGGAAACAATAGACCAAACAATCTCATCGCCTGTGAAAATTAAACACTGTATTTTCATAACTAGGGAGTTATGCAAGGAATATTTCAGAGATATGCAGTTATAAGAGCACGATACTCAGCAAGCACTCTTTGAAAGAAAAAGCCAAATGATAATTGCCTCCAGAATTTGGGAAATATATAGATCTCGAATAATCCCAATCTCTAGAGCACATTAGTTTGGAAGGTTGTTGTTTAACGCACTTTTGCAGAGATGATGTGAGAGGAGGACATCACACAGCCAAGCTTAATCATTCTTGTTCTGTATACATATATGATCCTTAAGTAGACAACCACCTTGCTCCCGTACAAAGCACATATATAGGCAACATATACTTGCACCACTGCAGTGCACAAGGTTAAAGGCACCCCACCACTTCGAAGAGGTGAATCCTAGACCCAAATATCTTCAGCATCACTGGAGTGCTTGTGTTTCTATCAGTAAAAATAAGTGCACTTCAGTCATGCAAGACAGAGGAAATCATGAACACACCCTTGTGTGTATATATTGGCTCTCAGAGGCCTCTGCTCTGTATTCCATTTTTAACCTAGGTTTTCTTAAATTTATTAAAACATATATAGTTGAAAAAAAAAAAAAAAAAAACATAAAAATAGCCATCCCACTGAGAAAGCAGATGCCATAGATAGTAAGGACTGGGAATAGGAGGTAGATAAATTCTTAAGAGCCCAGCCCTCACCTTTGTCCTGCCTGCTAATTTCTTCCAGACAACACAAACACCAGGCCTGTGGCTTTTGGGCCACTCTGTGGTCTGCTTCATGCTTTTTCTAAGTTCAGAACTAGCCTGCTCATGACTGGAAAGCAGTAGTGGAAGAAAAATTTGAAGTCTGATTTGGAGGAAGATCTGAAGGACAGCAGATAGCAATATAGAATGACTGGAAGAGAAGTGGAGAAAGCAGAGATGCAACAGCAAGAAGAGACCAACATTTGCAACTCCAGCACCCCAAAAGAGGCAGTTTTGTAGAGCAAAAGAGGTCTAGGTGAGGATCCAGCATCCACATCATGTGCATTTTCAGGTTTATTTTGGATTAGCTCTAGCCTGACCCTGTGGACTGCTTGCCCATTCACAGCTGGAGTACATGAGGTGTGTTTCTGGGGAGTATCCACAGCATTAGTCTCATGCAAAAGGAATTCAGTCAAGCAATGGGCTCCAAGACTGCTGTGAAGCTTGATTCAAAGTATAGAAAATGGTGATGATAGGAAGATTTACTTCAAAAGAGCGTTTCTAATCCAGACTAAAATGCTGTGTAGAAATGCTGTGTAGGCACACCCTGTGAGACCTGACATTGCATAGAGAGCGTAACCAGGTAAAACTGAGCTTTGATGGAATTTCAAATAAGGAAGAGGCCTTTAAACTCTATATGGAGAGAACTTGCGCAGGCCACACAATCAATGCAGAAGAAGCAGTGCTTCATTCTATCTATACCATACAACAGAGACTGGGAAGAAGGGCAAGTTTCAGTACTCTACCAGCAAACATTAGTAGATCTATTGCAACAAACCCAGCCACTCTGTGCCCCACTGCTAGGTATTTTGTCCATCCTTTTGTTGTTCCTATACCCCCATACACTCTTGATGTTAAGTAGGAACTTCTGAAGGATTACAGAGGCTAAACATGTTTTTGCTCCAGCCTCACAGACCTTAGAATTTTAGATGCAAATACAACGCAAATAAAGGTGCAAGTCCTCAGTGCTCTAGTGCAGACACTAGAGCAAGCATATATGACTGAGTCTTATCTCCCCAGAAATGCTCCTTCAGGAAAGAGAAAAATCCCTAAGCCGATTCCACGTCTTGTTGGTTATATTACTTAAAAAATCATTCAAAACATTACCCAGAAAAGTATTCTGTCTTCTTTAGCTGCTCTCTGCAATGTTGGTGACACACTATATCAAGTTGCTCCAGAATGTGATACCCAGCTTTTTAAATGCAGGATTTCTGACTCCCAATCTCAGAGGCAGAAACCTGCTAATTCCAAGCATGGCTTCACCACGGCCCTTGCCTGCATGCAAGGAAAATAGAGTCAGGGTCTGTTTCAGTGATTCAGAGCACTATTTCTGGATTCCTGTGGGACCAAGGGATGTGAAAATATCAGACTGTAAGGAATGAATTGCAGAATGGAAGGTAAGCCTTCTTCCTCCTTCGTGCACTCATCCAGCACCAGTACCTGAAGTATGATAGGTAAGCCTAGGCTGTTTTTTCAAGGGCCTTATCAGTGCCATGCTCATAGTCCATGCGAAGAGGAAAAGACCAACTCAAGCCAAGGTGCAGTCAGAGGCACCCCGGGGTGGTGCAAAACCCTGTGTGTCCAAATATGCTCAGTGGTTCCGCACAACTCTAGGCTGAAATAGCCAAACACAGGCAAATGCTCAAGGGAGACCAAAACAGGAGCAAGGTATATTCTCAAGGCCACTTTTGAAGAGCAATATAGATATCTATGTAATGCCTTATTAAGATTCAGCCTTAGGAGTCAGCTACTATAGAATAACTCATGTCTTGAAATAGATGCAGTCCTTGTTTCTCTTTCCCACCTAATTCATTTGCTTGGTTTTCTCTCTGTGCTTAGGGACAATAGGTTAACCTTGATTCCATTACAACTGAGGGAAAATTCCCATTGACTTTCTGAGAACTTTTCTATCAACTTGTCTTTACTAATAGAAAGAAAACGCACAAGTTTAAGCGATATATAAGGCATGAATTAACAATAAAGAGAGACTCTCCTCTCTCACCAATAAGCACATTGCAGACAGGAATCCTTCCAGAATGCTTCAGAGATGCTGGACAAGAATCCCCACTTCATCAATGGAGAACGGGCAGAGGTGCGGAAATTCAGTTCGTATTTGTGATCACAAGCTCGAAACAAAACTAACACAAGCTTCGGCACGCAGGCAGGCATGCCAAATCACAGTATTATATTAGCGTGCTCTTCCCACAGACAGGGCATAGTGACAGTCATCACCCGACAGTGTCAGCCCACAAAGGTGCGGCTCTTCTGAATGAACGTGAATAAACAAAGTAGTGACCGTATATAGCTGTAGTCTCCTCCAAGCTACCAAATATCTTTCTGTTCCAAAGCACATGATTTTTTTTTTCCCCTCTAACCTGCAGGCTCATTCGTCACTGCATTATTCCAGTTTCATGCTGTTGTAACTCTGTTAACACCAGGCCCATAGAAACTCTGATGGCCTGCTGACACTAAAAGAAAGCACACATCTTTTCAGTAGCGCTAACCCGAGTTTTGTTCTGTAGTTTCTTTCCAAACAAACTGGTCTGCTGAGTTCAAGCTCATGGCAGCTCAGTAAATTAAGGGCCACTTGGCAGCACAGCCCTAGAAAACTTAAATCAAATCCATTACTAAAAGTCAAAATGTGTCTACATAAAGCAGTTACCTCTTAATCTCTTCCTTTTACATTATTCGAACCCTGCCTTTTACACAGACCTGTACTTGTGATACTCTTCTTTTGTGTCCACAGTGATGGGAAAAAAAAAAAAAGGTTAATTCCTTCATTAAAACATTTAACATTTTAATTCAGGATATCCTCCTGCCACACCCTCCAGAGGACTACGGATCAGCACCGATCAATTTTAAATCGATAACGGGGGAGTTTTCTTGCGGGCTTTCATCTAGTCGTTCCAGCTGAAGGCGACAAGCAGCCCAGAACAGCTGGACCAGGTAGAATGTAAATAAGGGATCCTTGCCAAATCCTTCCTGGTTACCAAATGCTCTACCAAGTTTAAAGATCCCCTTGTGATACCTTTGTACTTTATTTATAAGACTTTGAGCAAGCCACTCCCTTTCCACATTTGTTTGAGTTTATGCCCGCATTCCCATGATTAGTGCAGAACAAATCCAGGTGAAAGGTTGCTCTAGTTTCACACCTGGATTCATCTGAATTTTTCCATTTTCTCCAAAGATATTTTTGGCCCTCACTCGAAGCCCTAGAAGAAACTAGAAGTCAGAAAAGAGATTCGAAGCTCTGTTTACACTCCGTTTTCCTTAGAAACAGGTCACCTTTCACAGAGCAGTTTAACTGCACATGAAGATGCAGAGATCTGGTTGTAAGGAGCTTTTGTGATATTTCCAAATGAAGAAAAACTGAGTTTATTTTTCCTCATTTCCCCTGTGGACTGGAGCTCTTTGAATCAGAGTAAAGAACTCTGCTACCTGGATATCTCTTAGCTTCATCAGCGATACCTACACAGACCTGGATCTGCTCCCATAGTCCTGCCTGAACGTATTCTGGGCTGATCCGTGCAGGACCTAGGAGGGGTTTGCCGAACGCCGCTCTCCTCTCCGGTGGCTCGGGAGAGCGTTCCCAGGGTGTTACACAACGCTGCCGCGGGTAAAGCATGAGATAGCGAGCGGGAATGCTAATTAGTAAAACTTCCAAACCGAGTGACCTTCCCTCAGCACTAACATGCCACATAGCACCAGCTCTGTCCTGACACGCAAGGCACCTCTCCGCTCCATCTAATCCAGGAATCTCTTTAGATTTCATGAATGTACATGCAGCGTGAGTCAGATGTAAACAGAATTTCCCAACCCTTGAAAAAATTCCATTACGCTTTTTCTTCCTGCCAATTAAAGTGAAAGTTTTTGGCAGAGCAGGGGGCCCACGGTCCGGTGACCCTTTTCCCCTCTCGACTGAGAGGTTGGCATGAACCGGTGGGTGACGGAGTGCACATCCCTGTCTGCACACACACAGGCACATCACCATCCACATTTTCATATCCCCCTCCTCGTGTTATAGTCCTAGGGAGAGATTCACTCCAGACTCTGCATGGCGTTTGGAGGGATTAGTCTCTCTAAGGTTACCTTAACACACAGGGCTGGCTCACAGCTCATGCTCACAACAAGGCACCTTCCCTAACACACAGGGAGCTGGAGTTGCATGACTTACAGAAGAACAGGAATTCCCAGATCTCTATAATTACCCAGTCTACTTTTATTTCTTTTCTTGAAGTCCCATGATATTTCCTGACAGGCTTAGAGCTCCTTTGAAATGCACTGAAGTTATGTGATGGGTATCTTCTCTCTTACTAGAGAAAAAAAAGCAGGGGCTGGGAGGAGTGGATGGTCTGCAGAAACAACCCTGCAAGTACCTCATAGTACACAGAGCTGGGAGGAAAATCATGTTTTAAGGCAGAAAGAGGAAGCATAACTCATTGTTTTCAAGTTCTCGACACTGAATAGCAAAAGCTGGTAATGTTCCCTTACCCTTCAGTGCATGAAAGGCTGACATAAAGGGTAACTGTGGATTTCTCCCCAGAACTTGAAAGAAAGATGATTGCTATAGACAAGAGGCTTTGAACTTCAAACTAAATGAGTAAAAGGGAGCTCATCAGTACTACAGCTAAATCAGCAACATATACTTTGGGACATCTGTCTACTGCTCTTAGTGTTTAAAAAAATACATCTTTGCCCTCTACCTTTTTCCTTCCCGGGATGCCTGCTGGTTGGTTACAGCTTTCTTCTCCCCTCTGCTGCCAATATAAAACAAAATAAAACTTTATCTCCAACCTCACTTCAGAGACTCATACCAAAAACATACCCTTTTCTATTTCCCTGAACTTCTGAGGAATTTTGAAGTGCAATCCTCAAAGCCCTAGGGGAAGTTTGGCATTTCATAATCACCCAGGAGCCCCACCTGATGTATGAAGAATGCTTTGAAACATGCTTGCAATTAATTAATTAACATATTGGCACCTAACTAGCTCTTTAACACTCCGCTTAATGTTTTAGCTTAGAGTTGCCTGTGCCTGTCATAAAGACTGAGTGGATTAATGCTATTACCTTGCAAAGAATATTATGTTTTATATCTAAGTAAACACAGCAAGTAACATAGATAGAGCAGCCTGAATTAAGGATTAACTACAATGATGCCTAGTGCTTAAAGAGTCCACAAAGAGAGGAAGCAATTATTTCTAAAGATCTTTTTCATTTGGGGGGGGAGGGTCAGCATTGCTGCACAGTTGCATCATTCTTTCTCCCGAGAGCAAAGCGAAAATCGGTGCGTTAGAGAATAACTCCACAGCCAAGAGTGCCGTCTCTGCCCGTAATTGAGCTTTCCCAAGCAAAGCCAGGGCTAGCTCTCTCCTCTGCCCTGGTTAGGGCACAACGGGGAGACCAGGCGGCGTCGGAGGCCGCTGCTCTTGGAGCCTCCCGGGCGGGCAGTGCTGCTGGCTGCGCTCACCTACGTATCAGACTGGAGCCCCTGGTGCTTGCAGCCTCGTGCTGCCTGCACGGGGGCTGCAACTTCCCGCAGGCAGTGCTGGGACTAGGCCCTGCACGTTCCCTCCTGCCAGACAGGAACAGGGCTGAGTCGCTTAATCTGTAGAAGGGAAAAAAAGAGAAGATGCTGTTTGCTCAAAAAGTATGAGTTAAATTGAATCTTCATTGAAATGGTAACTAAATGACCTGGTTAACCAGGGCATTCTGAAATATAGCTGGTTGGTTAGGTAGGCATGAAACTCACACAACCAGAACAACAAAGTACAACCTAAATACTCAAGCACATCTTCTTACTCTCCTTCCAGCTACCAGCTGAAATTACTGTCTGTTGCATAGGGGAGAAACTTGGGCAACAATCAAAGAAAGAATTTTTGCATGCAGCAATGTGAGCAATAAGGTCTATGGCCACTCTTAACCTGCCATGGGTGTAAATCACGGCGCTGCTGTGCCTCTGAGGAGAGCAGTCTTGCGGCCTTGTCTCCCAGATCAACAGCTGTATAACTGCAGGGGCTGCAAGCACAGAAGAGCTTCGTCAGAGGGGCCCTGGCACTGCTGCTCGTAGGTATTCCAGGTGTTTTGGGGGTTGCATTCCACATCGTGAAAGGGTAGGGGCAGAGCAGAGGTGGTAGTTGTAACTGCTGTTGGTGTCACTCTAGCTCTTTGAGCAGGAGCCTGTGAAAACTGGGAGCAGTTGACTTCTTTTTTCTTTGTGTTCTTCTACTTTTCTAATTTCTATAGTGTTCTCTGGTTTGGTTCAACTACAGACAGCAAATTTCCTGGAGAACTAGAAATAAAAGGAACACTACAAAGTTACATACCAGCTTGTGAGGCAGTCTGCAGATGCCCCACAGAGCAGAAGCTCGGCTGTATCTAGTTTCCTCAAGGAAGCGGGGAGAAAGGTGAACACCACAGGAATTCTCTCTGGAAATGATGCCAAGTCTAAGTCTAGGTCTTCCAATCATCTTCATCACAGCAGGCTGCTTTTCTAGTGATGAGTGAGATGCAAGAGAAAGATCAACATTGGATACTCACCCAAAGTTGCACAAATAAAATGAAGAGTTATAAAATAGTGGTGGAAAATAACTGAGTAAGCCTATACTTTTTTAAAAAAAAAAAAAAAAAAAAAAAGTGCATTTGGGAAAAAACAACCCTAAGTCCTTTGAGAAAAAGCTGCCCTACAAGAAGAGGCTGAGTTAACACTAAAGTCAACATGTTTATGAGCCTAAAAATCCATAATTTAGTGCTGTTAGTGCAGAAGTAGGATGCACTGATCTTTCTTGTATGACCCTGTATGCAGCTCTAGATACTTCTGGACCAGAATGACTGCCACAAATTGGAAGGAATTCAGCAAAGAGCAAGAGTGGAGATAAAACAGCTACAGAAACTAATGTATGCTGAAGGAGCAAAGAGGTTAACAGACAGCCTGAGGGGAAAAGTAAAAAACATGATAACTCTTACGAAGTATTTGAAAACTGTGTACAGTAAGGAACTAAACTGTTTAGATTGCTATAGGAAAATGGAAATATGAACGGTAACCTATTCTTCTCAGTGCATTAGTAAAGAAATACAATCATCATGCATTGAGTAGTTTCATTTGAAGGTGGAAAATAGGGAGCTCGGTTTGTTTCTGAACTGACTCTGTTGCTCCTATGTTTAAGTTCTCTACTTTTTTTACATCTGGCACATTTTTTTTTCTCTAAGAGTAACATCACTACAGTAAGTTCAATTGCTCCCCACACCCCCCAAAAAAAAAATTAATAATGCTCTCTGTCTTTAAATATACATATACGGTAACCAGGAAAGTAGATTTTTTTGCTGCTAATTAGGCATCCGTCATTTCCATTGGCATTTCCAGACTGGGTTATCTAGAAGATACTACGCTGGTCTTTCTGAGCAGCCAGCCATTACAACCACAGCCAAGGTCATGGGTGCTTGGGACTCCACTGTGTCCAGTGGACATGAGTCTTGAGCCAGCTGTATGTTACGGATCAAGCCAAAAACCCGATGTCATTGCAAATGGCCACATTTTGCTCAGGATGCCGTGCTCGAGCTTGAGTGTACATTTGTAACCTGAGCCCCATCGCCCTGACAGAATCATAACTCACAGGCTCATCAAGAATAGCTGATGACAGCATTTGTTGTTCTAGAGAAGAAAATGGCCTTTGAAGGGCATTTCCACCAGTCAAATTTCATTATGCAAGATTAAAATACGTCTTTCTGCGCATTTGGAGATTTCACATCCTGCACCTTTTGTAAATCACCATCTTCCTCTTCCCAAAAGGATGGGGCATAAGGAAAAGACTATGCAAGGTAAACGTTTCAGAACCTGCACTTCTCCGGCCGTAAAATTTTCACTGTCGATGGTATAGTCTGAGTCTACAAGACTCAGCTGACTTGAAGTTCTCCAGTATGATTATATTTGTATATTAGATGCTTCTCACATCTTTTATTCTCACCATATTGTACAAAACACTGCAGTTTCATCAAGAATCACCTGAGTAGAGAAATATTATTAACCATTTTAGGATTCTCAAGTAGTTGAAGTAATTCTGAAAAGGTTAGAGGAAAAGAAATTAAGAAAGTAATAATCACAATTGCACGAAATCTGTAATTTTCAAACTACACTCATCACAAGCAATATATACTGACTATATCTCTGTAGAGAAATTCGGTCATAAAGTATCATTGAAACACAATTTTACAGTGTTATACTACAGATTTGTTTCTTGAAAAAAATGTATTAACTATTCAAAGCCCACCTCTGTTTTTTGTCAAACTTGTGGGTAACAAAGACAGTGGGAAATTCTAGACTCTCTTATTCTTCCACATGGTCCCCTTGCCCCAAGTTAATATGATAATACCTTTTAATTACAGTTTAAATTCTGCATAATGCTGGATTCATGATCAAATTTTACAGTTGTTAGTTGAGAAACACTCCTTTTGAATCCAAGAGGAATGTTGACAAACCAGGACTGTAAATTTGACTGCATGGTTGTTTTCCTGCACCTGAAAACAGCATATAATTAATCCAAAATCTAAATTAAGAGCTCTGATTTAGCGGGGAAAAAAGTCCCAGAAAAGTCAATGACTCAATGACTTGCTTCTTAAGAGCCCTTTTTAGCCTCTCAGCCTCTGCTATAAATTCAGCTGTGGTTGGCCACATAGAAAAGCTCTCGTATCTTCTCATTTGCTTGGTGGCTTACGCGAAGCACAGTGGTGGTCTCCATTGGGTAGCTGGCCACCGGCAGAGACCATCGCCACAACAAGCACAAATCTGTGCACTTGCTCAGGGCAGGGGAGGATGACTAGAAATGGACTCTGTTCTCCAGGAGCACCTGGGCACGAGGGACCTCTTGGTAACCGTGCCCAGTGTCACCTTCTCCCATGGCAAAACCTCAAGGGTGACATCCTGAACTCCCTGGAGGCGACGGCAAATCTTGCGCTGGCTCCCAGTATGTCCTGGCCTGGGCTCAGACATAAGAACTGTCAATCTGGTATTTTTCATCAACACCCTCAGCAATTCAGAAATAGAAGCAGGAGATTGAAAAATGAAGTGCTATGTAGCTCAAAACACCAGGTTTTCCCAGGCAGGGCATGATTCGGCGTGATGTTGAGTCCTTCAGCATACATCCCACCCCTGCATCCTCACACTTGACATTTGCAGCTGAGAATTACTTCACGATATAAAAAGCCAGATTTGTATGTAGCCAACTCTGCAATGACTGATCTGCTGAACTGTCTGTGTCTGGCAGGCAGAAATAGCAATTATTTAATGGGGGAGGAGGGGAGCCATAACAAGGAAAGCAAACTACACTGAGTAAGGTAATAAATACATTGTACAAGACTGGGCTCTGTTGAGTAAAAAACTCTGACCTTTGAAAAAGAGAAGAAACCTATTAGGAATTAATGCGCTGCGCATAGAAATGCCTGGTTGCATTCCTCTTTCACAGACATGTGTTTGGCGCCTGGGGTATTAACTTTCAGACTTTGTTTCTTTTTACTGCATATTCGTCTGCAGTACTGTTGCCTGCAAATGGGGTGCAGTAGAAAAACAAGCTGTGCTGTCCTTTCTCTTTCCCAGTTCACTCAGATGAAAAGGCAGATCATTCATAAGATCAGAAATGATCTTAATCATTTGTCACATAAGATACTGTAATCTAATGAGGGTTTATTTTCAATTTTGGTCTGAACTATAACATATATTAAGTTTCTATTTATAAATGACAATATTTTTATGATACAGTAACAATAAAATAAATCGTATTGTAATGGAGTGTTTCTGGAAAGCAAGAAGAGAATAATAAATGCTTAGATACAAAACTAATGGCAAATTGTCATTTAATAAACCTGCAGTTGCTTCCAAAAAGTACTACTTCCTTATCTGGTTCAAAGTTACATTATACACTATTTCAATTAAGCTTCTGGCATAAATAAAACCATTTCTTCCTTTACAGAAATAAGAAATGAAAAATAAATTCTACAGGATGTTTTTCACCAACCATCCTAATAATATTTCTGACCAGAATGCAAAGAAATCAATCTGGCCAATGAACTGCACAATTATGTTCTGAAAAGTCTCTGTACTATAAAATAGAATTTGCAGATTTTCTTTAAAACTGATATATAGTTATCAATATGGTAGTAATTTGAGATTTAGACAGTAACTTTAGATTATATATCCTTCTTTATGTGCCTTTGCATTTCTGGTAGTTCTACTCCTATGTCCTCATTTTGCAAGGAGCTTCCAAGCAAGAAGGAGTTGGCCAAGCAGAGTTTCTGTTTTGATGTTAACAGGTTATAGTACTCAAGGCAGACATCAAGAATTATGTAACTTGATATGTCCCTACTCATTTATTGCTCTTTGTAAAAAGGTAGCCAAAACCAAGCATATACATTGCGTATTACATTGCTTTAGCAATTAAGCATTTAGCATTAAGCAAAAATTAATTTCAGTAGCAGGATGTAGCTGTTTATTCATCATTAGATAAGGGAAGTTGAAAAGGCCATTTATGTGAATACACTCCAGAAAAGAGAAAGAGAATGCTTGGTGGTAAGAGAATACTTTGTGCAGAAGTCATTTCACCATTCTTTGGCAGATGGTGACTGTGTTTTCATGTATGCTCAGCTACTCAGTGTAGGAAAGTTGAGCTCAAAAGTTCCCTTGCTTCAATATATAAGGATAAGGCTGCTAACACTGTGGACTCAAAAGGGGATACAGAGTCAGTTGATCAAAAAGGCATGGGATTTTTGTTAGTGGCATTATCTTCAGATACCTGAGTAGGAGCTTTTGTAGTTTTTTAAGAATAAATTCCTTGTTCTGTATGCATGGCATATAGGGACTCATCCACCACATAATAAACTAGCAGTTTCTCCCAGTTTTAAGTGCTTACAATATTTATCCTCCTGAAATGGATGTTACTGGAGATTATATGTATTTGCAAAAACACTCTTTTTTTTCCTCAATGAAGTACAAGTAGTTATTATTTACCATCTTTGGTTTTGGGGTTTTTTTTTTTTTTTTTTTTTCCCCGTGATTTAAAGTTTCTTCCAGGCATCTCTGAATTTCTAGTTTCAGATTCCCTGCAAGGAATCCATCCTATGTGGAAATTTGCGATCAAATGTCAAAACAAGAGAATCTTACCTTTCACATTTTCATAGCTCAGCATGGTGCTGTAATGTATCCATTTACATTGATCAGCTGGTCCCTATGTCAAAAGTGGAGAACCACTGGTTATGCTGCTCATGGAAAAGTATGTTGCTCTGGCTGCTAAACAGTTAATTTAGTAATATTCTTATTTTATTTTTCAATATTGCTTTTAATTATTTCAAGAAATTGTACAGAACAAGGTGTTGTTATTGTACAGATAATAGTGTGTAGCAAAAGACTCTTCAGTTGTGAAGGAAATTTCATCCAGAAACCCCATTTACAACTCATTATGCTTGCAAACTCAGACAGGGAAGTTCAGAGACAAACCCTTATACTCTTTCCTTCTAGTTGACCCCAGTCAGAAATGAACCTTCTCTTCTTCTTTTCTATTTTACCATGAATTTTAGCCCCTATTCCCTGGCACACACAGAAGCAGGAGCTCCCATGTGGGGTTGTACAAAGCTGTCTCAGCTTAATGCACTACTACTACTGCTCTCACCCCAGGTCCTCACCGGGCAGAAAACCCAAACAGCAGCAGGAGGACACGTTCTCCTTCCACATCCTTCTCTGGAGCCCCCTCAGAGAAATCAGCAATCTGAACATAATACAGCCACAATATGACCATAATACACTTCATCACACACCCCAAGAGAGAGGGATGCCCTGGGAAGAGTTTCCCTCAGTAATTGGTACATGGGACTTGGTAGATGAGGGGATGTTCTCCGCTGCCCCTTGATTGCCTCACCCCCGGAGGACACCCACTGGCAAGAAGTCAAAGCAACTTGCCCACTCCAGGAGGAATCTGATTCCTTCCTTTAAACCTCTGCGACTCTTACTTTAGAAAAGGTGAAAGTAATTTCTTCCCTCTTACATCCCCCCCCTGCTTTTACCCACAAGAACATGTGAGCAAACTCCACACCAAGAAAATCTGACACATCCTTTCACTAATATCGCTCAGTACACTATTTTACCCTAATCAGTTCATAGTTATTTTATAGATACTTGTCCAGAAAATTGTCTTGCTGCACTGGTCCATATGATAACAAAAAGCAGAAACTTGACAACACACAGCTGAAACTTCTCTTATTTATGGTTATAAATCCCAACCTTAGCCTCCTATTAATACATTTCTAGGCTGAATGTCTCCATTCCATTTCCAACTTTTATCATCTATATTTTAAAACAGATTTCCCCAAGCAAGGATGTGAAAGGGTTTTTTTGTTTTTTTGTTTGGTTGGTTGGTTTGTTTTTTTTTTTTTTTTTTTGCGGGGGAGAGTCTTTTTAAATAAGAATCTCTGCTCATAGAAGAAGTCATATGACTCATCCATTTTTTACAGAAATACCCTCTGGGGAGCAATAAGATTTGGAGGTGCTTGGAGGAAAAGAAGTCATTAAGAGAAGAATTACCCTCCCCAGCTCCATCAACCATCAACACCTTTCTCTGTTTCCTTTGTGAAGGATTTGGTTTGCTCTCAGAGGAGAATAGACAGCATAAGAACAGTGGTCACAGCTTTTCCAAAATATTTGAATAATGAAAAAAAAAAAAAAAAGACAGTTTTGGTGGCAAGAGAACAGATGTCACTTCTTGGCTCTGTCAAAACTTTCTAATTGACCTTGGCTTAGACACAGCAAAATTTCTCTGTGTTCAAGTCCTTATGTTAAGCAGGGATTATAAGAATGCTATCATTGTGAAACACTGAGATAGCTCCTTAGTGCAACACATTTCTCCTAGGAAGCTTATGTCAAGCAAATGGGACATTATCAATCTCATATCCAGGTGGACACTGCTGGATGATGCAGGTGATGATGATGCTCAACAACCTTCTGTGCAACAGAGTAATTTCTAATACAGATTAATTTAACCTTATGGACTTATTCAGTCCCAAATAAAGTAGAAAGTGATCATATTTCATCTACCTGTGTTCACAAATCCACCTCAGGAAGGCAACAGTTTGTGTAAATAAGGAAGATATACTGATATATGAGGGGTCTAAGAACTAGTTTCTCATGGGATCTTACGCATCTTAACTGGACATAAGCAGATACTGAACACCTAAACACAAACTGCAAGTCTGGAAATACTGTCTTTCCTGCTGCCTAATCCTGCGGGCTGCTCTGTCTTTGTCAGAGCTTTCTACTATGTTACTATGCTAGATACTTGAATCTGCACGGAGCATGAACACACTTCATACGCCAGTAGGCATCTGCACTAGAGGAAATACCAGAGCAATTGCTGTTTCACTTGAGTTTCCTGCCCTGCACCAGGTACCATAATATATAAGCATATTTGTGTCATCCACAATGGACAAACAGGGGAAGCAAATCTCCAGTTCTCACATATACCCACACACAAATACCTATGTAAAGCTATCCTAAGGAAAATGAGTTACCACACATCATTTTTTTACAGTAAAAGAGAAGGCAGCTTACTCAAAGGAAGAGTCCAAGCTGAAGGAAGGCCCTCACCTACAGCCCAGGGTTAGCACCCAAATTTTGGACAGAAATGGGGCTTACAAAATGCTTTATAATGCACAACAACAGGGAAAGTGCAAAGACCGGTGGCCAAAGGTCTGCAGCTGCTTCCACGTAAGGAAATGATCGAATAGTCCAGGACTCTTCAGTCTAGGAAACAGATGACGGAGGGAGGATGTGTCAGAAGGATGTAGAAACATGAAAGTCGTGGAAAGGGCAGTCGCGCCCCAACTTTTCACTGCATCTTCCAGCTTGGGAATGAGGGGCTTCAACTGAATCTCCAAATGAGAATTCAAACTGGACAGAAAGAAGTGGCTCTCTTGAAATGGGTGGAATTCCTTGCAAGCAATGTCATAAATGAGAAAGGTTTATATGCCTTCAAGTGGCAATCAGATCATCTAAGAACCTATGGGTCTCTAGACATTCAATTTAGATTATTGGGAATTTGGGTATAGGAATGTGTTTTTAATTCAGGAGAAAGGGCAAACACTGTCCTCCTCTGCACAAATTTTACAGTCAAGTTTCCTTGATCTGAGGAAAGAGGTCAGGAGTGAGAGAGGTCAGGGTGCCTCAGTCCCTGAAAGCACCCTTCTTGATGAGGATGTCTCCCTGCCAGGTGAGTATCACAGAGAGCACGCTGGGCTGGGTAACCTCTGCTTGGACCCAGTGCAGCCTTCCGTATGTCCACCCAGCTCCACTGCATCTCCTTGGACTGTCTGAGTACTCACTCAGCCTGCTGGAATATCTAACTCCACGCATGTCCTGGCTTTGGAGTCAACTCTCTGGGCGCTAGGTAACTCAAGGATACTTTGGCACTGAAACTTTGGGCTTCACAAACCTTAGTCTCTTATCAGAGCTAACACTTACAGCCATCTCCGGGCTACATAAATAGTCAGCGCACAGCTCCCAGCTACTAAATAGGCAGCACAGCATCCGAAAAATGGACCCTGGTAGTCTGTTAACACACTAAACTAGGGTCCAGACCTCATACACAGAAGAGAAAGGCACTCCTGAGGAACGAGCGAAAAATTTGTGCTACATGGGGAGTGACCTAGGGGCAGCCAATGGGAAATTGTATTTCAAGGATACACCTCTCTGGAGACTAGCCTGTCTACTTCCACCGGGTCAAGATACAGATCCTAAAAAGCCAATGGGTGATCTGAGACTTTCAGTTGAGACAGAGTAGCTGTAAGGGACAGATGCTTAAATAAACATGCATTAAAATGCTTTAGATGCCTATGGTCTTGTAGCTTTACCAGTACTCAGGTTTTATAACATCCTGACCTAACTTCCATGCAAGTTGCATAGGAAATGTTTCTGTGCTATTTTGGATTTTGCCCTTAATACAAACATGTCTTGAGAGGAGAATCAGTTAACCAAATAGAAAGAGTTTGATGAAAACTTAATTAAAGTAGATGGTAGTAACTCCATTGTACATCCCACTCTGGGAATATATGAACCTTATGGATTTCGAGTTTTTGAGAACCTAAGGGATTTTTAAATTCTCTAAGGACTTGCAAAATGAATTTGGTCTCTTTTTACTCTGTCATTTAAACTCATAGTTTGTTTTATTTCATATAAGGATAATTCAATTTTTTAAAACCCACAAAAATGTTTTTCTAGCTACAGACAATCATGTGCAATGTATTAAGGATAAAACAGCCTCCAAGTTCAAGGTTTGGCACAGTCTGTTCTAAAGACATACTTAAAAAAATTAGGATTTCTTTTCTTTCCCTTTTCTTTGCTGCTTTCCCAGGGTATCGCTTTCTTTTTTCAAACAGTCAGCTCCTCTGCTTCTTTTCTCATCCTTTTTTTCCGTGTATATATTTGTCTTCTCCCTTTTTCATAGTCACCCTTAAACAGATACAGAAGATGTGCTCCCAATAATGCTGAAATCTAAGTCAAAATTTTAATGAATAATATTTCAGTGGGCATGATATCTGTCAAAATGTTTTAGCCCACTGCTAATAAGAACAGGATGTCCATGGGTTATTTCCAGCATTCCTTCTTGTGAGTTTACCGCTTCTGATTCACAAGCAGTGCATTTTGAATAGAGCTAGGTCAAACCTTCAAAAAGTATTCATTCAGATAAAAATTGGAATTTGTTTGGGTGTCTTCATGCTCCCTTGTATACTCACCCACTGTGAGACTATCATAAGTGAAATGATGACAGAAATGATCAGGATCAGAAGCAAATTTCAAATAAATATTTTTTTAAATGTATCTGTTAGGAAGAATCCACAGATCAAAAATAATCCCCATAACTTATCAAAAAAAAAAAAAAAACACAATAAATTTAAAAAAAAAATGTAAACAATAAATGGGCATTTAAAAAAAAAAAGTCTAATTTGCATAGATGGATATCAGTGAAATAGCACAAATATTGAGCATTTCTTTATCAGAGATAGAGTTAAACTAGTTAGTCATTATTCCATAACAGCAGCCAAGGCTCCCTTGAGCCAAAAATGTCTTAATCTTTAAAATCAAAGGTTATTTGAAATTATTCATCCTGGAGAAACATGATAACATTTGTGTGAAGGATGGAGCTAGAACCACGGGTTTCAAAACAGAAAGCCTCCTTCTTGGGCCCAGATGATTTGCAGCGCAACAGCATCGTCCCAGCGGGCTCTGCTTTCTGCTGCTCGGGAGCTGGAATCAACGCAAGAGAAAAAGGGATGTTGAAAAAGGGATAAAAGTACATGATTCAGCCTCATGTACTTGATCTGAAAATTATCTTCCCTCTTACAGAAAAGAGTTACTTTCTAAAACAGACTTCTCCAAATAACTCCTCAAATAAACTAGACAGCTTCCCCAATTTATTTAGTTCCTTTATCGGACTTGCTCCAGATTACTTCAAATTCTAGCAGGTACAAGCCAATTGGAGGATACTCAGAAAGATAATTTTTCAGAGGGAAGATTTTCAAAGGAAGGAAACTTGAACTTAAAGGAGGACAGTTTCTGCAGACACCGAACAACACATTGAGAGGCACAAGCTTTACTACCCTTACTTTTTATGTAAAGAGTAAATAGAAGGTGCGTTTTCATGTCAGCCAATGCTGTTTTTTGAGAACCTGGCTTGCACGGGGAAGGATGTGGTTTATGGTTTGGGGTTTTTGGGGTTTTCTTGTTTTTTTTTGCGTCACAAAAAGTATAATAAGACTCACACACTACAGCTATTCAAATGTTCATATTTTGAAGACTACCTGCTTCTCCAAAGTCTTGATTAAAGCCTTTTCTTCTGTCTAGGTGCATAGCATTAGGCCTACCTGAACAGCAGAGCTGTAGAAGCCCCAGACATTTTACATCGGTTTAAATACCCAGGTAAGAAAATTGAGTTATGCATTGAATCAGGTTATTGATTTTTTTTCATACATTTGCATTTGCAAATATTTTTTTGCAGTGGAGCTATTGACAGAAGCCAAGTCAGTAGACTTTGGACTTGGCTTTTCTTTTCGTGTTGCATTTCTAAGGAGAAGGCGGACAACACACGCCAGTCTTTTCTCCACCCCATATCTTTCAAAGCAGAGTGATAAACTCCTAACTGCAGACCACTGCATTAGCATTTGTCCATTACTGCATTGTCTGGGAGCCCTTGGCACAAGGCAGGAGGCACAAAGGCTACATAACTGCACAGGCAAGCAGGACTTGGGGAACAAGGCCAGTATTAACTGTAGTTATTACAGTTAGCTCAAACCAGATTCAGAGTTCAAAGGAAAATTTTGGGAAACGTTGGGCCTTTGTTCAGCTGAGCTGCTTTGGCTACTTCTGCGATCGTTGCTTAGTCTGAATTCTTGAAACCCTCAATTGCTAATTCTGATTTGCTTTAGACTGGAGCCCCTTTTCCTGTCAAAGCGCCAAGACGCAGAATCAAGAGAAGCACTGCAGGAGGAGGGAGTCCTATTCTCCTGCTCAGAGTGATAACTGAACGCAGACTAAGCGAGGAAACTGCCGCCTGATACATTGCAGGCCACAAACTGCATGCAACGGAGGGGCTGGCCCTCCCCAGCAGCCAGAGCGGAGCTGAGCGTTACCGTAAACTAACGCGACACGAAACAGGAAGAACTAAAAAAGGGCCGCAGGGAGGGAGCAGTCACACTCCGTCTCTTCAGTCGTTACTGGGTTGTGGGACACTTGCGTAACCCTCAGGTTTCTTCACCATTGGGAAACGAAAGCGGGTTATTTCCTTTACAATGGCGGCGGCCAGAATATTTCTTTATTATTTCATAGGCGGTTCCTTTCCTTTACAACCTGCCAGGACTTCAGTCAGCCAACAATGCAGTGCTGTTAATTAATTACCCAACCTCACATGTGAAGTAATAACCCATGTGATACGTGGCTCTTGCTCCATAAACGAGGCCTCACAACAAAATGTGTTTTGATGATAAGGGTGCCCTATCTCTGGTCCCTCTTGACTGCGCACGGGTCTCTGCTACAGCGAAATCTACAGGACAGGGCATAGGGCACTGAGGGAAGGGTATAGATTTCACAAATTACATCATACAATGTTTATATCGTAAATTCTTCTGCACCCACGGTTAAAAAGGACATGCAGCAACTTGCTACATTGCTGTAGGAGAACCTGCAAACCATAAGCAAAATAATGAAAGAGAATAAACATTTTTTAAGGACCTGATCCTGCAAGTTGTTGAGTCATTGCCCAGTGATCTCCATGGGAATGTCTGTGCTTGAAGTTAAGAACATACATAAGAGTGTTGCCGATTCAAAGGCAGAGAATTTTCGAGAACTTATAGGACTTTTTGTACCTGCCTTTTACAACTGGATTTGTGAATCATCACCCTGTTATAAACAGATGTCATCATGTTTATGACACAGTGTTTTATTTTTCCTTTTTTTTTTCACCAATTTCCGTTCTCGCCTTAACAGAACAATTTAACCTTGCACTTTCACCATCACTTCCTGTGTTCATTCCACACTGCTGAGAACACCCTGTCGATCTCTTCACCTCCTGCCTGCAACCTCTTGCTTACTACAAATCGCACAGTCATTAATAGAATCAGTAACATTTTCTTGGAAACTTTTTTAAAGTCACTAAGGTTTTTTGGATTGTTGCCTGTTAGTGATCTGCCTTACAAGGAATACTGTAGTACTGTAAAACAGCACCTAGCCAGCGCAGCTGAGATTGTTGCTCATATTATTGCCATTCTCAAAAGTAAAAATGGGATCATATCACAACAGGAGCTTCATACATACAGGAAGAAACACTGCAGAGGAGCTCACTGTAGCTCAGATGATGCAGGTTTAAGAAGTCTTTACCTTTAACCAAAATGGCATGCAACTTGCTTTAATGAACATATGTTGTAATGGTTCTGGCATTCTCGGCTAGGATCAAAACAGCTGGTTTTGGGTAAGAGCAAATTTTCAGCAGAACATAAAATAGTATATAAATGCTGTAATTCCTCTGGTTATAAAGAAAAACCTTTCCAAAGTAAATGGCTGCAAAAATGGGTCTGATATATCATACTGGAATGTACTCTGGATCTTAAAGCAAAAGAAAAATACAGTTGCTCGCATTTTAGCATACTGAAAAGCATAATGTAGGTGCATATTCGTGCACTATTGGCTATTAACAAAAAGTTGAACCTCAAAAAGTCAAACAAAAACGTCCAACCTGTGCCACACCATCTGCCCTATCTTCTGATTCACTTATAGGCCATTTTTACATATTTATCTCAGAATAACTGGGGAAAGTTTATTGTCCCGGGGGGTTGCCTCACAGGCTGCAAACACGTCGGGAGGTGCTGGGGTGGGAATGCAGGATGAGCGGCAGAACGTGGGAGGTGCGAGAGCGCCTTGCATTGATGCCACCCTTGCGACACAGACCTGCATCCCGAGAAACGTCCTCCGGCGCCCTGGGACCGGCGACCAGGAGGTGGGAAGGAGTCTGCCGCGAGCTCCTAGCACCTTGTGTGAAAGCGAGGAGGTGTTGACTCTCCCACAGCAGCTTTGAATTTCAAAGCTAATTAGCTAAGCTAATTAATCATAGACATTACAAAAGGAAAAAAAAATCTGAACTAATACAAAATGCAGCTAAAAATTCCTCCTTTTCTTAGAATTTTTCATCCCTTCAGATGTTGTGATGTTACTTTACTGGCACTGCTTTCACCTTATGCATCTTCCTTAACTGTGAGGCTAGATGTAGAGAAAAGCTCAGACCGATTGCTCTGGCCATGGCAGAGCCAGCGCCGTGGTCACCAGCACAGACCTCCCCGAGCTGCTTTTTGGGGCCTCAGTGCCCGTCCCAGGAGGGAGGGCGGCACCTTCCCATCTGCTGGCACCACCGCGTGCGCTCTCCTCTAACCCAGTTCTGTCAGAACTGATTCGAGCACTTCTTTAAACATCCCTCACAATGAAGTATTTAAAATCATTCAAATCCTTTCGACAGAAAAATGTTAATGTCAATTGCACTGGAGCCCAGGAGGGCCAACAAGGTCCCACAGAGGGACAGCGGCAGCGGGGTGGCAGCAGCCTGGTCAGTCCCTTCACCCCGCTCAGCAGCAGTGTGTGTAGGTTCCCTGCATGCGCCCAGGCAAGGATGGCCCGAGCTCTCAGTTACCCCTGAAGGAGGCTTTTCAGCCCCTCAAGAGCATCAGCTTCTCAAGAACAACCTAGACAAGACAACCCAAGAGTGCCCTAGCTCAGATACAGACTGAATTTGGCGGAAAAAAAAAAAAAGCTATAAAACAAACAAATAAATATATAATTTTTTATCCTTTGTTTCATGTCTTAATGCAGAGAAAAATCTGAAATACCAGTTTATGTTTCAGCTCTGACATTTAATTTTAAGTAAAAATGCTCTGAATGAGAGTTGTGCAATTACAAGGCAAATTAGTTTCTTAGAATGGACTTTTCCAAACTATAATAAAATACGGAGAGTTTGCTAGCTTATCTTATCTACCTTCTTTTATCTACCTCCTTGCCTTTTGTTTCTCAAGTTCCTTTTACTATCAAATATGTTTCAGCTCTGGTCATGTGATCCTGATTACATAACATTTGTTCTCTTTTGGATGAGCCTTGTATTGAGCAAACCTAAAGCTAAGTCCAGATCAGTTCATGCAAAATTTGGTTGTGCCAGCAACATAGAAATGGACCTTTATGATGGCAAAAATCACTTATTATTCAATATACAAGATCTTACAGACCTGATTCTTTTTTAACTATCCTGATATAAATTAGTATTTTGCTTTGGATGAGGCTGGCTGCATTCTTGTTGGCTGAATCCAAGCAGCGATCCAAGTCAACTTCCCTGAATCATTTCTGTCCTAGGGGAAAATTACCTGAGTGACCCTTCATTCTTTAGTATAATTTGTTCATGTCTAACTGCTTTCAAAAGAAAAGCAGGACTATCCTTTAGAGTCATTGCAATACCTAACAGGTGTGGTACTGGACAATTTTACCTCATGTTGAATAAGCAGATATTCCTCAAGAGCTCTTACAAAATCCTAGGTTTGGTCTCATTAAAAATCCTTCCTTACCATTCCTAAAACAGAGCAGTCATGTATCAGTTTGCATTATTTTTGCAGCTACTCTCAAGGTTGACGGACAGGCACGAAGTTTTAACCTGTTTGCTTGTGGTTGTCTACTCTTTCATATGCAGGTGTAAATGGCAGAACGTGTAAGTCCCAGCTCAGGCTATTTATCTGGTTGTAACTGGCCTTGGAAAAGAAAGCAATCACTGTTATCAAGAACAGCAAATTCATCTTCATCACAAGTTTGGAAAGATTTTACAGGAAGCTGTAAGAAAAAAAGCACCTCTCATATAGAAAAAAACACTAAGGTATCTGTGTATTAGGTATCTGCTTTTAGGTATCTGCTTATTAGAATTTATTGGGGGAAAAAAGTGCAATAGAAACATTAGTTTAAAAACATTAAATTTTGAAAAACTTATGTGAAATCTGAATATATCGGGTGGCTTGTATGTTCACATAGGGCCATTGAGGAAAATTAAAGACACCCATGCCATCTTTTTTTTTTTTTTGAGCAAGATATGATTTCCTCTTCAGGCATGCTATTTATAGAGCGAAGGTCAGCAAAAATGTTTTATTCCTTTATTCAGAGAACCACATACAGACTGACTTTCTAGGCACCTATGTCCCATGTATCTCATACTCAGACCACCACAACAGTTCTGGCTTCTGACTGTTTGCTGTTCTCTTTCAATTATACTTCTAATTCCTTTCCATATTCCTAACTTTCCTCCTCCCTGACTGTATCACCTAGCTTCTTGAGAAACTAGGCTAAAACACATTTAATTTTTCATAGGATGGTTTAAGTTATGAAACTATCTTTTATATTCCTAGGATGGTATCCAAGCCTGATTTCCATACCCATGCAAAGGTGAGAAATGCAGCAGGTAGAGCTCCCTGGTCATGTGGAAGACAGCACAGATGCTGCAGATGTTTCTTTCCAGCTTTAGGTCTCCTAAGGACCCTCATCAGAAGTGCTGTTTGTGGTCGGTGTTCAATGGTCCCCAGGCCTGGGGGATTTGGCAAAACTTCAGTCCGTGTCTATCATATTTTGGCATCTCACTGGAATAATCCTCCATCCCTTCTGTGCCTGTCCCGTAATTAGGAGCTGGTGATCAGGACATACCATACCCATCTCATTGTACAATATTTACCTTGGATCTGGCACTTTTCAGTGTTTTCCTTAATGATTTGCATAATGGAATCAACTGCACTGTTACTAAGTTTGCAAATGATGCAATCCTAGGACAATTCGCAAGCCCTCCAGGGAGGGCAAGGTTTGAATCCAAAAGGATAAACTGGAGAAACAAATAGGGTGCATTACTGAAATAAGACGTATGTGGACATTAAATAAAATGCTTTTCACTAAGGACACATCCAAAGCCCAACGCTTGGGAGTGATCGACTGAATAAATACAAGATGGAGAAGAGCTAGGCAGCAGTTCCATAAAAAGGATGAGAGGTCAAATTGGATCACAGACTGAACATACGTCAGCGATACCCCAAGGTTACAAGTAAAGCAAATATCACCCTGCAGAAGTGTCAATAGGGAGGCTTCCTTCAGGCAGAGCGCTGTGTTCAGTCTGAGGCATCGTGATCCGGGAAGGCCGGGAATCCGGTAGAGAGAGAGCAGAGGAAAGCACTGAGAAACATTGGAAGGACTGAGGCTGCCTGTCTCCCAAAGAAAAGACTGCAGGGAGACATAATAATGGTCTTGAGGAGCGCACAGAGCCACGGCAGTGGTCACACTGCACTCAAATGGCAACAGGAGACAACTAGGGTTGCCTATCAAGGAGGGTCTTCTAGCAGGCGGGCACTGATTGGGAGGCTGGATCCAGGTCCGTGTGGAGTGAGGGGACAAAACTTGGCCAAAAGGTGGTTCGGGCGCAGGCAGACAGGCCTGGAGAACAGAGGAGGGACCAGCGGGCTTCCCTCAGGCTGCTCCATGCCTATTTCCTGGGACTTCTGTGATGGAACGTTCACTGAAACCCTTGAATCTCTCCAGAAGCAAAACCCAAACATGTCTGCAGCTTTGGAGACATATTAACTTAAACACGCACTGAGAAAAAGAAAAAAAATCTACTCCTCGCCTATTAAAAGGGGCTAGTTTAAAACCTAAAAATAAATGTCAAAGACCAACATGCTTCCAGCAACAGTGAGAAAACATATGAAACATAAAAATAGTTTCTTGTGAAGTATTTGCCAATGTCAATGACAAAAAAAAAATCAATAACACCATGATTGCTAAAAGCATGCATGACTCCGCTGCCGCCTAACAATTTTGTATGAAGGCTAAGGGTTTTTACAAGGACTTGTCCCACGACAAAATCAACCGACAAGCTTTAGCAAAATAACCGTTTCTCATGTAGACCCATTTTTTTTAGAATATTCACTTCATTATTCAAAGCTATTTTTATCTTGGAATGTTTTCTCCATAGGAGAATTTTAGCTACAGAGTTAGAATAGATTAGTTGTTATAACTATTTCAACACCACCAGCAATAGGAATAAGTCTGGCTCCCCAGGCTTCCCGCTAACTAGGACCTGATTTTTTGGATTTTTTTAGGGTGGGTTCATTGAAATGTTTTTATGTAGATAAATTCTAATTGCTCTTTGAATTTAATTATCGCCATGCTTGGGAACACTGATCATATTTCCTGGTATCGCCTATGTTGGCAGGAGAAAAGATTGCCTATGTTGGCTTTGGGTCAAATACCTCTCCTGTATAGACAAGAGTGTCTCTCTGTCACTGATTTTATTTGCAATTGCACGTTTTCACAAAGAGCAAGAAACCTGGAGGAGGATGGCACAGATAGTCTGGGATACATTTTCTGATCAGCCACAGATGATAATATTATAGTAGCAGAGAATCCCCCTCAATGTCCTACTCTGCCTATCTGGTATCGACAGCACTTGGTGTTAGTCAGTGCCTGTGCCTCATTCCTACGATCGCTACCTTGCACCCACAGAGTACCAGACAAGCAGGGCAATTTCATGCTTCACAATTGCAACAACAGGATAAATTACATAAAATCATTTCACTTAACTGTTGCTGCTTTTGCACCAAAGTAAGGTATCTAGGCATTAGAACAAAAGCTTGCAAAAGAAGTATATCCTATGTAGACTATTGCATTTCAATTTAAAAAGAAAGACATAAGAACACAACAGAACTAATTACCCAAGGAGGAATTTCAGGTTCTGTACATTTAGCACTCAAGCTCAAATATATAGATAATTCATTGAACAAGACTCTGTGAAATTTTAAGAATACAAATAATTTTAAAATTTCACAGTAAGGTATTTATTTTCTCCAAAATTCAGAATAACTTCCTCAAAAACATGCTATCATAAAAGACCAGAAGAGGAAATAATTGGTTCTATACCACAGAAATATCAAAATGTAGCTATTTCGTGTTTCTTCTCTGTTGGATGAGAGATGTATAAAAACAGAAGGCCAAGAGTATCACTTGTTACTCATGTAATTTTTTATTTATAGACTTGGAAAATGGTGAAATACTATACTTAAGGATACATATACCATTAGGAAACTCTATATTAGCTCCTCTTAAGAGACTTCTGAAATGTATTTGGCCTGTATACTTAGACATGGTATTAAGTATCTGGTTATAAAAATGAATGACAAATAGCACAGAAATGTTTGGAAGTTTCAATTCTGATGGTTCTTTCTTTATACCAATTTTACTAATCTGACATAAGCAGCACTTGTTCAAATAGGTGAAAAAAATGCTCTCTCGCATTCTCTCTAATCATAAAGAAGGTGCAATTTGCAGTTGGTGGTTTAAACAGCAAAGATTGCCAGATTTTTGTGCCCACAAATGTAGTGAAAGATGAAGTGTCCAGAGCTGAGGGAAGGACACGTGAGCTTTCCTGCTGTATGCCACACAGGACAGCTTGGGTTGATTTAAATTAACCTGGAAAGCTACAGATTTTGTAGTGAAACAGAGGAGAAAACTCCCCGGATATGTTGCTCCAGCATGGCTGCCAGAGCGAGGGAAACGCGCGAGTGGCGGCGCCGTTCCCATGGCGGGGCTCTTACCGTGGCTTCCGTGAGAGCCTGGGAGCCACGACCAGGCCCGGCTAGGAAGGATCAGGCTTCAAAGGCAGCGCTAGGAAGAACCGACTGAAGGAAATCCAGCTGCCTTCCCACTCCGCTTTATACAGCTCATCACAGCATCAGTGGAGCATGCCCTAGTTTTCATGTGATTATCCGAAGACAGATGTAAGGCAGAATTACTCATACAAGTTACAGAATCACAGAATGGTTAAGGTTGGAAGGGACTTCTGGAGATCATCTAGGCCAACACACCCAGAGCACGGGGCACAGGGCGGCAGCCAGGCGGGTTTGGCAGATCTCCAGAGAAGGAGCCTGCACAGCCTCTCTGGGCAGCCTGTGCCAGGGCTCTGGCACCCTCACAGCAAAGAAGTTCTTCCTCACATGGAGATGGAACTTCCTGTGTTTCAACTTGTGTCCGTTACCCCTTGTCCTGTCACCAGCCACCAGAGCCTGGCCCCATCCTCCCTACATCCACCCCTCAGGTACTTTAACATGTTGATCAAATCTCCTCTAAGTCTTCTCTTCTCCAGGCTGAACAGGCCCAGCTCGCTTAGTCTTTCCTCACACGATAGATGCTCCAGTCCCTTAATCATCTTTGTGGCTCTACACTGGACCCTCTCTAGAAGTTCAATGTCCTTCTTGTACTGGGGAGCCCAGACCTGCCCACAATACTCCAGGTGCGGCCTCACCAGAGCTGAGCAGAGGGGCAGGATCCCCTCCCTCCACCTGCTGGCAACACCCCTCCTGATGCAGCCAGGAGCCCATTGGCCTTCTTGGCCACGAGGGCCCATTGCTGCCTCATGGTTAACTTGTTGTCAACCAGGACTCCCAAATCCCTCTCTGCAGAGCTGCTTTCCAGCACGACAACCCCTAATCTGTCCTAGTGCCTGGGGTT
>VZSV01000004.1:8576387-8591671 GCA_013398735.1 Nothocercus julius
ACTGACGTCGCCGCCTCCTCCGCAGGCGCCGCGAGCCCGGCCGCCAAGGACAAAAGAGCGGCCGCGTCCCCAGCGCCGCCATGAGCCACGCCGAGATGGGCAAGTTCAACATCTCCCCCGACGAGGACAGCAGCAGCTACAGCTCCAACAGCAACGACTTCAGCTACCCGTACCCCACCAAGCCGGCCGCCATGAAGAGGTCAGCCGCGGGCCTGCGCCAGCCTAAACGCGGGGTCACAGTGGGCTCCGCCGGTGTTGACACATGTCGCGGATAGCGGGAAAGAGCGCGGGAGAGAATGCGCTCAACGGGTCCTGCAGCCAGCAGAGCGGGGCGGTCGGGTGCCCCTCCGGGGGTCAAGGGGGGGCGGTCTGTCTGGCTGTCAGAAGCAAGTACACAACTCACACGGGATGATCATTAAAAGTGAAAATTTTCTTGCAGCCGGTATGCAGATATTGATCCAGAAAATCAAAATTTCTTACTTGACTCTAGTGTTGGAAAGAAGAAATATGAAACTCAGTATGTAAGTATATCATAGCACTAAACGCTTGATTTCTTGCCAAATGGAAGATGTTTGTTTTAATTTCGAAGTGATAACTTTCTAATAATTATTACCTATCTCCCTTTTCTCAGCATCCTGGTACTACTTCCTTTGGAATGTCAGTATTTAATCTGAGCAATGCTATTGTGGGTAGTGGCATCCTTGGTCTTTCTTATGCCATGGCTAACACTGGAATTGCTCTTTTTGTGTAAGTATCTTTCGGTTCATCAAAAAAAGCTTTCTGCTTTGTAACTGATACTTGATAAATATTTGAGGTAAAACTTGCCACTCATTGCCATCCATAGGCACAGAAATGCATTGTATTCACTAAATGTTTTTAATGAATATTGTGACATTCAGAAAGAAATGTGTGAATTAAGCAGATACATTGCAAATCCTTCAATCTACAGAACAACTTACAGTAAATTTTCCTTTACTCTCTTAATTTGTAGTTTCTTAAAAAAAAAACTGTTATAGCTTCCTTGAAAATTCCATTATACAAGTGGGAGAGAGAGATGACAGACTGAAATCTGTATTTGTTTTCCTCTCAGAGCTCACTGACTTTAACTAACCGACAATTTCCTGCCATCATTACTGGGAGTCCTAAGAAAGAAAAATAGAATTGTAATAAATTAAAACAATCTTTATATTCCTAGATTTTTCTTATCTCTTGCAAGTCTAGGCTTGCTTACTCTTAGAGGTACCTGTGGCACACCCCTTCTGGCTGGGATATGTTTTTTTTTTTTTTCCCTTATGTTTGCAGAGGTATAACGTAAATCAACGAAAAATCCATTCTACTGTGGTGCTTTACTCAATTTATGGGGCTGGTTTCAGCTGTATATGTAAAAACAGCAGTGTCCCTCAGCAAGGGACTGAGGGGAATTACCAGCATCCGCAGTCCTTACTGGTGTATCTGTACTGGTAAAACCGTTGGAGTGCGAGGCAAGGCCATTGTAGCAAAATTGGAAACGACGCGAGTAAACAGTTATGTGCAGTGCAGCCCACATGCCATAGGGCTGGCACTAGTGAGAATCCATGGGTATGTTTAAGTGAACTTTGTATTTTCACCCTGGAAATAGGTAAACGTACTGAATGTTCAAGAATAAACGAACAATAACGTTTATCTTCAAAATTTAGTTTGCTCTGTTGTTAGATTAAACTGCTGTAGGTCAGATTCCCTTTCAGATATTTCTCAACGTGCAGGGATGATGTTTCATTTTCATTGGAAACCACTGATAAATAAAGTTTTGGTCTGAAGGATTTTATTTTAAATATTTGGTGTTCTATTTATTTTTGCTAAGACTTTCAGTTACCTAAATGATACTAAACTCTGTGAACAACTTAGCATAAATTAAGCATGGAAATAGTTACTTTACCCCTTTACATGCCAGTGTCATGATCTAAATTTGTTCTGTACAAGGCGTGGGATAGCCTGCATAATGCATGTTACAGCATCACCGAAGGGGGGAAAAATGAGGGAGAAAACAGAAGAGACATTTAATTGATCTTTGAACATTTTTTTTTCTAACTGTGGTGTTCTCCCCTCTTCCTGCCCCCCCCCCCAAAAAAAAAAAAAAAAGCTGAAGAATGTTCCTTCAACAATCAGGTGCTAAAATGATTTTTTTTTTTAGATGTGTTTACTTAGAATTTCCAGATACTGCATTCAAATTTGTTTTCATTAAAATAGATTTAAAGGAAAATTAGTTTGCTGTTATTTAAAACTTGAGTGTAGTTACAATAGTTCAAATACAGGAAAGTGGAAATACCAATCACTGATGATACTGAAGGTTCAAATTGGAGTAGTAATAGCAAGACAGACATCTTTTCAATAATTAGGCTACAGATTGAAACCTAGATGTAGATGATTATGAGTGTAAATTCCTAGAAGACTCTTGAGATGGCTTCTCTGCAAGCTCTGCTACATGAATGTTCTGGTCTTGAAGCCAGAACCTGATTAAACTTCTGGATGAGTTTAGATGAGTACCCAGAAGCTGTACTGTTTAAATGAAATGCATCCAATAAACATTTAATTCTACTGTTCCTAGTAGATTGATAAATTAAATCCTATTTAATATGTACCTTTCACAAATACAGAGGTTTATCTGTGTTCATTTGCACACTATCACAGACTTCCTAGATCACTTACTTGTACAGGCCTGTGAAGCTGTTCTCGAATGTTCCTATTTCCAGTTTTCAGGCTATATTTACTGCTTTCACAAACACTAAGAATTATACAAAGAGAAATAGAGTATACTGGGAAGTCAATAAATTGAGTTTCACATTCTTGAGCAGATGGATTGTTCCTTTGGTTTACTCCTCTATAAGCAGAATGTTTGTATTCCTGCAAGGACCTGAGGACCTTGGCGGGGGCTGGGGGTATGTATATGATGGACCATAGGTTTCATCCGTGCTCTTCAGCTGTGAAGAACAGTCCCCCCTAGTGTGCTGCTCCTGGAAGTGCAGATGTTGTGGTACACTTGAGCAATTTGAATTTTAGGTGTTGTGTATAATTTCCAGAAACAAATTTTTACATCTCACACAAACCCTGTAGGGAATATAGACAAGCCACTAGCAATTCCCATGTAAGCATACATGAAAAGAAGATTTTGAACATAGCAAACATTTTTTTTTTCTTAAAATCAATGCATACTTGTCTCTTACCATACCTTAATTTTCGATCCATTCTTTAAGACTTTAACATTTTTTCACAGTTTCACACTTTTTCATTGCATTTAAAAAAAGAAGCTGACACAGATCTGAGTTGAAAAGGTGAAGAGAATCTTCACTTAGCTAGTCACAGCTCTGATGTTTGAGAGACTCCACATAACTACTAAACAATGAAAGGAAGAGATTAGAAATAGTTTCTTGCTGTCACACGCAACCATTTCTATCATTATTTTGTTAGATGATATATGTTAAATATGTCCAGCTGTAATGTCCTGATTTTTATCCATGCTTATGTCATCTTATACTAAGAATAAACATGTAATCCTACATTCAGATTCTTCTGTGTGCATCTGAAATGAATGTTAGTAGAAGTCTTTCTAAACAAGGCAGTAACTGTTTTCAAAACTCTTTTAGATAGTCTTAGAATATGCTTTTTTTTTTTTTTTGAGGTTGTATTAGTAATACGATTTTCAAAATGCAGTGTTTGGTTTTACCATTTTTCTCCCAAAATAGTAACTTAACATGATTATGGTGAGTCATCTATGATTGTTAAAAAGTCAACTTTTTTTTTTTTTTCTCCCTTAGGATACTCCTGCTAGTTGTCTCAATATTTTCTTTGTATTCAGTGCATCTCCTTTTGAAGACTGCTAATGAAGGAGGTATGACAAATGATTATTTTACAAACAGATATTTATTGCATGCTACACCTGTGTAGAGTATCTCTGGATATATGGCTCTGTAATGATATAAAGGATATAATGGATTTTATTTTGTCTTCTTTAGGCTCTTTATTATATGAACAATTAGGAATGAAGGCTTTTGGTATGGCTGGAAAACTTGCTGCTTCTGGATCAATTACAATGCAGAACATTGGAGGTGAGAATTAGATGTAAGAAATGTCAGTGCTTTCAATAATAATTACTCCCTATATATTCTTGGAGCCTTTTTTTCACACAACATGTGTTCATTAACTGCTTGTGTTCAAGTGAAGTTATGAAACATGTTATGTGATTCTTGAATCTTGTGCCATATTCTATATTTGTAATGATCTATGATGTTATTCACCTACAGCTATGTCAAGCTACCTCTTCATAGTGAAATATGAGTTACCATTGGTCATCAAGACATTTATGAACATCGAAGAGAACACAGGGTAGGTGTTAGAACGCCTCATCAGAGAAACTATTAGGAGAAAGAAATATGGAGACCGTATACATTTTTATGCGAAGACCACGTTCGGTACACCATAGGGTAGCTTCTTACTCAGACAGAGATGCAGTAAGTTTGCCCTTCCCAGAGTGGTCCAACTGACTTAGGTCCAGCATGTCCTGGGAAAAGGGTAGACAAATGCAGGTATTCCATCATATAACAGAAAACTGCTCTTTAAAGCATGTCGGGTAAGTGCTGATGAATGTACAAGTCAGTATATACTCTTAGTAATGGAATGTAAATATGATTTTGGTGTTTCGATTTTTTTGAAAAGGTATTCCAACTAGTGTGGGCTGATAATTTTGGTTTTATCATGTTAAATGTTGTGGGAATTGATTGAATATAAAATAAAAGAACAGTTATGTAATGAAGGTCTTAAAAGACAGCTTTTGAAAAGAGGCAGGGGATCTAAATACTGGACTTCAACATGGGTTTAGGTGCCCAAGACCAGAATAATAGGCACATTGCCATTTAGCCTCAGCAACACCTGAACTCCATAGTGGCTTTCCTGTTTAATTTTAGAAGTTGGTTCCTTGGATAGGGTTCATTTGAGTTAACCATAATAGTGTGAAAGTTAGTTATTTCATTGGAGCTAGTCATCTAATCTCTCTGATTAGTGGAGAGAGGTGACTACCCCTAGTGGTCAGTTCAGTGCACCTGAGTTAGACACCTGTTTCGGACATCTCACAAGAGCAGTTTATCAAATCACTCAGTACTGTGAGGGTGTGTCAAAACAGCTATCTAAAACAAGATGCCCCAGTTCAGATGGATAGAGTTAAGTGCTATAAATCTCACCCTTCAGAGTTGTACTTCTGTGCCTTGTCCTGAAGTGGCCCAGTCTTGAGAGGGCTGAGCAACTCAAGACTCCAACTCACGCCTAAGCCTGAGTTCAGAAGGTAGGCATTTTTCTGCCTGTGTTCCCCAAGGGGTTCAAGAATTTGGTGTTCTTACAGTTTGATGATAAACACTCCAGGGAAGATGGTGCTAGCTATCTTTTTTTTTTTTTTTTAATTTAGATGATGGTTTCAAAGGAAGAAAGCACCTGCCCTATTTGTTTAACTATGTAGTGTTTATGGGGTTTTTTTTTTTTTTTTTTTTTTTTTCTTCCCAAGAAGGTTCATTTCCCTTCTGTGGCTGAATTCAAGTCCTTATTTTCCACTTCTCAAGACTTAAGTCCCTACAGTAGGCGATATTAATGAGGGGGCTTGGAGTCAAGTAATTTTTAACTGTCCTCTTCAGAGAATTCAAAATCAGCTGTGATTCAAGAGGTAGCTGTACGCTGACTTAAAGTAAATCTTTTCTCAGTGTGCCGGCATCTGTGGACCCTATTTTAAGGTAACTGACTCCATGTATTGCATGGGGGAGTCTGGATGGCTACCATTGACATGGATTCCATTCTGGCAGCCTGGTGCATAAAATGTAAGCATTTACACCTGTTTAAGTGTCCCAAAATAATGCTTAATATGGGAGAAAATATTTTGAAATTGCGTAGCAGTGTAACAAAGTATTAGCTTAATTATTGAAATTCACTTAATGATTTTAAAGATACTCCATATACATTTAAGTTGTTGCATTCCCATTCTCTGCTCTTCAGCACAGAGAAGTCTCAAAGTTCTGGTTTTCCTGATGTGACCATGCACACAGACGTTATGCATTGTTGTGGCTGTGTCAGATGCAATGGTCCTGAACTCTGTCTGCCTTTAGGTTTGCAACTAATCCCTTTCCTTAAGAAAAGGAGGGTGGTAAGGCTAGCCAGGAAAGGAATATCATCACATTAATGTCTTTCACCTCTGAAATTTCTAAATTATACTCTTTAAATTTAGCTATTCCAAGTAAACCTGGAAAGAGATCACCAACTTCTCAGAGCAGATCTGTTAAAGTTATTTCAAATTTCCACTAGTGTATACAGACTTGCAATTCAACAACTGAGTTGAATGCCCCAGTCTCCAATAGGACCATTAAATACTCCTTGTTTATCTAAGTAATATGCAGTCTATTTTGAAATACGTCTTTGTACTTATCCAACAGTATTTAAAGTATTGTTATTTGGGATAAATACTTAAGTGTTACTGGGATTACCAGAGGAATACAGGATATACCTGCAGAATCAAATGAAGAAATTGGTTACCCTACCACTATTAAGTATTCAGTTCAGATTTTCCATTAGTTCAGTGAAATTTCATCATGTTTACACTGATTCAGCTTCATTTTTCTGAGTTTTGAATGGAGGTGATGATCTTGTAACACTCCAAAGTCTCTATTAAGCAACAAGAAAAAGGAAAAAGTGCTGCTTCTTCATAATGGAATAAACAAGAATGAGCTAAATGACCAAAACTTCCTAACACAGTTTTTATATTGGAAGGGACTAAGCGCGCCCCTAGTAGACACCCCATGCCAACTGGCGTTTTCTCAGCCAGAAGGCTTGAGCTATTGCCTTAACTCCAGCCCTCACCTGTTTTTCCTTATGTCCCACAGAGCACCCCACAGAAGTGTATTATTAAAAGTGGATCACCACCCTGCTGTAGCCCTGCAAAATTCTAATACATTTGGAAAACTGCGAACCAACACTTTGCCAACTTTTTAAAAAAGAATACCTTTACATGATTAATCCCAGTTGGCTGTTTTTTGCTTACTCATTTTAGAAAAGGGCACTAAAGGAAAGGCACAATGCAGTTTGGGGGTGAGATGGGAAAGTAGCTGAAGGGTTTTAGGTTCATATAGTAAGTTGAATATACCAGATATAGCCGCGTGTTGTTGGAGAATATAAGTGAGGATTAAGCTACATATGTCATAGTTTTAAAATACTTTGATTACTCATATATACTACCTTTTTCCTACAGAGAATGGTACCTTAATGGTGACTACCTGGTGCTGTTGGTGTCCGTCATTCTGATTCTTCCTTTGTCCTTATTGAAAAATTTAGGTAAGCCATAAAGTACAATCGAAGTAAAACTATATTGAAAATACTTTGGGGAAATGGGTTGGTGACCCATGTTGGAGTCCTGGAGTTGTAACATGTTGGAGTACTATGTGAATCGACAGCTGTCTCCCAGCTTCTCTCTTCTGACTTCTCAGTGTTTAGATGGTTCCTCTGTCTCTTCAAAAAAAGAGTGTTGAGACAAATATCTTTTTAGGTTACAAATATGTTTGTGAAAAGCAAAAGGACAACTAATGTTTTAGAACAAGGGTCAGCACTACCTTCTGTCTGTGTAGTTTGATTTATTTGCTCGTCTTTGGATAGTAGTGAAATAGTATCGTTAGTTGTTAAAAAGTCCCTTACAGTTGTGACAAGCTGTTGTGTAACAGTCTCACAACAATGTTGGCCCTGGATGCTGGCACTGGAAAGTTAAATGGCCTTTGCAATGTAAATAAACAGCCACCTTTTTCATTTTTGGTCATAAGCAGTAGAAGAATATTGGTACCAGATTCCTTATCTGAAATGACTGTAATTCAATGGCATGTGTGATTAATTGAGATAACAGATCATCTGTTTAAAGAATACTGTAGTTCAGTCTTAAACATAACCAAGAGTCTCAATGTGAATTACTTCCTTGAGTTACTACATGCTACAACTAAGAAATGAAGTTTAATAGTACAGACCATCACTGCTACACCTATCCAGTATGTCTGGGAGCTTTCAGAGATCAGCAAATGAATAATTAACTACTTTTTAAAAAAAAAAAGGGGGGGGGGGGGGAGGGAGAAAATGGCAGTACAGAAGGATCCCTTAAAGAAGGAAGTAATCTGTCAGAATGTTGTTATGGCATGAATGTGTTCCTGTTTACCTTAGATTTTATTTTTTCTGTTTCTCAAATACAGGATATTTGGGCTATACCAGTGGCTTTTCCTTACTTTGCATGGTCTTCTTCCTGATTGTTGTAAGTATGATTTTGCAATCTTCCAGTGATTACAACACTTCAAAGCAATTCATTTCAAAGTGAAATGAAAAACAGTTTCTGGAAGTTCTCACATACGTATTAGATAAGAACGTAACAAATACATGGTTTTATTTGTAGGTAATTTGGAAGATGTTTCAGATTCCTTGTCCTATGGACAGTGACATCATGAACATGACTGTAAATGCAACACTGGTACCTTTAATAGATGAAAACATAACAACTGATGACATGTGCAAGCCAAAGTACTTCATCTTCAATTCACAGGTAACTGGCTAAAATTGGCCTCTCTGTTGAAGATAAATAGAAGAGAATATGCATGAGGTACAAAACAGATTGTTTTATCCATTATGGTGTAAAGTGGGAATGTGGTAGCACTTTGAGTTCCAGTAGAGATAGGCACTGGGCATCTCCTTCAATGAAGTATTTCTGTGCTCTTGAGTACATGGAGGTCAGATGCCTGCCTCACATGAATGGCAATAAGGACCTGTCATAAGATTCTTCAGCACAGCGTCTCAAGTCTCATGTATAGCACAGTAGTTCCCTCCAGGCAGTTTAGAAAAGCATTGGAAAAAAATAATTTAAAAAAGTAGATAGCAGAAGAAGATGAAGTAAATGATGTAAGTATGTGAGCGAAAAATGCATGCTATGATTTGGATCAGGTTCTAAGTTTCCAATCACAGGTTTTTGGCGCATGACTCTTTGCAACCATAGTGGTGAATCTCCACACGTGAGGAGGAAGTGTTGTGTGATAACCAAAACCAGGATCAGGCTATAAGGAGTACATTCAGTCCAGAATGGACTTGAATATTGGAGAGTTGAGAGTATTCGATACCTCAGGATTTGGACTTTTAAAACCCCATGAAATCCATGAAAATGTTACTTAAATATCTACCAAAGTTTTAGTTGGTTTCAGCTAGTCTAATGAATCACTGAAGGCGACACCTAAGCTAAAAAATGGGAAATTTCTGATGAGGTCTTTAAAACCTGATTGTAATGTCCACTGAGATATCTAAAAAGCATATTTGTGTTTTTCAGACTGTCTATGCTGTCCCAATCCTAACATTTTCTTTTGTCTGCCATCCTGCAATTCTTCCTATTTATGAAGAACTGAAAAGGTAAATGTTGGACATGTCTCTAATTTCACTATACAAACAAAAGTGCTATAACACATCATCTTCACACTGCTAACAATATTTCTCTTCCTCTTTTTTATTTCTTTAAACAGCCGAAGCCGTAAAAGAATGATGAATGTGTCCTACGTTTCTTTTTTTGCCATGTTTCTCATGTATTTATTGGCTGCTCTCTTCGGATACCTGACATTTTATGGTGATTATTGCCTTCCCTGTTCTCTTCCAGATGAATTATACTATACAGAACCACAGTGCTATTTTTAAGTTAGAGCAACCATGCATTTAATTTTAAACACACACTGCGTTTTTTTAGTATTTTTATAAGTGCACACCCAAAAGAAAATCAGTAGTAGAATTAAATTGGAGTGGATTCAATGTCTGCAAATTACCCCTGTTTAAAATGAAGGCATGCTTAACAGCAATAGGGAATTTTTCAGTTCATGTTGCTGTAACTGCAAAATACACTTAAAATTTTGAGCAGACGTAATAGCTGCTTGAGAAGTAGGTTACCTGCGTCTACCTAAACTACTGTTTTCATTACAGGAAACGTTGAACCAGAACTGCTTCATACCTACTCAGCCTATCTGGGTGCTGATGTTCTTCTTCTGATTGTACGTCTTGCTGTACTTATGGCAGTAACCCTAACTGTACCTGTAGTTATTTTCCCAGTAAGTATTTTTTTTTTTTTTAAGTCCTACTGCTGTGTTTTATTTTTAACTTTCGTCCTCCTGCACTTATTTACTGATTTGGCAACTATTGTTAATTAATATATAAATTTCTTTTCCCTTAACTGAAAAAAAGAAATCTTTCTAAGCTGGATGAAATACCTCTATGTCATCAGTTGAAATGAATTACATAAATAGGCAACACTTAGCAAGCAGTAAATTTAAATGTGTTTGGTTACACTGTGTTTCTAATGATTTAATTGGGGGGTAGATCCAATCAGTAATTCTAGAAGCGCTAAACTGTTATTATCAGCTTACTAACAAAAACCTGCTGACTGACACTTGTGCACCATGTATGTGAATTTTGGCCAATAATCTATGTATTATTGAGCAATATTCTTACTTTTTCTTAATAAGAGATAACAAAATTAAAACTCAGAGTTTTATTTGCTGTTCTTTAAAATACAAACAATTAACAAGAGAAACTGAAAAATACACCAGAAACGTAATGGCTACTGCCTGTCAAATGCAAGAAGTAAAATGTAAAAAACAGATTTTACTTTCACCCTTTCAACCTCTATGCAGTCACTAACTGCAATGAGAAAACTAAATTCTCTCTTTTTCTCTCTCTCTCTCTTTCTCTCTCCTCTTTTTCCTCCCTCCCTTTCTTCTTTTAACAGATCCGCAGTTCCATTACCCAGCTGCTGTGGGCAGGAAAAGAATTCAGATGGTGGCGTCACTGTGCGATTACAGTCGCTCTTCTGACGTTCACCAATGTGCTTGTTATTTTTGTCCCCACCATTCGGGACATCTTTGGATTCATTGGTAAGCACTTTTGTAGAAGTTCAGAGCTTCTTTCAAATCTGAGAAAATTCATCTACAAGCTAATTAAGCTAAGCTTAGTTGTTTTTTAAAAAAAATATTTTTGTGCTTTTCAAATATAGGTGCATCTGCTGCTGCCATGCTGATCTTCATACTCCCTTCTGCATTCTATATCAAACTAGTCAAGAAGGAACCAATGAAGTCAGTGCAGAAAATTGGGGTATGTATAGACAAATACATAATGGTTATACTTGCTCTTTAATTCAGAGCAAGAAATTTAGTTTCTTGCTTTATAACTTAAGACTTTGGAAATCCTGGTGAATATTACCAATGAATTGGCACTTACTGTTATTTTAATTAAGATGGTAGTTTCATATGTGTTCAAAACTGAGAACATCGTCATGAGGCTTAGCTCACTTCAACCCCAGCCACATGGCAGTGCTATGTTGAAGTCATTCTGTTCCTCACTACAACCAGATTTCAACTGATTCCCAGTAAAAGTCATACAAAAGAAACTTGTGGTTATCACTTAAATTCTTTTTTTCAAGACCAGTTTCTAACTTGACTTCTAAGAGCTGACCTCCATTTGATCATTTGGCTTATCCTGATTATCTTGGTGCCCTTACTGATTTGAAACACTGGCTCAGAATCCAGCCAATGCAGCATGGCCAAGCCTCGCTCCTGTCAGCAGAACTGCATTCGTTTTCCTCAGCTGAGGATGAGGTCTGCTTTATAAAAAATAAATGTATTTATTTGAAAATATGAAAAAGATTCCAGTATGAAAAAGATCACTATCTCCTTATTGTTTAATGTGATCTTAGTCTTTTTTGCTAGTCATTCCTTCCTTAGTGAGCGATTGAAATCTTAAGCAGAAGGCTGGTATTTGTGCCACAGTGGGCATGGCTTTGTAGATTCAGTAGCAGAAACTGAAGTGTTTCACTTTTCTCTTTCCAGGCTGCGCTCTTCTTTCTGAGTGGTATACTTGTGATGACTGGGTGTATGACACTGATTATTTTAGATTGGACCCACAATGATGCATCTGATGGCCATTAATTGTCCTGGTTTAATCTCTAAAACTCCACTTCAAATGCCAGTGTTCACTCAGATACCTACCAAGAGTGAAAATGAGCTATTCGGCTTCCTTTAAAATGCAGATTCTTTGTTGCTGGTTCTTCTGACTGTAGAATACCTGAACTCTGTCTTTAAGAAACTATTCTGCATGATGGAAATGGATATTAACATCAAACCACATGAGTGTCTGGCTGAAGGAAGTGACAATTTTATTCCATTCCAGAGAATGGACAGAACTCTCTGTAGACTTTTATCAAGCCTTGTTTGGCTTTTGTCATTGTTACTTGGATATTTTGTTATTTTACTTGAATGTGCCTAATGGAACCATTTGATGTGAGAAATAACTCATAATTTACAGCAAAGTGTTTGAATAACCAATGAGAGAGAGAAACACTATTATTTTTTGTACCAAAAATTCTTATGGACCTCAAAAGCACTATTTTGACTTTAAGAAACATTTTTCTAAAGAGAATGAAAGAATAACATAAAGAGCTCATAAAATATTAAATTGGTCTCCTAAATTATATAAAATTTGCCTTTCTGTAGAGGCAAAATTAGAGGGAGTCTTATTTTAAAAGGTAATCTAATGACCAAAACAGAAAAAGAACAACCAATTTAAGTCAAAATCCTCTTAATTACAAATACTTTTGATGGAATTTCCTTAACTTGAAGTATAATGAAAATAATTCTCAATATCTTTACTCAGTGTACCTAAGTAACTATGACTTATCTTAGTTTCTGAAAATGGTATGGAAACTCAATTATTAAAGCTTTAAAAACAATTCAGAATGGGTAGATCTGAGACAAATTTAGTTAATGTAGAACTTAAAAAGATGGTGTTAACATTTCCCTTCTTGAGGTACTCAATAGTGCAATTGGGTGAAACAGGGTTTGGGTGGTTTTTTTTGTTTGTTTGTTTTTTTATCATTTCTTTCAGTTGCAGATATAACCTGAATGGCAGTGGAGCACATCATGCCATTAATAGAGAACTCCCTCTTAGAGTTTTGCTTATCTATTTGTAAGGTCCTCTGTCAGTTGTAGCTGTATTTGGGTTTTTTTCTGCCCAATCTGTCTTGGAACATGCCGTAAGAAAACAAAAATTTTATTAAACTACTAATGTAGTTTACTTAGTTGTATAATATTCAAAAGCTGTACAGTATTTCTCGAATTACTCATCCATTATTGGATTATGAGTTACTTGACTGTTTTGTTTATAAGTCAAATCCACAAAATAACTGCACCATGCTTGGTACAAACTCTCTTCACATACGTAACTGGGATTCCGAATTCTTGCAATTTATACTGTATAGTTGTACTGAAGATAACCTCATAGACTGGGTAGTCATCTCATACTTGTTTGCTTCAGAAATAGTAGGTTTCATATGAACCCTAGCTAGATAGATACTAAAACAGGTGCTGTATGGTTGTGATTAGCTATTTTGTTTCTACTGCATGTTTACTCTTTCATTCTTATCCCAGGTTGAAGAGAAATAACACTTGTATAACAGCATACTTGGCTTTTAAGAGGTTCTCAGACACCACAATATTGGATACAAGAGCCTAGATAGAGATTATTAATGAAATAGTCATGGCAATGTGGTCAGCTGTCTTCATGTAGCCTAAAATGTTCTAAAAATATGATTTACAAAGGTCTGCTTAGTAGTTGTGTCACAGGGAACAAGTAAGGGCATGTAATCCATACATTAAACAGCTCCTGAGATTTTTGCTCTTGTAGAATCGATCGGGAACAAACCTAAATTACAGTCACTATTTGTCAGGTAATGTCAATCTCTGCCCAGCCATTTAAAATCTATGAAAAAAAGGCAAGTATTTTGTATCAATATTTCTGCATGACTATTACTACTGGTCACTACTTCTGTAATATACAGCTATAATGAGAAGTTAGATTCCTCTTGTCTCATTTGTATCTTTAGTCCAGTGACACTCAACTGGCAACTAACAGTCCTGGAGTCAGCACTGACTAGAGCTCCTGGGTACTTCTCTGCCTCAGGTACTTGACACCGTGTTACCTGACCGTGTACAGGCGTGCTTGGCGTGCGCCTTGGCACTCGGCAGCTTTTTCTCTTGCCCTCTGCTTACCTATAAAGGTGGGAGAGGAATAAAGAGTTCTCTACCTTTGAGCAATTTGTAGCACATTAGGGATGAAGCGCTTCCCTTGCCAGCACTAAAATGGGAGTGAGAAACGGCCTCCCTCCACTCAGTGACCACGCAGGAGGAGGCGGGGTAGATGAGAAGTTACTGCACAGGCCCTCTCCACAGCCAGAGAGGAGGAAGGCTCTGTGGGGACGGCTCCTTGTGCTGTATCATATGTGTCACTTAATTCTCTTAATGTAGCAACTTGTCAATTTTATATGATGTATCATATGTGATGACTGACTCTCCAGCTGCTGCAGTTGAGTTCCACTTGGCTGGGCTGATTTCCAGTATAAGAATTGTTCAAACCTGTCTGCTTAAAAGTTACCTAAATAATAAACCACCTGAAAGAGCAGCTTCAGTATTAAACCACTGTTTTGTCACCTCAGTTAGACATTACTGTCTTCCATGGTATTTCAGTCATAAGTGTAACATGTTATTTATAAAACATTAATCCATTAAAACTAAACCTATTTTTCAATATTTATGATAGTCTGTGTACATAAACTGTATGTGTGTATATACTGTAAGTATAGTGTATATAATGTAGGTTTGGGATTTGGGATCTATGTATATATTCCTCTCTCATTATTGATTATTGCATCATTTCAATGAGTTGTCCATGTTGTACATCTGTCTAAGAAATGTCAAAGGAAAGGTTCTTTTACAACAAAATGTAGTGCTTACAAAGTGGAAATAATGTGTTTACACCTAAGGTGTATAAAAAGGTTAAAAAAAAAAAAAAAACACTAAGATTGTATTTATTACAAATGTATATGTTGCAGTAAACACAGGAGTCACTTGGGTCCATAAAGCTTTGTTTGAGTTCATGTATGATTCTCATGTAAGATTTACCATGGATGTTACAATTTCCTGAAGGCTGTGACTTAACAACCCTTACGATCTTGCATATGTGTTGGGCCATCAACTTCAGGCATCCTACGGTACACCTTTGTACATATGTAAATAGCCAGTGTACTGTCAGAGGCCAACAGTCCAACTCCAGTTGTTGGCAGGGAGTGCAACAGTTTCAATGAAACATTGTACGTTTGTTTTAACTGAAATAAATAGGTAATCCTAAATGGCAGTGTGTGTGTGGTTTTTTGGTGACATACTTGAAGGATTTTT
>VZSV01000004.1:8591713-8611108 GCA_013398735.1 Nothocercus julius
TAATTCATATATGAGCACTTTCATTGAAGAAAAGTTAGTTTTGGGGGTGGGTGGGTTGGTTGGTTGATTTTTTTTTTTTTTTTTTTTTTTTTTAGTTGCCTGAGCAACATGAACTAAACTAGACATTAAAGAAAACAAGACATGAAATTCTATATGAAACCGGTACATGTCAGTATTTATTGTACAGGCCTACGTCAAGAACAAACTCATTGAGCTTGGTCTTGTCTATGCACAGTAGAAGAATCCTGCCGAAGTTTAAAATCTCATGTCCTTTTTCTGTAATTAACCGTAGGAAAAGTTGCACACACTAAAGTTAGGAGGAAATACCTCTATTAAGATTGTTTTAATTACCTGAACATACAGTATTTTTTCCAGTGGGATCTCTGCTTCAATGTCTGAGTATACCCAATATAATAGAAGCCATTTTCTTGGGACACTTCCACATTATCCAGACGATTAAAGCCACCTTTCTGCAAACAGGCATCTCCGTCAACTTAACATGGAGTCCCGTAGTCACAAGAGCTCTCTGGTGCATGAGGGAAGGTACAAGGATTACAAAATCAAAGAAATTCACCAAAACCAGAAATTACTTTGTGTAACAGTGTCTTTAAAGTCAGCTTATTTGTTTCCCACCACAAGGTTAGGGTTAAGCTGTCACTTAAAGATGGCTTGTTGAGCAATAGAGGATTGCTCAGACTTGGGCATCTTGAGTCTTCCGCAGGTGAGAGATTTCTTCCTGTTTCCTTCAGTTTTACCTCTTCCTTGTGCCCATCCTTTCCAAGACTCTTCAGGCCCAAGTTCATGCCCAGTCCCCTCACTCCTGCACCTGGTGCATCTCAGCAGATCATACCCTGAGGCTCTGGTTCCCCAGGTATTTAGCTCAGAAAACTGTTGGGCAGCCCAGTTCCCAATCCCTATTGAGCTCCCCCTCTTCTACATTCATTTTCTCCACAGTTCAAAATATCTCCCTCTGATTTTTCTAATCTTGCTGCCCAGCTGATCTTGCAGCCTCCCCTCTACAAGCCTAATTCTCCTTTCTCCTTCCACTTCCAATATTGAAGCAGTCCCGTGTGGACATCTTCAGCAGCACAGAGAAGACTGGTTCCATTCAGGCACCTCCTGAGCTTCCTCCTCTGTTGAAGTTTGAAGCCCTGCTGCACAAAATGGGAGGGGAAACTATTCCCGGGGGAAAAAAAACTTTTTTTTTTTTTTTTTTTTTCCCACTAAATGAGGATGCCTTTTTTTCCCTAGCTTTATTCTCAAGTGGGCCAAATAATTTAGTGGGTTCTTTTTTTGCTACTGAGATACAAAAATGTCATTCTGCTGCAGTTATTAGTAAATAAAATTTTCAGCAGAAATATCTCAAGTTAGGAAAAGGTAAAAGGAACAAACATGCTACAGTAAGGAATCTATCATTTTCAACCATACTTGAAAATGATATTTAAATTATAAAAAAAAAATGTTATTTTTTAGTTACTATGTATAGCAAATAGGAAAAAAAAAATAGGATTTCCCATTGCAAAATACAATTAGATACATAATGTTGAATATGTACTAAAAATAGCATAGAAATTCATTATGGGTCTTAGAAGAAGCATAGATTTTATAGCTATCTTTTTGGTGATCTTTAAATCTTTTAGACTCTAAATACATCATTTGCAAACAGCTCTGACGGTAGCAAAGTAAAATGGAGCAGAGAAATGTCAGGTGCTCTGGGTATTCCCAAATGCTCCGAAGTTATTGGACAAGGGCTAATGTTATCAACCATGATTCTAGTTCTTGCTAAAATAAATACCAGTTTGTGAACAGCCAATATTGCTCCTTCTTGTCTAGTTCAGTAATTTAATGCACTGATAGAACGTTTCCCTGGGCTGGAGCCAAGTCATTGTGAAACTATTACTCATGAAGAACTATGCACCCCAAATGAAAATGATACAGGTGAGAGATGTAGTTAGCTGGAAAATACTGGAAACCACACGAGGAAGCTCCTATGAATACCAATAGTAGGATACAGTGAAGGCAGACCAAGTTGCCGAACAGCTCTTGGAGGCTGTTGTTCCGTGCAGACATTTGTTGCAAAGGAGCAGCACCAGGAGCATCAAGGCTGGGGATTACGTAGCTCCGGCTGGAGAGATGAGGCCAAAACATCGTGACTGAAAGAAATGGTGAACTCTGCACTAATTCAATCAACTTTCTTTTTCACGTGGTAGCGCAGGCCGCCCACCTCAGCCATCATTTCAGTAACGTTGTGCTGGACTGATGGGGATTTCTCATTGCAATGGCTGGAGTATGAAAATATTCACTTTATTTGTCATCCCGGTGACACTGATCAGGTCAGGCGCTTTACAGACGTCGGAAGGGTGCTGGTTTTTGCAGGCACCCTTCTCAGCACGCTATTAAGACCACAAGTGTTTGAGGAAGCAGCTGGCAGTAAAGGATTCATGCTTGAAGCAGTAGTGAGTATGGCTTGAGGCAGCTCGGACCGGTTCTGTGTGTGTTTGCGTACGCCCCAGAACAGAGGCTACAAAGGTTCTTGTAGTCTGCTTGAGCTCACGTGGGAAGACTGAGCAATAAAAGGCCAAACAGAGAAGTGAACCCTAGTGAACCCGACATGCATGGATTCTGTAAAGAAAGAGCCAAACTTAACTCCTAGGAGGCTCCAAATTCCTGTTGCACATTGTACCTTTTGAAGCCTATACCCCCACCGTCTGCTGCGGCAAGCGGCCCTTTACTTCTTCAGGGAGTTTAGCGTTCGTTTCAGGTATTTCCTGTACCTTGCTCCTTCAGATCTCAAAGAGTTGACTTCAACCTCAAACTCATTACGAGAAGGAAATGCAGCAGCTTTTCTTCCCCAAGACCCAGCCCCAAACCCCCCACACTTTTGCTAGAACAGCAAAGGAAATACAGGCTGTGCCACTAGCGGGGTCAGTGCATGAGCTACAAAACTCCCTGCGTCAGCCACCTGACATAACACACGTTTTAATCTTTGCTTCCATAGATTTCCAACTCTTATGGTAGGTCAAATGCATCACTTACTTAGCTATTCCTGCACTCAACAGAGTCACTTTCCATGTTGGGGTTAAATTTCTCGACCCATTTAAAGAAGTCATATGTTGGATCAACATACTGCTTATCTCTGAGTCCCAGTGGAGAAGTCTTATGATGGTTATTATGCCTGAATGTGGCCAACGGCTAGAATGTCCATATTATTCTCCCCTGCAGTTTGCAGGTAACTGCAGTCTTCTTTTGTATTTTCTAGTGGCAACCTGGCTACTTGACCTGAACTAAACTTCTGAAATATTTCCTTTCTTACTCCAGTATGTGTGATAGTGAGAAAGAGTTGGATTCTACTTTTCTAATCAAAAAATTTGAAGTAGCCTGAAATCCTACTGGAAATTGCTGGTTCTAGCAAAAGGCATCAGCAACTACTTTAACAATTCTGATTGACTTCTGTTTTTATAAATACTGAGAAAAATTAAACATATAGTACCTAAAGTACCTGTACAGATGGTTTTGTTTCTGTCAATTCTGCTGTTATCTGGATGATTTGATTTGCCCATGTGATTCAGATTTCTTCCTTGGTGGGCCGCCAGAAGTGACTAGGCATGGATGCTTCCTCTGTCTGTTATCTGTACGGGCTAACGACACAGAGATAAAATCACAATCCTGCAAGATCTTTCTATTTTCTTCTTTTAATTTTATCTTGTCTTCAGACAAATACATTGTAGTTTCCTTTCTCCTCTCCATCACAGACATCCATACATACTCACTTTTCAAATTCTTACAAAGTTTTGCAAGCTTATTAGGACTTCTTTTCCCCAAAGAATTACCTCAACTTTTGACTTGCTTTGTGATTCCCATTAGAAGATCCTCTTAGAGACTGTAAAAGAGAACCAAATTCAAAAATTGGGTACACTATATTTGTGAGACTACAGAGTCTTGCAAATACACTACAGTGTGGTTTTACAATAGTATTTTGTAAAATTATAAAAGGAAGTAATTTTTTGAAACATATAATGCCTTCTGCCAACCAGCTTATGTGCAGATCATTTACTAACTAGACAAAACAAAACCTTAAATTGTATTTGTTGTGTATATTTTTGTACTGGATTTATAACACAGGTGATTGTCTAGTTGGTAGACACATGGAAGTATGGATAGTTACATTTTTTTTAGCAAGACGTTTAGAAAAATACAGATTTGTCCTTAACCGGTGATAATGATTGCAATAACATGTCACTAAAGATGACAGCCTTGCCTTAAAGCTGGCGAGGGTAACGCAGTGTAGCTGCACGAAGCTTTCAGCGTGCCCTGCGGCTGCAGCTCGCTGCCCCGCGGCTCTGCTGCCCCGCTGCTCCGGGCGCCGCTCCGCATTTGAAATATCTGAGCTTTGTGCCTTCTCTCCTTTTGCGTGACATTAGAGCCAAGAGAAACCCCCCGGCAGATGCAGAAAGGCATGGAGGGAGGCATCTTCCTGTGCTGCCAGAAAGGTGCCCGAATGACAAAACGGGAGGGAGCGCTAAGAAAAAGGACCAAGTCTGGCCAAAAGCCTGGCTGTGCATGGAGCAGCAGCTAAGCGATTAGGATGACGGAGCATAAATGAAGATAACAGCTGCATTTTGGAGTTGGGCTTGTGCAGCAGCAGCAAGCCCTGGGGAAGGAAAGAAAGCCAGGAGAAACACAGGAGAGGGAGGCAGCCATGAGAGGAACAGAAGAGAATAATTTTATGTTTGCCAGGAAGAAAGAAAGTAGATCCCCTAATAAATGACAAGGATGATGAAAATAATGTCTTTGAAAAATATCAGAAAGCCCAAAATGATTTCATGTTTCGTTTTTTTCTTCATTTTTTTTTGTTTGTTTGTTTGTTTGGCTATTTAATTTCTCCCCCCCAAAAAAAAGGGAGGGAAGAGTCCTGGCTGAGGTCCACATTATGCAAAGTGTGAGGACCTGAACTGCAGCCAGCCCAGATTGCAAGGGCCCAGCCAGTCAAGTAGCTTAATTAATAAATATTCATTCATAATCATTTGAAATTATTTTGAAATTATGTGGAAAATGGTTGGAGAAAACCGGACATCTTGAAAGCCTCCAGGGGAAGCCTAAGTCATTACTTAATTCCTGTTACTTAGTGCCCACAAGACTCTCTCTTATTCCACCAACACATTAACACAAGTAGTAAAATTAATCATTATAAGCCAGAACACTTTCCTGCTGATCATGATCAAGTATTAGCTTTCATATCCTCAGTGAAATCAAAGATGTGGAGGTCCAGATCACCACCTGAAGCTGGATTTTTGGAGTAACCCTAAGAATTAAGCAAGAGATGGATGAACAGTTTGTTGAGCTTGATCTCTCAGCCACAGATACACAAACCGTCCCCTGCTCTGGTTTTCAGGCTGACAAGAACAGGCTCTCGTTGGAGAACAAGGCAGCGCTGGCTGCCAACACAGCAGCCCCAGTCCATGCAACAGCCACGCTCACGTTCAGACCAGTCTGTTCCTCTTTAACTCGAACAACCACAACAAATCAAACGTATGGGCACGTGCACGTCCCTCTCCAGAACATCCGGTGTTGCCCTGGGAAGTTTATGGTGATGAGCTTTGGCACTACAAATATAAGACGTGAATTGACTTGTTCTATCAAGATGCTTGATAGAGAGCACCTAGGGACCCTGGCACTGTCACTCAGTAGCAAAACATACCAATGATGCTGTAGGCTTTTATACTCATGGCCAATTAAAAATACTCAGGATCATGAGGGTCGGGGTCGTGTTAAAGCTGCAAAGTCACAAATAGGATTCTGACTTTGAAATAGTAGCTTCACTTCCTGGAGAAAAAAAAAAAAAAAAAAAAAAAAGAACATAGTAAGAATAACAGAAAACAGTAGGTTTCATAAAATCTTCCAGCTATCAGGCAGAAAGGAAAGGAGAGTAATTTTTTTTTTGACCAAGAGATTGATGCAGTATTGACATTTGAAAGGAGGAATTGGCCTTGACTCATAGCAAACATCTTTGTCTGCAGGAGGATGAAATTACCCTTTGTGGAATAAAATATATGATTTGACCTATGACTGTTCTCATAAGATGTTTTGAGGATGAATAACTTTGCCTACTGAAAAAGGAACAAAGTAAAGAAGTATTTTAAGTGGGACATGAGGACTTTTTCACGTTTCGTTATAGCTGGCTGCAAGGAAGGCAGACAGGTTTTTTAAGTACTTTTAAAAGCATAGAAACACAGATAATGAAAAAATATGAAATTCTGAATGATCAGTTTGGGTTGCATTATTGTTGTTGTTGTGCTCCCTTATTTAAAAAATACAAAAATGCAGAAAGGCTTTGCTCTGGAGAGTTCAGACTTACCAGTAGCAAACTCTAGTAATGGTTGTACTAGAGGTCATATATTAACCCTAGCTCACTCTTCTCAAACCTAACATAAATTTAACAAGGATTTAATCGAGGCAGTTATAAAAACAGAACAGAAAACGCTCTCCAAATCCCAACAAGAAACATTCATTTCTCTTCTAACCGATCTTTCTACACAGAAGAGCTGGTGATCAGGGCTTTTTAAAAGGTCTTCAAGCCTGATAGTATTGCTATTGCAGTCCAAGGGTTGCTTCTTTGATGAAATATAAATATTTGTTCTCAAAACACAGAGACTGTGCTGGAGACGACCAAACATGTGTGGCTGCTCCCATCCACGGATGCTGAGGTGGCTGTGGCAGCTCTCCCCCTTCTTGCTGTCACCTTGCTCCAGACTGGGACAGCCCACCAGGGAGTCACCAAAGAGCCACCAAAGAGCTTCAAACGGCCGAGCCCGGTGTCTACGCTAGGCGTAGCAAGAGAGCCCGCGCGGTGAAAATGCAGCATGGTCTAATGCAACCCAAGCGAGGAGCTGCGCACGAGACAGGCAGAGGAGCAGACCCCTTCTCCTGAAGCATGGCATGAGCAGAGTTATCCCAACTTCCGTGACTTACACCTAATCCTATTACAAATTGTATCTGGAGCGCTACCAAAACTATTCTCCTGCTATTTTCCCTTTCAAGACTAAAATGCCTGTATGTGTTTTATGGCATCACACATGACATCTGGAATACAGGATAGAGCTTCTAAGTGGCCGGTGAGGCCAACTGTGGAAAAACAAACTACATTTCTGGCACATATTTACCAGGTATTGGTCTTTGAACAAACTGTCTTTTCAGTTTTATAGGCTCTTAAAAACACTCCCAGACATTACTCTAGCTGTACCAGTCACAGAATTTCTCACAGATGCCCTTTCGCAGTAAATGCTTCGATGAGCTTCTGAGATAAGCAAACCAAAGGCATTTGAGGAAAAATATTGTCAATTTTGCAAGGGGACTTCGCTGCATGGAAATTAGGCCTGCTAATAGAAGCGCCCCAGGGTGCCCGTAAGCAAGCTCTGCACCTTCTGCGTGAATGTTTTGTTCAAGCGTAGGCGCTGCTGTGCTGCCGGGGAGTGCGGCCACCACCGTGCTGAGAAGTCACCGCGCAGAAGAGAGGCGGCCGTGGCCACGGCCAGCGGCCGTGCCTGGAGCGGGGGACCGAGGCTGCGCATCGAGCAGCATCAGCTGACACAATATGCAACTGCATTTCCGCATTTCCTCCTCACCGTCTAATTAGAGACCGATCTCGTACCTCGGGGAGCAATAGGACAATATCTCTATCTATTTAATTAAGTAGAACAATTATGAAAAGGCAACTGTTTCCTTTAAATTCATTTTTTCATTATCCTGTTATTCCTAATGTTTTTCATTCTGCTGTGATATAAAACCTTTTAACATTATCTCCTGTCTGCTAAGTTCCCTGGGTAGGAAGCACTGTCCTGACGCACTGTATTAATCCCTAAAGAGGATCAAATGAAAGAAGATAAAAATTCAAATTTCAGAGTTACCAGAATCCACTTGAGGATGATTTTGTTGTTTTTCATTTCCTGTCAGAATTTGATTCTGCAAAAGAAGGGGACATATGCAAACTCTGATCACATCTTGTTATCAGCCTTAGACTTATGAGGATGGTTTAAGTTTCATTTGGGACTGACAGACCTTCAGCTGTTAATTTCTTTAGCTCTAGGTTCTCAAAAAAATCTGGAAGGAGAGCATATTTGAGGGCAACACGGCTCTATATCAATAAAAGTATTATTTGTCATAACAAGTCAATGTTAAAGCACTTCCTGCTGGTCCAAAAGCTGTAGCTATCTCCTGAAGTAGAAAAAGGAAAAGGGACAAAAACATGTATCCCGCATAGAATGCATAGCAAAATTGAGTTGGAAAACAGAACCGAACTAAGTGACTTTTCAACTTAGGTGTCAAAAAAATAACACTGATATCTTTCCATACGTCTTAAATAGGACTAAAGAAAAATTGCAGTACAGCAAAGGGACATTTATTCTCATAAAATCTGGAGTGTCCCATAAAAATATGGTTTTATTTTGTTACTTACTTTAGTGTACTTTGTCACATAATACATTATCTTCCTTACGTGCTATATGATGAAAAATTAGAACCTACTATTATACGTCAAAGTAAGTTAGCTGCATTCGGTATATATTTAAAGTGTATTGAAAGAGGTAGCTATACAGTAGCCAAAAGACATGGGGACATAAACAAGACAAGATTTGTAGACAGAGATAATATCTTTTGCTAGGCTAACTAGTCTAATTTAAAAGCAAAAACAAGCTTGAAGGAGTGCAAGTCTCCTTCAGGACTGAAATAGATGTTAAATCGAGATTGAGATACTGATTTCATAGCACAGTATAATGTCCTCCTTATCCATCCTCACATTACCCGGGTGATACCCTCTCCATACTTCAAGAGATAAATATCTACTAATATTTATCAGACTCTCCACTTCCCTGCACAAGCACCAACTGCCTTTCCTGCCAGTTTGTTACCCATACCTAATTCATCTTAGAGTAACTATCCTGAATTTATGCCCAGCTTTGAAGTTTGCTTCTACATCCTGCCTGAAGAAGGGCTTGGGTGCTAAATCTGTTGTCTTATTCAGCGATATTAGTCAGGCTTACACAAGACACCATCTCAGCCTACAAACTTGGACTTGCCAAAGTCTATTAAAGCAACCTACCTGCAGGAACCATGTCTCATATTGTTGTCATGGAGTATGATGCGTAAACACCAAATAACCCAAATGACTGGAAACCAGAGGGCGAGTTTTACTATGCAGGCATGACAAAGGTATAAATAATTCAAGCATGAATATAACGGCATTTGCAATGAGCAAGTTATTAAATACAGTCTTGCTACCGGCATAGGAGACAAGAAACCCTTCTGCCCTAAGAATTAACTTCTTAGGGAAATTGATAGACTTGCAAATGAAATTTGGCTGAATTCAGTCTGGCCAATAGTTTTATACTGATCAGAGGAAGGGTTTTGGTCACTTTTGCTAGTTGCCTAATCTTCCAGGGGTGCTAAGAGTAGATAAATGCAAAATTAAAAAAAAAAAAAAAAAGAAAAAAAAAAGTTTAATTTCATCCTCCAAATGTACAGCTTGCACTCCAAAACTGTGGAAAGAGTATGAAAGTAAAGAGCCGTACCTCTGCAGCCCCAAGTGGGCCTTTTAGGTTTTGCATAACATCACCAGCATAGGGAGGGAATCATTACTTGCTTTTTGCCCCCTGTACCACAGAGCAGCAAGTGAAGTCCTGGTTAGTTCTGCCTCCTCAGCACACTGGGCAGCGCAGAAGGGCTGATAGTTGGGTGTTTTAATTAGCAAACTGTTATGTCCCGCAGCAAGAGGAAAGAGAAAGTTGGGTTCGTAGCTAATGTAATTCATGCTTCATCCTTTCACTGGACCATGATACATCTTAGCCTTTAGTGACACCAAAAAAAAAAAAAAAAAAAAAAGGAAAGGTAAAAGTGGGGGGAAAAATGACTTTTAATTTGGAAATTTTGCAAACATAAGATTAAAACAATGAGAAAAAAAATGCCTTAATTGGGACCAATTTTTAGAAGACCGAGTAGAGTATTGCTGCCTGCAGGAGGCCTTTGGTGGCGTTACTGTCCCCTTTGTGCCACCCAGCTCATAACCCATGTTGTCACAGCATGGTCAGGTAATTGACTACCCAGGTAGGGAACGCAGCTTAATAAGTCAGGAGTGGCAGCGCTAACCACATGTTTGTTTATCCCAAGCCAAAAACTAAGTGAATAGCATCAGCTGCCATTGAAAACCAGCTGAACGTCAGAGAAAAGCAAATAGCCGTAGAGCTGTGGCAGTAGGAGCAGGCACTGAGCGCTCCTCCGGCGCGGAAACCCGAAGCAAACACGGAGAGACTGGAATTCCTGTGTCTACAGAAGCAACATACGTACACACAGGGTCAGCCGTGAAATTGAGAGCAAATATTTGCCCTGCTCAAGACAACGCTCCGATTGCAGTAATTGCACAGTGCTGTAAGCATCTCTGCTCGAGGGCTTTCTGATCGCCCACGGACACTGCCACGCGCTCGCTGAGTATTTGCCCTGCACAGGCTGGGACTCTCTAATCAATTCGCCATTGGCCACACTTGTGGTGGAATCCCGGGCGTTTTCACGTTGTGCAATGAAGCACCTTTTGGCACGCCATGCTGGTGGTAGCTTCGTTTCCTGTGGCACATGCTGCTGTGTTGGTTAATGTTTTGCTCATTTTATGTTGTGGGCCTGCCCCAAAGTCAGAATGCTGTTTCATTTGAGGTCCTGGTTTGGGCCTCCTAACACCAAACCCAAAATCCTTTTGAAAAGGACTGCGCGTGTTGGCTTGGCCTGGCAGAGCCCACTCTCCTCGCTCATCCTCTTCCTCACGGCCCCTGCGCTTGCTCTGGCGCTTGCTTCCCATTCCTGCAGCGAGCAGGTGCGACCTTGGCAAGCCACAGGGGCTGCAAAACCTTAAGCAAAGAGGGAAAAGGGGCTGTTGTCTCTCCAGGCTGGCATATCCTTTCTCACTCCTAAGTAAGGTTTCCATTGCCAGCCCCTTTCTCCCGCCGGGGGTGATGTTGGTGGCCTCCAGGCGCAGGGCTGATGCCCGCCCCAGCTGTCACGGACACGGTGGCCACGGCGCAGCAGGGATGGCTGGAGCAGCCACAGCAGCTCTCCGTCATTATTGCTGCTCGGTTTCCGGACAGCCCTCTCCAGGGTTCACCAAACGTGGTCCTGACACTCGCCCAGGGCCGTGACAGCAATACTGTGCCCTGGACAGCCACAGACAGATACCCCGGCCCCACGGGTTTGCAGATACAGGGTGAAGGTGGCGAGCCGACCTCGTGGCTCTGGGCCGTGCCATGCGCTCGGTCAGCAGCGGGCGCCACGGGGCTGTGTGTGCCGGTGGCAAGGCGGGCAGCACGCACAGCAGGCTGAGAAAACCTTCCCCTGCCCTCCTGCCAGCGCCTCCAGCCTCCGAGCACTTGCGCAAGGGCAGCTTGGGTCCAGAAAGGGACCTGCTCTGGCAAAGGAAAGCAGCAGTTACACAGGGATGCTCCGCCGTTTCCACTAGAAAGGAGACAGGAAGGGATGGGAGGAAGCAGCCCTTCTCCAGCAGCGGGAAGTGAAACCCCCGAGCAGTTTTTCAGGGCCGCTGCTCTTGGTTCAAGGCACCAGCACAGGCTTTTGGGGCCCTAGCTGTGTAAGCAGGGCAGTGTAACTGGTGCTTTCTTCTGCAAATGTGGAAGCAAACGTGAGGTGAACGCCCGAGGGGGTGTTTTTTGCCTTGTGTCCATTCCGCAGCCGCAGGGCAGCGTGTGCAAGACGAACAGGGCCGTGCGCTTCTCTCCGCGCTCCTCTGTGTGGCGGCTTCTGGGCAGCCGCGTGCGTCGCTGCCGCCTGGATTCGCCATTATGGACCGAACCTGGGGCAGCGTGCCAGCGCACGCTGCATTTTACGTAGCTGCCTGTCCCAGTGACTTCGAGTCAGGCTCCAAGGGCTTCTGTGATTTCTGTGACTGAGCAACTGGCTCCCCAGGGCCCTTCCACACGCCAAGAGCAAAGCAGGGTGACCAGCTCTGCGAAACCACCAGCCCAGCCCTTTCTGAAAACAGCGTTTTTTGACGACATACTTTTAGAAAAGTAACATGGACCAACATGGACCGGGTAACATTTGCTACGAACATTAATATTTTGAAACACGTTCACAAAATGCATTCACTGCTTCCTTTTGCAACCACATTGGGCCATTATGGCACTAGTGAAAACACGGTCAGGCAGCTCGGGGTATTCCAGTTCACAACAATATTTACAACACGACTTCAGTGCTGGAGTGTGCCGTGTTTGCAGGATCAGGCTGTGATTTGCTGCCAAGGCAAGGCTCTGGGGACACAGCAGTTTCGAACGGCTATTTTGGACTAAGAATGCACTAACAAAAATATGATCAAGTTTATGCATCAGATGTGTGTTCACACATTTGTACTTTATTTAATTTTGCATTTTTGTACTGTATGTAATCCAAAAATTTTAAATATGAAATAGTAGGCTATATCAATTTGCATACAGTATATATTGTTATATGCTGTCTACCTTCTGTTTACCCCAAGTTTTATACACCTGTTGTATTGCTAAAGCTCATGACGCATCTGCTGTTAAAGAATATTTTCTACAATCTTATACATCAATATAATCCCTTTTGAACCAGCATTGACTTTTATAGGCATCTTAGAAATTTTATTGTGCCCCTCATCTGATAAATTTTGTTAAAATTTTACTTGTATTTTTTCTTATCTTCTATCTAAATATTATAAAATAGATGGAAAACAGGAGGGACTTGTAGATGAGATAAAGTGGTCGGTATCAAAACTACTGGAATCACTTTTCCAATAAGAAGGGCTTCAAATAATGTTTGAGTTGTGTATGTGCCATTGCTAATTACTGTCTTGTTTGCTATAAAAATGTACACAATTATTTTTATGTATTGCTAAGTGGACACTATCTTCAGCTAGTCTCCATTCACCAGAAGCTTTGTCCAGAAAAGCAGGTATTGTTCACTCCGATGCTCAACTTCTAAATCACGCTGAGCACCACAGGTTGGGCCTGACACAGGAGAAGGAAATAAATCCACCAGCCTGGAACACAGTTTTATGTGGATAAATATATGGTCACTGGAAGACAGAATGAAACAGAAACTGGTAGGGAGCACTCTCAGCTTTCCATCTCCAAAAGGTGACAGAAGCTGGCATGAAGATAGACGTCTATAGAGGCATACATTGATGACTAAGAAAGATATATACAGTATTTTAAGATTTTTTTTCTCCTATTACACTGTGTTCCCTCTGTTATTTTTATTGTATAAAACTTGCTGGTTACTGTATTAATATAGAGCAGCAGCTCTTGAAAAAATTCTGGGAAGCAACTTGCAGATGTTGCATCCGACTGGAGATGTGGAACGGTCACGCTTTGCATGATTTTTTAAGATCTATAGCACCCAGATCTGCATGAAAGACTGTTGGTTCCCATCACAGGGAAATGCAATGAAAGGCCTTTCAAATGTAGGAATCCCCTCAGAGACACCAGAGAAATGGGTAGCTAGTCTTGAGCTAGCTAGTCTTGCTTTGCCATTTCGTAGGAAGTCTTGAATAAAACATTAATTCTCTCATCTTCTCTCCAAGCAGTGGAACTGCTACTACTTGTCCCTTGTAGCAAAAGATTATGAGATTCTGAGATTTAAAAAAAAAAGCATAGTTAAAAAGTACTTATCATAATCAATAATTCTACAATATGATAAAATCTTCAATTATGTGTACTTTTTAATGATTTTCTATAAAGATAGTTTTCTAAAGTCTATCTTTGAAATTGGAGAATTCAGTTACAGAGTACTTACCCGGATTGCAGGATGCAAGTCATTTCTAGTTCTGCAATTAGACAACAGAACAAATCTAATCACTTCATTGGTGTAACTCTAGCTGCTACATGAAGCCCCCAAATGGAGATGGAAATAGGTTGCGACACAGGTGCCTTAGGATGTTTTTAAGCGTGACTCTTAATAGAGCTGTGTACTCCAGCGTTTTTGTTTGCTCTTTTCCTTTTCCAGATACTTACAGCCTGAGTTTAGCAGCATGTCCCAGAGGTGCAGCTGGCTGCGACCAGGTCCCTGATGCCAGAAAGGCCCCGGGGAACCACAGGAGCTGAGTTTAAACTTCCTTTTCTTAAGCAGATCAGGAAGTTTGGGTATATTTTTAACAAGAAGCTCTGGTTAGCTTTTCTCTACCAGTTTTATGTGTTTTCAGTGGAACTTGACTCATGCATGAAACGTACAAAAATAAGAATCATGGAAGAAAAGCCCACAGAGCACTGTTTTGGCCACTTGCTGTCTTTAGGGCAGAAATTTCAAGTATGTGATAGCCAAAACGTCATAAATCACGGGTTAAATTCTGCTTCCACTGATTTCATTTAGGTTGAATGGATGCAGTGAAAATGGAGTTTGTTTGCACAATGGAAATATCAGAAGAATAACAGGGTGGCCCCTGACACCACACGCTGCACCTCCCACCCTTAGCAACTGCAACTTCTAAATAAGCTTAGCATTTTTGCTGTAGTTCAGCTACCTCTCCTGACATGCCCTTAGGAACGTCAATAGCTTTATTTTGGTTTATTCTTTTAAAAATTTATTAGCAGTCAAGATGTTTTAGAAGGATTTTATTTTAATCTAGTCTACTACCTTGCAGCTCTTTAATTTCACAAAGAGTTTCTTGTGTATGAAGCTAATCTTTAGTGGTTGTTTGTTGACAGTAGCGATTTAAAGACTTCATTCATAGTGTTTACCACCTGAAAAAATCATCATATTTACCCCCATCCTGTTAACCAGGACCTATCAAAAACAAGGATTTGCCCTATATTTTTTACTTTTCAACTTCACTAATTTCATGATACTTCCTGATACATTACCAGTGGATTATAATGAAGTCAGTTTATGCAGTGTGGATACTTATATCTTATTATCTAATTTCACATACAGTCAGCTAAATAAGCACTCTGATTTCTAGAGATATAAAAATTTCCTCAGCCCCTATCCACTTGAAAAGGAGCAACAGATGTCTAAAAGCTTTCAATACTTTTCATTAATGACATAGATTTCAATGTATAGCACTTGGCATACAAATTCTGGTTTTTTTTTTCCTTTTTTTAATAGTGGAGAATTAAGTTACTTGGCTGTGCACTAGCAGGCAGGTCCCTGAATAAATTACACCTAGTATGATTTAATTCACAGAAGTTATAAATTATTTCAAGTTTTTAGTCACATCCCATTTTCCATAGCTATACCTTACACTGGGACTAGAAGTGTCAGTTTGCCAGGAATCTGCCTGTTTACAGCAACCTGCCATCACAGAGAATATCCCTGAATATGGAACGACAAAAGCAATCCTTTTCTGGGGAAAATGGAAGAGAACCTCCCCTTTGTGTTGTAACTCAACCCTATATCACAGTTATGATACAGTTTGAATCTACTTATTTCAGAAAGATCAAAGTATTATGGTTTAGTCAGATCTGCACTATGAATTGATGATGTGAATCCACACCTTAAAAGAGCATAAACTGAAGAAAAGCATTTTGTTACACATACCTTTAAAGCACGTTTTAATAAGCTTCTGTTATCGCTACAGGCATCTATCAAATTTGCAAATGTTTTTGTTTTTGTTGCTGCTGTTTCCTTAGGCTCATTCAAGAAACTTGAAACCTTGGCATTCTAGCAAAACACTGGTTCAGACCAGAGAAAAGAGTCAGAGCAGATGGTCAGAAGGTAAGAAGAAAAAGCACGACAGCCTGGTGCGTTGCATGAATTCCTGAACCTACGGAGAACTAGTCACCATGGCTGCACACGCGCTTTGGCTGGCAAGATAACAAACGATGCTATCTCATGATCACAGTCGCAGAAATGCGCGCAAGACTTCCCAGCCCTCTGATTGTCTCTACATGCCGCGTTGGAGGCAGCCGAACACATGTTCGGACACAGCTGATGCTATCAGCCTTCACGAATTCTGTGACAAGTGTGGGCAGTCATTTTTGGAGTATCATGCAAGACCAGTCATGTAGAGACCTCCCCATTACACACCGTCCTCAGTGATGTTTTTCGCTCAGCTATCAGGCAAAATGTGCCTGTCAACGAGTGTCAGAGTCAGCAGCACCAGCAGAGTTTGAACACACAGCAGCAAGTGCACTCCCAAGAAGCCTCTCCTCTTGCCACAGTGCAAATCCCAGCACCTTGGACTACATAGGCAGCAGGTATTTGTTGACTTGGAATTAAACTTGGAAGTTTAATTTACTTCCGAGCAGCTAGTTGCACGGGGCACTGCTCTAGCTTGCTGCACCACCCAGAGAGAGTTCCTATGTCCCTGGGCCACACGCAGGCCCAGTGTATTCGGGCTCGTCCTGAGGAGGCACCAGCAAATTGTTCCTCTGTGAGGAACTTTCTGCACTTTCTGCACTTTCTGAGCACAGAATCTCTGAAACGCCTGCAAAGGAAGGATATCTCACTGGCTTCTTGCTTCCTGAAGGAGGACCAGTAGTACCCCTTCCAGGGAACAGCCCTGTGACTTGGACACTGCGCTTCAGAGAACAAAGTTCATGGGCTTTCCATGGCAAATGGAAACAGAGTCCTAAATACAATAAAATACAATACAATACAATACAATACAATACAATACAATACAATACAATAAAATAAAATAATACTATTAATAGGTCTCTCAAAGTCCATATGCTTTTTTGCTGCAGCAGATACAAGCTAAAGAGAGATGTAAAAATAACTACAGATTACACCCTTTGCTTCCTCATCACTCTTGGTCAATCTTGAGGACCAGTCCAAAACTTCAGAGACATCCAAAGTTACCTTCAGGCATCAAGTCGCTTTTCTGCAAAACACAGAATTTCTCTCCTTCAGGTGATTTTCCACTTCTCTCTCTCTTTTTCCCCCCTCTCTTTCACACATGCACTAACACGTAAGTACAAACATGCCAATGACAGATGCACTAAAATAGAGGTGAAAAAAAGGTTTCTGTAAGAATCTCCAGTTCTCCTGCTGGGCTTCTCACATGAGCAGCAGTGAATCCTCCCACCCCTCAGCTACTTGAACAACCCTGGGCTCTAGGCAAATAGTTGCCCAGGGGTAAAATATTTGAGTGGGTAAAACATCCAAATTTAAGGACCCTCTGTCGTCAACGTTGTGCCAGGTGCAAAATTTTGCCTGGAAACTCTTGCAGACTTTAGAGTGATTTGGAAGCAAAAGAAAGTGAGGAAGCCAACCAGGTTCCACCTAAAAAAAAAGAAAATGCACCCCAGGTCAAACAGATTTATAAACAGAGAAGTCTGTGTACAGAGAAGTCTGCCAAATGTTCACACACGTAATGAGATTTAGTTGAACAAAAAATGATTTGGTGCATTTTGGTTTCTTTTAAGTTCATTTTTATTACAGAGGCATAGTTTTTCATTATGTGTATATTGTTTCTATTAGGTGGTTTGGATCAGTCAGTAAGTATCCATGTTTAAAGGACAATTCAGAAAGGAATTCTACAAACTCTGGAAGGACACTGCACTTTGGGGCATGGTTCTCATAGTGGCTGTGGGTGCATTTTAGGCAGCTGAAATACAATCTGAAGAGCATTTGGAATCTGCAAGTCTGAGCAAAAGAAAGATGGAAATGGGGATATCAGTGACAGAAGAGAAAGACAAGGAAATATGTCAGACAGAAGAGAAGAGGTCTAGATAAAGGTAAATTGAAAAGTATCCAAGAACAGGACAGTTCCAAACGGAAAACAGGAAGAAAAACGACAGGTCAGAAATAAAAAAGCAAATTCCTGAGATTTTAGTGCACTTGAAGCCAGATATAGAAATGAGATTATGTATTAAAAAAGATAAAAAGAAAAGCCAATATGGAGTGAATAAAGCCAGTGAAGAGTAAAAGACGTGAAAACCTGTAGAGGGAAAAAAAAAAAGCTTACAGAAATAGCAAAAGATAGAACTAGAAGTCACTGGTCACAAATATAAATGTTTCACAGCATATTAAGGAAAATAGAATCAACAATGCCAAAAATTAGAAAGAGAGTAAAAAATAACCTTGCAATATGAATACACAGTAAAAAAAAAAAAAATAAATAAAGGTTTTGTTTCGGAAAAAGACTAATATTTTTGTGGCGGTTCAGTAAAATACACTAAACAGTTTCCTCCCAAATTCTGTCAAAATAACTACTTTGGTTGTAAGAACCATTGTTCATGGCAATATAAGGTTGGCACTATCTGTAAGTTGCAGATGTTTCTCTTTGCAGGCATAAAGTCAAAGATGGTAACAGAATGCATCAAATTATATACCAATCATCCCATATTCAGTCTGACAACGTGTTTGGTTTCGAGGGAAAATAAAAGTTTCTTTTAATGTTCTGCATTAGTGACACCTGAGCATGTCCATCACTTAATATAAGTTGTTAGTATAAGTTGCTCCTTAGCAATTGTGAGGTGGATTTCAGTTTAAAGAGAAGTAAGTTTAACTGAGTACGAATAAACTGCTAATTTCTTAGCTGCTTTTTGGAGTGAATGATGGTCTGGTGCTTTTGCGCAGGGGACTAGATCACGATTTAAACCTCTGATTCGGAATCTGACCCCAGTTTAAGCCTTTTTTTTTGCCATGAAAACTCCACAAGGAAACCTCCATGCACATGAGCAGTGAAGAGGCTTATCCACCGGAGAAAGTGCTGAACGTCCAGCCCTTGCCTTAACAACCTTGGGCAATTAACTCCTCGAGCCTCAACTTCAGGACTGGGAGGAGGAGCATCTCTCCCTTGGAGGCTGCAGCAGTAATGTTAATTAAATTACTGTTTGCACAGCACTTCACATCCAAAGAATTACCTGGGTAATGGGGAAAAATAAAATAATAATAATAAAAAAAGGGCACAAGAGCAGTGAAGGGAACCTGGCAGGCACGTACAAAGGGAGAGATTTGGAAAGTGCCGTTCTCCCTGCGTGCCTGGGCTGTTTGGGGCCTGCCGTCCCAAAACTTGCCAAGGCGCTGCCAGCAGCCGCCCATGCACTGGCCTTGGCCCCTGCTTCTTGCTGCAGCGTGGGCACAAAGGTGGTTGCAGCGATGAGGCCGCCCTGTCATCCTTGAGAACTCCTTCCCTTTGGAAAAGCTGCAAACAGGAGCTACTCAGGCTCTTTGCAGCGATGGCTACAGGAGGCATAAGCTGTGGCAAACTCTCTGCGTGCTCAGTAGGGAAGTGAACCCCCCAACTACATATGGGAACGGGCCTTGCCCCATTGCGAATGCCCTGACCTTTCGTAGAAGTGGCAGCCTTTTCACATTGTGCACTTTTTGCATGATGAAACAGGAAACGGGGTGAGGCAATGATGCCACCTCTTTCGCTGCCATTTTGGAGGAAACCCAAGGAAAATCCCCCCTTCGGTACAAACAGGTCTGCCTGCCAGG
>VZSV01000004.1:8611918-8631395 GCA_013398735.1 Nothocercus julius
CAGCTCCGCGGGGCGCGGGGGGAGCCGCGGGGCGCCGGTTCGGGCGGGCACTGCGGTGCGCCCGGGAACATGGCAGAGAGCGGCGAGCCGGGCCCGCCCGCCTCCGCCGGCGGCGTAAAATAAAAATAGTGGAAATAAAAATAATAAAAACATAAATAATAAAAATAAATACGTAAAATACAATGATAGAAAAATTAAATAAAAGGCGGGTGGGAGGGAGCGTGTTCCCGCTCCGCGGCGGGCGGCGCGTGGCGCATCCCGCAGGATGAGGCCCCACATCCGCAGCTGCTGCCCTGGCTGGGGGGCACATGAGCCGCTCTGTCCCCTCATCCGGCAAGTTGGACGCTATTCCGACGCCGGGCCGGGCGCGCACACCTGCGTATGTGCGTGTCCCTGTGTGCGAGTGCTGGCCCGTAAATGGAGAGGAGCAGCTGAGCTGCCTGCTCGTAAGGAGGCAAAGAGAAGGACAAAAACGTGCCGGGTTTGGGCGCATCTCCACGTGCCCGTGTGTTCGGCTGCTTCTTGCCTCACAGCCTTTGTCCCCTTGCTGTTCGGAGTTTGTGACGCTACCTGTAGCTATAATGTATCGCCCCGGGCCAAAGAGGAGCTGAGGAAGCGCGTAAGCCTGCGCCTCGTTCGGGCGGCCGTGGAAGGATGAAGGAAACGTCCTGTTTGGCAGCTGGTTTCATTGCAGAAGCTCGTCCCCTTCTACGGCCTCAACCTGCCGTGTGGCGGGGGATGACTCAGGGACCCGCGTGCTGCTCTGGGCCGTTTCTGCTAACCCGTGTGCCCAGTGACTGTCACTGTGGCCTCGCTGCCTCACTCGTCTTCTGTTGTGCTTGGGGTTTTGCTGTTGAAAGACAAGATGACAGGGACCAGTCACTGCTCTAAAAGTGAAGGACTAACAAATGCTCTTGTCTCTCTTTGTTTTGATTGGCAATGCTCTTTTTTAAGCCATCAGAAGTAAAAGCAGCTACGGGGTTGGGGGGCGGAAGCGTTTTTCCATTGCTAACTTTTGTTTCCTTTGCCGCTCAAGTACGAGCTTGCTCTAAAAGGTATCTGCGAGGGAATTGCATCTGTTGCTGAAGGATACATAGTATCAGGAACTGCCATTTTCAGGCTTGCAGCCCATTCTGAAACAGTGCTGAAATCAATCGGCTTCTCCGAAATCTAGGAATTATCACATTTCCAGCGAGCAAAGACCTTGTGAGGCGACTTAGTGGAAATTCACTGACTAGCATGGGATCTGCCTCACTGTAGTGCTGAATGCCTCCTATTTGACTTTGCTTTTTTAGAAGGTGTTTTTTCCTCCCTTTCCTGCCCCCCCATACCTCCCCTTTTTTTCCCCTCTTTTGCGGGAGAGGCGCCGCTTCCCAGCATCCTCTGCCGCTCGCCGGAGGCTGTCGGGGCTGTAGTGGGACCCGCTGGGCCGTGGATGGGCTCCGGACTGGGAGGAGACCCCACAGGAAGGATTATCCTCTGCCTTGTTCGACTATTCCTGCGGCATTGAAGAACACGGAGGTTTGATTGTCCTTCGTGGCCAAATCCTGTTTTTTACAAGGATTTTAAGGCATGAAAGGGAAGGAAGGGCTCTCTGGCAAGCCTGCTCACTGGCTCCTCGACCTGTGTCTTTGTCCTTCCTTTCCTCAAGATTTTTCTGCTTTGGGGGGAATAGTGGTGACTGAGTGTAACTGGCACTTTTCCTTCCTCCCATGTTCTGCCCTATCCCTCTGTCCTTTCCTCGAATTGCTCTTTTTCTGTGGAAACAAGCTTAGCAACTAGTCCCGCTATTATAGGATACAGAACTACTGCTTTAAAAATGTTGTGTGAAGAAGAGCAAGGGGTTGTAGGTCTACTTAAATATTCCAAACCTCATTCAAAACATTTCCATTTTGATATGTATTTACTGCTTTAACCTTAATCCAATCCAAGATGTTGAAACAGCCGCTCTTAGTAAACATGGCAGCTTTTTGCATGCTCAAAGTGTATTACGGGCCTTGTCCAGTTAATTCTCATAATACCTATGTAAAGTTTTCAGGTAAATATCACTCTGAGTCTCTAACAGACAAGAAAACTGAAGCAAAGTAATTGCATGTAAACGGGAGGGAGGAAGAAAAAAAGAAAAAAAAGTGAGTTACAAACTGATGCAAAGAGTTTTTCCTTCTGCAGTACAAAAATTAATGTTAAATGAGAATTTTTAAGCTGCTATTAAGTCTTTACGAGTTCGGTTTGAGGGCATGTTGTGTGGAGGTAGCCCATCGTGCCCCGCTCTTGCGGCACCTTCTCTGTGGGCTACAAGAGTTCATGTATTTGTGGTGTGTTCTGGGATCCCTTCAGCAAGACCGAGAATGTTGAGAGGATTTCACAGAGAAAGATAATTAGGAAAAAATGTGACTATATTCCTCTGCCAAATGCCTTCCCTAAATTGACTGGGAAGGGCTCAAAAAAAAAAGTACTTGAAACCATTTTCCTTTATGGCTCATCTTTAAGTGTTTTGCCTAAAGTCATGAATCACTGTGTGAATCAGACTAGTATTTTATGATTTCTTATTTGCCTGTCTTTGATCAACTGAGTACCCTGTCGAGACTTAATTTGGGACTGTCTTCCCTTTCTTTACTGCAGTATGGGAGGGCAGCCCTGAAAGTGATGGGGCAGAGTAGGAACGTTTTGTACTTGCAACACAAGGTCACAGCACTGAAAGAGGTTGGGTAGCTGCATTTTGTGTAAAACCCTCCTTTTTTAGAACATTTCTCTCTGTGCTTCTCCATCAAATCTTGTATCAGGTGGTTGTTTCTCCCGCCATGCACAACTTGTCTGCTCCTGTTCCTTGTGCCGTGGGGGCTGTGCCAGGGAGCAGAGGCGCTGCAAGGAGTGGTCAGGGCTGCGGTTCGGGGTGCGCGCAGCTGCGGCACCCGGAGCGACGTCTCCCCACTGCTATCCCGGGGCGGCACGTCGGGGGCCAGCACCTCGCTCCCTCTCCTGGAGCCCCACGGCGAGGGCGCCTCGGCGTGGAGGCCCAGCCTCCCGGCGCCGCTTCGGCTTTAGCCTTGCGGAGAGGGCCAGGAGCAAGGAGCTGGAGGCAGTGACGCTGCAAGCCCTGCGGATGCTCGCTCGGTGGATGTGAGTCAGTCTGTAATTGCCCATCTTTGTTATCCCAGTTATCTCTCTGCTTTGTCCTTCCTGTACGTTAGGAGTAAAACAGGAGCTTTGTTCTGGATGTCGGGTGTCACTAACGCTGGAGTGTCACTAAGGAGAGTGTTGCTTCCAAAGTGATACCATTATGTATGAAACCTATTACTGCTTTTTTGTCATCTGTGTGAATAGTTTATAGAGTTTCAGGCTCAGCCTTTCGTTATTTATGTCCACAGAGTCTTACTGGTCATTGCTGCCGTTTGGAAGAACACGGAGCAGAGAAAGACGTATCGCGTCTCAGTCTTTGCAGGAATATAACAGCTTGCGTGAAACCCAGGCTGGATCCTGGTGACTGCTAACTGACCAAGAGTTCTTGGCAAAACTCTCTTTGAACAGAAAATTGAGTCATATTTCAGCTTTTAAGTAAATTGTCTTGAAATCTGTGGTTAAAATTGCTTAGTGTGTCTTGGATAAATGACACCACAAACTACTACTGCTAGTTGTATCAAACTACAAGGCCATGTGACTGCAGGAAATGCAGTGAAGGAAGTGAGTGAGAGCAAGGCCGTGTGGCAGACACCGGGCCTAGAAAGGGGTGAAATAGCATCAAAATATATTGCAGCCCCATAGCAGCTCTTAGCCACTTGGTCAACTCCTGGGCAGCAGTATGTCTACAGTCATACTTCTGAATTGTGTGATTTCCAGGATATTAAAAAAAAACTAACTGTGAATCATGCAGGGGTGATGCTATTGATAGAAATGCAGCCTCTAGTGCAGAGTTTTCTGGAGTTGCTCTTCTACGTATTCTTCTTGCACTTCTTCACAAACTTTTCAAGCCCGTCACTGCCAATTTTTCAAGTCTGTTACTGCTGTTGTGATATTTTGATAGTCCAGAAAACGGGAGTTGCAGGGATTTTGGGAGGGGGGAGAAGAGAGCTGTTTCAGAAGACAGTAGAGAAAAAGACCCCAGTTCTTGCAACTGTGGTTTAATGCCTTGTGAAAGTCTCAATGTCTTTGAGAAAAATAACTTAATTTTATCTTCTTGTGTCCTCCATATGGACTCTGTGACCAATTGTTATCTCTCCCATAAGTTTAAGGCAGTGGTGTTATTTTGTAAGCAGCACATGATAAATTCTCTGTAATAGATTTTTATGAGACATGTCATGGGATGTCTAAGGACAAGGGCAAGCTCCTAGCCTGGTGCAGCCCTCTTCCTACTCAAACAAGGGCCTGGGTCAGCCATGAAATGCAGATCTTTGATGTTCCTCCAAGCGTGGCCTTAGTCCTTTCCAGCTTCCTCTCAAAGTGATTCGTGCTGAGTGTTTGCCTGTCTCTGTGAAGCAGTTCCAAGTAAGAGGAGAATTGGTATTTCTTGTCTTTGATTCACTTTTTGTGTGTGTCTGGGGAGAGAGGTTTGATTGCAGGTATTGGAGCACTGTTCCTTTTTGGGGAGCTAAGGATGGGCACGGGAGTGAGTGCGGTTCCTGGCTCTGGTCGGGATTGCTACCCTTGCCAGTCAGGTCATCACTTTTTACCTTTCGGCATCAATTAAGACTAAAGCTTGGTCTAGGTATCTCTGCCAGAAGAGCATTTTTATTTGGATATGCGTTAAGACATTTCGTGAATGAAAAGGCTTTAAATACAAATACTATCGTGCTGCTTCTGCTGTAGCTCCAGATTGACATACGGTAAACTTTATTTGCTGAAACATGTTTTTTCTTCTCTCTCCTCGTTATTAGTGGCCCTGACACTTGAGGTGGAGGCTCGCTTAGCTCGGTTTCTCTGTCACAGCTATGTTCACAGGAGCGATTCCGTGTGCGTACGGACACCTTCCCTAGGCTGGGATGAATTAGCCTGGCAGGGCCAGACTCTTCCTTCTCTGCTGTGGAGTCCGGATGAGGAGTGGTCACGCAATGCTCAGAGAATAAAGCTGGCTGAGGTTAATCCTACCTCGAGGCCCTGCAGACTTTATTTAGACTCTGCGTGTGATTTGTTGCATCCAGAATTAGGTGTAAAAATAGACATTTGGGGGGTGAAATCTTATGACCGCCTCTACTGACTTGTGAGAAGAGCCTAGAGTGAGTAGCTTTCACAGAGATGTTGCAGTGTGCACATGCAAAGGAAAGTTATTCTGGCAAAAAATTAGGGTTTTGCTTAGTCTCTGTTTTCTTGTATCTTGCATGTTGCACCTTTCTGTGCTAAGTATGCAAGTGCTTTGCAACGTGACTGTTATATCTCTATTATAATCTGAATTTTACAGATGGAGATATTAAGGATGAGGTGGCTAACCGAGGTTTGCAGTGAGTTAATGTTATCAGTCAACATGGCAGTCGCTGTCCCCACATTTCTGTTTCTCTCATAGTGTTTTGGCGCTGAGATCGTGTTTTCTCAGACTTGGATGTGCAGTGCACTATTTCATTCAACAGTTTTTTAGTTTCAGGGTGTCTTGGGGTTTCTTTTTTCTTTAGTTTTAGTAGTTCACTAACCTAGGAAGAACCTACACAGATTTGAAGATGTGCCATCCTGCAGCTGCAGAAGGAGTTCATCTGTCTTGAAATCTTGAATCTGCTCGAATTATTGTTGGTGCTCCAGTCAGCATCAATTGCACTAAGATTTTGCTGTGTCTTCACTCAGTTTTTCATAGAATCGGGGCTTTAGTGCAAACAAAACCTGTGGGCACTTCTGCACTGTCACTCAGGCCTTACAACACATCTCAGCTAGACCCCAGCAGAAAGGAGAGGCAGGAGGTGCACATCAGTGAGCTGTGAAGTCTGCTCTCCAGCACATTGTTTGCCTCACAGAAGGGCTAATTTCAGCACCTATTTTTGAAACACTTAATGTGGGATTTATTAAGTGCAGGCAACGTCGAGGCAATTCTGAAAATCCTCCTGGGGGAACTAACATGCAAAACTGCACCCAAAGGGAAAGTTGCGGCGCTTGAACATTGGACTATCTTTGCATGGATTTTAAAAATTTCCGTGGATGCAAATCTCAGCGCAGACATTGTCACTTCTGTTAAAGAACTGTTTATTTTTAGGAACGCGGGGTCACAAGAAGCTTCAGGATTCAGCGACACCTCGGCAATCGCGCTCTCCTGTGGCTTTATCCTTTTATAAAAAGAACAAGCTTCCCTTCCAAAATAGGTATGCTTATTTTATCCCCGCTGCTTCTGGGAAGACAGTTCCAGAATGTTACTGCTAAAACCTCCTTCTACTTGCCAGCCTGTATTTATTTATCAGAAGTTTAAATCCTTTTTTTTGTTGTTGTTTTTTCTTTTTTCCTGGTGCCCACATTTTAGTACCCAGGTGCTCACTCTCCTGGTGTCTGTAGTTACAGACTGGGTGTAGAGGAGCTCATGCCCCTCCACACCTTCCCCTGGCCACGTCTGCCACCCCGTCCTGTCCACACGCGTAGCTGCTTGTATAGTCACTCCTTCTGTAGAAATGAGCAGATTCTACCTTTCTGTAAGTGTTTTAGGCTAAACTTTAAATTTATACCTTAGATTTGGACACTTTAGCATGCATGCAGAAAGCTATCTTTTTAGGACAAGGTGAACCTCAAGATAAAACTAAATTTCTGAGAAAATTTACAGTGAAAATGCACTTTTTACAAATCCCTTTTACATGTGGAAGGGATGTAGTATAATAAGCCAGAAGTGCTGAGTTCCGTAAAGTCAACTTGAAACGAGCAGATGTCGTATCTGACCAAGAAGTGAACTGAGGTTGCCCTGTTTCCTTGAGGCTCCTGCTCCTTCGGTTGCATCTGAGTATTTATTCGCCTTTGGTTTTGAGGTCGCTCTGACGACCCGATCGGGTCCCCGAACACGACCGGTGTGTGGGCACTCGTGAAGTAGCCGGGGTGAATGGCAGAGGGGTCCGGCATGGCTGTAGAAAATCCATTCACAGGATGGGAAGGAAGAGGGCTGAGCTTGTTGCTGGATGACGTCCTCCGGCCACGGTGTTGCGCTGTAGTTGCGCTTCAGTGCAGAGCAGTTGGACTCTTTCAGTGGACGGGTGTTTTCAGTGAGGGAATACGTAGCAGATTGGTCCTGTCTACTTTTGGTGTATTTCTGGCAGCTTGTGCATGACACATCTACCGGCAGAGGATCCAGCTGAACCCCAGGCATTGCCTACAGGACGCAAGATGGACGTTAATTCTGTGTTTATGTGATCCATGAGTCCAGGGCTTTGTTTTGTCTGTTTCCGCCTTTGCTCAGAATAAGTGTTGTGGTAAAGAGAATTTGCAGATGGTTCTTTGTGTCTGATTATTCTTAACAATTCAAGTGTCGGGAATACAGATGTTAGTAGAGCCAAGTTCTGGAACAATTCTACCCCTCGGCTCCCTCCAGCTACCAGCAGTACGGACACAAGCAATGAAAATTATGAGAGAGCATTTATTTATTTACTATTTTTATGAAAAGAAGCATGGGGAACATTCAGAAGAAGAGCAGCAAGTAACTAATGGGGACACGGGCAAGCAAAACATTTTTATTTTTAAATTTTTAGATGGTTAACCTTTTTTTCTGAAATAAATATTATTGGTTTGCTTGCCAGTTTGTAAATATAAGTACCATCTCCAGCAATGATTGTTCAACTGGATAAATTTGTCTTGCTACTGAAGTTCATTTAATTAAGGAGCATAATGTTACCACTCTTCCATGATGCATTCATTCACCTAAAGTGCCTCTAGAAATACAACATGGATTGGTAAAGATGCTGTCTCTTGTTCAGGTCTCACTGTATTTTTCTGGCGATATTGTCTACTGTGGGTAGCATACTTTTTTTTTTTTTTTTTTTCCTTGTGTTTTGTTCAGATTGCTCACGTCGTGGCTGTAGTTTACTTGCAAGATACCAACCAAACACTAATATTTGGATAGACACTTGGATACGTACAATTCCTCGCCCAGAATGCATTTCAAAGCTGGATTAGAACTGACTGAACTGCAGAATATGACTGTCCCTGAAGATGATAACATCAGCAATGATTTAAATGATTTCACAGAGGTGGAAAATGGCCAGATAAATAGGTGAGTATTTTTCCACTGACGCTGCCTGTGCTAAGAAACACACTGTTTAAAAACAGCATTCTAATTTTCAGTATATGCCTTGAATTATTCATTACCAAGTCATGCTCCATTTGAAGATGTAATTTGAATTTCATATGTGACATCTGTTGGGCATAGGCTGCAACAGCAGATAAAGCAAACAGAGTGGCAATTTATTCATCGTTTTGAATCTTTCAAATTAGTCTAATAAAATGCACAAACATATAATGTAGCAAAAAGCCAACATTTTGAAATGTCTGCTTACACACAGCAAAGAACAAATAATAATAATGCAATGAGACCAATGGAACAATTTGGGGGAAATACTTTGGCGACCTTTGGCCTCGATATTATGGCCTTAACCTGCATGGCCACGGCTAAGTATTCCAGCTGATGGGAATTCACAGCCTGCGTGGTTGGCAGGAAAAGCTCTTCCAGTCCAAGGTAACCCCTGCCGTGGCTGCTGCTCCCCAAGACAGCGATAGCAAGGGAAGGGGGGAGCAAAGGCTTTGCCCAGCTGAGGTCTTGTTACCTCTATTTACTGATTTCAGTAAAACTCAGTATGTGCTTTTAAATTATTAGGCTGCCGACCCCGTTTTTTTCCCCTCCCCTCTTTCTGTAACCGTTTAATTAATTTTTAAAAGCCTGTTCCACGTTACAGCAGTTCTTCCAGGCATGGAGAACTGTGGGGCACCGTGTCCAACAGGTGATGAATCCATTCGCATTTATAGCAAAGCTCTGCTGATGGGCAGCGTTTGCCTTTGTGAGCTGTAAAACAAGAGGCTGTTTCCCCATCAAACTTCCCATTCCGATATCGCAAACATAGGTGGAGCAGGAAGGTTTCTGCCCACAGATCTAGGTACTTGTGCTAGCAAGAAAGCCGCAGGTAATCCTGTTCACTTACTGCAGCCCCGCTGCACTGCTACTGCCAGGGTTTAAATCTGCAAAATGCAACCAACCCATTTCCCTTGCCGGGGGGCGGCCGCTGCCCCGCGCGCCCGGGCCCCGCGCCGACCGGCCGGTCACGCTCTGCGAGGGGCAGTCCTGGGGCGCTTACGAGCTGCGAGGTTCAGCAACGTGACCGCACCGCAGCTGCGCTCGTGGAGATTAGGAGCGGGCAGGAATTTTCTGATGCAACTTCTTTGATGGAAAGTGCCAAGACGAGACACAAACCACTTCTGTTACCAAAATAAAATAAAATGGGAATAAAATAAAATAAAACACCAAACACCTCCAACTTTGCCAAGACAAAATAGTTCCCGTATGAACCTGCTGGCTTTCCTACTGGTTCACTTCCTAAGGCAGGGATGGAGGATTTTATACCTGTGGCAGGAGAAGTAGAGGGCTGCCTGGGCCACAAGTAACAGTTTTGGGGAAAAACCTTCATTTGTCAGCAGATGTTGATCTTTGATGGTCAAGGCGGATGGTCAAGGCGGTTTGAGGAGTTAGTGCATGGGAAGCATGGAGATGCCCGAGTAGACTGCCTCCAAAAGAACGGAGACAAGTGGGAAGAGCAGCAGGAACCTCAGCAGGATTTCTCTTACTTTTCTGGCTCCTAGGGCAGGCTAAAGCCTTCCACCATTTCCATTCCCTCATGGGTGATTCTTCACCTTTGTGAAGTATCGTTTAGTTATGGGAAGTAGCCCCATCATGGTTGTCTATCATCTGTCTGCTGGGCTGCTCTCTGGAGTTTTTACTGAGTAAATCACAGGCTCTGCCTATAGTAGGCATAACTCAACTCATGCCTACTGCTATAGAGTAGTATACTGCCCAACATATCCCACGTGTTCCTGTTGCTCTCCCTCCTAAAAACAAGGTTTCGAGGCTCTCTCTGCCAGCTGTGGAGAGCCTGGGCATCAGCACGTGGGCACCATGGGCTCCACCAGGCCACGGCCAAAGGACCCTTCGTGCCCTGCAAGCCCTCGACCAGCCTGTGTGAGCGCCCCAGTGCCCTCTAGGGCAGCAAGCAGGCGGGTAGTCCCTGCTGTGCTCCCCTGCCCAAATGCTGCCCCAAAGGACGTGGTTATTCTCTTTCTGGAATTGTTTTGGCAAACACCCGGTCGCTGAGGAGTGAGAGGTCAATCAGTGCACAAAAAACATTTTCTGACACATGGTGTAAGGCTGTGTGAAACTCCACAGTCCTTTAAAGCCAGCGGGACATTTTTTTTGTTGATTTCCCTTGAGCTTTAGATTAGATCTGTAATTTTCAACCATTTATTTATTTTTTTAGCTGTTTCAACTTGTTTGATTTTGCACTTTGTGTTTCATTTTAAACATGTGTCTTTTCCCAGTACGCAGCTTACCTTGCTCAGTGCAAATCAGAGGTTTTAAGTCTCTTTGGGGGAAGATACAGCAGTGAGGAGCTGATTCCAGACCTGTGTTTAAATCCCGAACATTTCCTGATCTTGGGGAAAAACCTCTCTAGTTTCCTTTGGATTTCTAGCCTGAATGTGGGCCTGAATATGTGGTTGTATATACACCACTGGGAGGGAGTGTTGGTTTGGGGTTGCATTGGGAAGGGGTTTTCCTTGTGTATAGAAATGTTAAACAACTTCTGGAAGGAAAGACGTAACTTGCATCAAATCCAGACATCCCAAATCCAGACATTCCCCTCTTCGTGTGCTGTTAACCGGGTATCCTGGATATAAAACCGTCACCGTAAGCCTGGGATTAAACTCCTAGGAAGAGGCTAACACGATGCTGAGCGCTTGTCTTGGTTTGCAGCTGCTGGTAGATTATCAGCCCTTGCTCAGCTAACGAGGTTGTTCGCAGGTAATGCCAGATGCGGTAGAAGTTTCACGGTGTGAGCCAGGCCAGTGTTTCTTTTGCATTTCTTGTTCGTGCTTGCCTCAGAAATCTTTACTGTTGCTCAAGCTACAGCTCCATTTCGGAAGATGCCTACGGAGAGAGTCTGTCATCTTGGCAAAACCAGCTTTTCCTAACTTCAAGGCATTAAAAGGCATTTATGGCATTGTCAAATGTCACTTTAAGTTAATTGTGATAGTTAAATGGTTTTAACTCAGCTTAAACAAAATGCTTAACTCAGCACACTTATATGAGACATCTCTCATAAATTCTCTAATAAATTTAATTTTAAACCATAGTTAAACACGGTCCTTTTAAAGCCACATTGCTAATAAGACTCATTTTCTGCCTTGCACTAAAGAAAACAAGAACTAGATTAACAGATTCTCTGTGAGCCAGAGTATGAGGATGGACTAATCACAAGGATTATTGATTATTTTTGGCCAGGATATTCTTTTATAAACATAACAGAGAAGTTTGGTATAAACTGTTCATACTCAGCTGTGATACGTAAAGCACAGCTAGAAGCAGAAATACACAAGAACACGTTATATCTTCTGATGATGAATAAACTTTGCAATGAAGACAACAACAGCACAGAAGGATTTTTTGCGTGTCAGGGAGTCACAAAGCTTTAGTGATGTGGACCATCGTAGTGTGCGGTTCTACAGCAGCTCTCACAGTGGCCTTGGGAGGACTGAGAGACTCTGGAGCAAATAATCATTTCACTTCAGTCCTGTCATATCTATAAAGAGAAGATATATACAACAGTCTGTGCGAGTGAATAGTCTGGTTCCTGAGAACATCTATTAAGCAGAGTAGAGGCATATCATGGTTTAGACATTCCCGTATTCTAACGCATGTTCCCTTTCATATTGTAGGATAAAATCACCCTGCAATGGAAAAAAGTTAAATGTTCATAAAAAGCAAAATCTTGGGTTTTTTTTTTCAATTCACTGGACTACCTGGCCCCTACTCTTTCTCGCCCCCCAAGTTCAGGAACACATTCCGCTTAGGAAGACCTTACGGTGTCGAACAGAGCACCTGTACTACCTCCCGTACCCGCCTGGCCCGTGCTTGCCGGCTGCGTTGGCCTGGCCAGCGAGCGCGGCCGCAGCCTGCAGAGCGGGCGGACGGCTACGCGCGGCGCGCAGGCAGCCCTGGTGCGGGAGGCGCTCTGTAAAAGAGCCTCGCCCAGGGCTGCGTCCCTCATAGAAGGGGCAGTTCTGGAGGCTGGCGGCCCCGTTGGCACGTACCAGCCACAGTCCCTTGGCTGACTTGGTCTTGCAGTCCACATCACACGGCATAAACGGAGAAAAATCTGCCGTGTGACAAGGCAAATGTGGAGTGGGTGAGGAGTCCCCCTTATAACAGGAGAAAACAGGCTGGACAGCAAGTCCAGTACAATTCAATGTAGGACTAATTCAAAACAGTATTTTGGATCAAGTTATGAAATCAGGTTAGCCATTTTTTTTTAAGTCTATTCCAGAAAGAAATCAAATACTGATTCTAGAGAAGTCATTTTTTTCCGTCAAAAATATTTTAATACAAAATTCCAAGGTAGCTTCATATTTGTATATATTCATAGCAATGTGATTCAAGTATTGTTTTTATCATTTGTAAATTCTTCACCAATAATTTTAACTGAAATATTTCATTGACCTTTACCAAACAACAATAATACCTACAAAATTATTATTTCTGTAATTATTAAACAGGGGCAAAATAGCTAGGGATGAGCATAAGGGGAAGGAGAGGAACAGACTGGTTGCCTCTATCATAACTGACAAAATCAAAAGTGACACGGGATCTCCATAAATGACAGAAGAAGGCAAAGTCCGCAGATGTTCCCAGCAGCACTTCAAAACCAATAGGAGACAAAACTCTTCTCTTTGCTCCTGACTGTAAAACTGCCTGCAGGGTATTTCATGAGAGAGCTGGAATGTCTTTTCCAAACTGTTCACATGCAGCTGCCTATATTCAAGAGATGAGCTTTAAACAGACATGAAAAGAAAATATGCAAGCTCTGATTCTGTAGAAGACCAGTTTGCAGTTTTATTCCATGACAGTAAAAGACCTATGTGCTGAACTTCAGAAAGTTAGTTTTGGAGCAATCTCCCACAGGAGTGGTTGCTTTTTACTTCTAACGACAGTGGAAGGGGTTCAGTCAACTCTTCCAGCTTCTCCAGGACTGCTGAACCTGCCACGTTGTCTATATGTTGCAGCAAATTAACTTCTGAAGTTAGCAGTTTAAAAAATAAGGGAGTTAACAGTTTAAAAAGTATAGGAGGAACCTGTAGCTGGTTGTTGTCTATGTAAAGATAAAGCAGACTGAAGGATAGGAAGCAAATTTACAACAAGAGCAGCAGTAACACTAAATATTTTTTGCCAGATTTTGCAAAATATAGGGGATAAACTCCAAATGGAAGTGCATAGAGAAAGGTCAGACTTTTAAAGGGATTTTTCTATTAAGGATGTTTACTGTTATATCTGAAAATTGAGCATAAGGTACTTTACGAAAAAAACTATTAACGATGCAGGGCCCAGCGTGTCAGCTGTGGAAAGGGATCAGTAGCATTACAGCTGTATCATTTCAGCATATGCCTAGAAACCATGTTCTCACCATCTTTTGCTAGTAATTAGGTCACAGCCAGAGTCATAAGTTGATAGAGCTTTATATTTGTGAATTCCGTGTCTTATGACCAGCCTAAATGCCTTTGGCTGCGCTGAACTAAACCACCATCTGAGTCAGAGTGTGAACTGTCTGTCCCAGCTGTGGGAAGCAGCTAGGAGGGTTCTTCTTCACATGAAACAAAACACCATGTCTAGTTTATTGTCGGCTTTCATTTAAGAAGAGCCACTTTACCTGCAGCAAAAAGGGTCTCAGAAGCTTGGTGGCAGCTGCTGGTTAGGATGGCAGGACATGGTGGTTCCGCCAAGCGCCTGAGACCTGTGTGCAAGAGAACCAAGATGCCAGGACTGGCTTTTGCATATGTCTTCAAATGCTGAAAAGTCAAGAGAATGCTACAGGCAAACTAAAACATTAGCTGAAGACGGGATCTGTGAGAAAAATAACAGCACACCCAGAGCAGAAGTGTCAAAAATGCCAAGGATGCGGAAACATAGTGGCAGGAGGCAAATCCCGCTCTGGCGACAGCGAGTTCCTGACGGGTAGGTCTCAAGGACGAAGCACAAGCAACGGGTGCCGAGAAAAAAAAAACTCTTTACTCCATGCTTCCCAGCACAGGGGTGCTTCATTCTGCAGGCTGGTGGATTTAATGCCTGGGTTTTCAAGGGCCCTTCAGTGAAATGCAGTAGCACGGAGCTGCTGGAGTGCTGAGAGGGCTGAGAGCTCAGGACAACCCCAGGCAGCGGTGGCCGCGGGAAGGACAGCACTTCTTCCTCCTCTCAGCTCCAGAACTCAGAGGGGGCACCAGAGGGTTTCAGGACCCAGGTGCCACTCCTGCCCTCCCATGGGCTCATCCCAATGTCGGATGCCCTGAGGCTCGGTGAGGGCAGCAGCTCACCGAGAAAACGAACTGAGTGGCTGGGAGCCAGATCTGTAGCCAAGATCCTCTGCAGGGTTCCTGGAGAAGTCCATTAACAGGGCCCTGTTTATGTATGTGCAATTTCGTCATCTTCCTGCCCACAGAATTGCTGCTTTTTCTTTACTAAATCTCCTGAAATGCCACTTTGTGTACATTCCTTCTGATCTTGTGCTAGCTCTACCTTTATTGATGTTCAAGGTTTGCCGGCGGAAAAGCAGTGTAATCTGGCTTGTTAACAGTTACGAGTTTGACCTCTTTTCTTATCCAGCTTTTATACATTGCATGTTTTGTAATCACATGATGCTTATGGAATTAGAATGTTTGCATTTTATAAACACTCCCGCTGGAAATAAATCCTCTGACTTCTTTCAGCAAGTTTATTTCGGATCGAGAAAGCAGAAGAAGTCTTACAAACAGCCACCTGGAAAAAAAGAAATGTGATGAATATGTAAGTGCCTCTCACTGTTCTTTTCTCTGTCCAAATGAACTATGTATTGTGCATAAATACAGTCTTCAGAAGTGCTGAACACACACAGTTATGGCTGAAATTCAAGTTTCAGTAGGAACTGCTCATGCTCAGCACCTAAAATATACAAACAAACAAAACAAAAAAGAAAAACATGCAAAAAAACCCAAAACCAAACGTTTTAGCATTTTGGTCCAGCTCAGACCTGCCTTTGTTAGACAGGAAGGCATGGTGGTTCCTTATGGCTTTACAATGTATAAATCACACCTAAGATGTTTCACAAACATAGTGAAAGATGATTTTCAAGCTGAAAGTGCACACTGAGTTGTATATTGCCTATACCACTTATGTACAATTCACACAACTCAGATCAGAATGGGGTTGTGAGAAAGCTCAGCAACATTTTTCTCTTTCAAACCTTGCAAACCTTTCAAACCTATTGATTTGTTTCCATAGCAGTAACTACTTACATTTGATATATCAAAAATATTGCACTTTGAATTATAGATGCATTTCTCTGCTGTGTTCCAAGCTGTTACTTATATGTATATGTTTCATTTTTCCAGATTCCAGGAACTACTTCACTGGGAATGTCTGTCTTTAATCTCAGCAATGCTATTATGGGCAGTGGAATCTTAGGCCTCGCTTTTGCATTGGCCAACACGGGAATTCTCCTTTTTTTGTAAGTATCTGTGTGCTAAGTAGCAGATCTCTGTGCAACTTCATTGTGATTAAAGAACTTGTGCACTGCAAGCAAGTGGGGTGATTTATAGTCCATTTAAAACGTGAAGTGCTTTTTTACTTCTCTGTAATGAACCTGTAGGAATAGCTTGGTTTTAATAGTACTGATGGATATGTCTGTTGTTTAGTTATCTAAAGATGGACTCAAACACTCAAGTATAGTGATCAAGTTTAAAAAGGTTAGTTACAAGTTTCAGACATATTTCTTTATGCAAAACTGTGAAAGAAAAGCCACTAATTGTAGTTCTAGAGTAAATTAAGTCTGTGTTATTTCTACTGACTTAGTCTAGCCAGGATTTTATCCAGGGTCTACAAACTACACATATATTAGAAAAAGGAAATTTATTCAGAAGCAATAGCTGCAGTGTGGCAGTGCCTGTTTCTTATCTGTGTTATAGGAACTCTAGAGCTTTCATCATGCATTGTACAATAACTACCTTTCTTATCAAGAGTATCTATACTCATTTATACGTTACATGTTGTAATTTAATCTCACTCCCACAGTCTCTTCAGTTTGTTATGTGAAAGTCCTTAGAAGCCAACATAAATATAGCCAAGATTTCAGTGTGAAAAAGGATTTGAGGTAGAGTACTCAGCTCCATATACACAAAAAAAGGCATTTTGCAAAGGAGAATTTTGTAGTTTAAAAATGAAACAGTGCCAAGGAATGACTAAGATGCAGAATACTGTGTTATTTTGGACTGCAGTATGAGACATTTCATTGTGAAAAGTGATTGTAAAGAAACCAGTTGGGAATTGTGCACAGATTCCAGTAATACATGTTCATTGAGGGAAGAAATATAATAACTTGAAATATTTGAGAACTGTTCAACATTTACAGATATTTCTACAGAGATGTCATTTCTTGAATGACAAATTTAAAAAATCTAGGACTTTGTTATTTGTTGGGTTTGGGGAAAATATTTAATGGAAGCTCTGTCTATTGCAAAGTGAATATCCAAATCAATACTTAAAACTGGGGTTTTGTGCCAGGGTACCAACATCCATGCTGCTACTATGTAATTCACTGTGCTTGGGTAAAATCTGGGAATAATGCAAAGTATTAAAACACCTACATTAAGAATGTGCAGTCTCGTAATTGTGTTGTAATTAAGCTAGGTTATAGAGAAGATGGGTTCTAATTTAGAGAGCCCAGTTTTAATTTAATCTTTCTTGTAAAGAGGGACTGAATTTATTTCATGTTTGCTGGCTATTTTTGAGTAGTAGTCTAACCTGTGAATGATACTCCACCCATGTTCTAATAAGCAGACCTCTGAGAGCACAGTCTGGTGTCTGCAAAAACTGCTGTTGCCTCTGTTCAGAAATGAGATAATAGTGTCTCAGCTAAGAAGTGATTTTCACATGTGCTTCACAAAAGGTCACCATACTGCACCCACAATTTCTCCTTACTGCTCTAGTTTCATAGAAATAATCCCATCCTCGTTCTTTCAGCAAACACACAGTTTTGCATGAGAGCTTTAGTGAAATGTGTTTGCTTTAAAGGATGTGAAAGGGCAGGGAGGCTTTAAGCGAACAAGACCAACCACTGCTTCTGAACACCAGAAAACTTCTAAATGTCTGTGATAGTGACTGGGCTTCCCCAGGTGCAAGTAGTGTGTGTATAGTTCTGTACCAGAACATTTTATCAAAAACTGCCAAAGGTGAATGCTTTATTGAGACGCTATACAGTAAATAAGAGCATTATTCTCTACAGAGTTAACTGTGTGGATTTAAGAGTGGATAATTGGTTTTCTTGGCTTCATGGCGCCTTTAGAGCTGTTGGCCTTGAGCTAGATCAGCCTCCTGAGATCAAAGGCAAGGAAGCTAGCAGGAACTAACTGGCCAGGCTAGCAAGGATTTCCCCTATGTGGCCTAGGGATGCAGGATCTTTGTGTGTGGTATCTGCAGTTATGCCCGAAAACTGAACGGCTTTAATTATTCTTTTATCTTGCCATAGTGTCAGAGTTAAATCTAGTCCATCAGGATTGTTACATTTTTCCCACACTTCGATTCAGTGCATTTTTTTCCAATAAAAGTATAGTTCTGCTGTCTCTATCACAAGGTAGATCTTAGAACCGTTTCTGCTTTACAGGGGATTAGAGGCGTAGCAATAACGTTTGGCACATGAGAAAGCACCTGCATTCACTGCTGTTAAGGTGCACAATTCTGGAGTGCGTCAAGGTCGCTCCGTCCAGGTAGTCTGTCTGCTAGCACTGGCGTGCACTGCTTTGGAAAGTAGAAAATAGATGCGGAAAAGCTAAAGGAGCATTTACGCGCTAACAAAACAGACACAGCTTGATTGCCACTCTCACGACTTTAGGACTGCCTCAGTCTGAAGTGTACACTACCATGACTGTGGATCAGCCTGGATCCCATATTCTTGGCATAGGACATGCAAAATGGCTAAAGAAAGGCATCCTTTCCTTTATGCAAGAGGAGAGAAAACCTTGCTGCAGAAAGATGGCACGAAGGGCTCAGCGGCTGGACCGAGGCGGCGGCAGGTGACAGGCGCAGTCCTCACAGCTGAGCTGCCCTGCCGGCGGCGGCAGCCCGGAGCCCAGGCCTGCCGTGCGGGACCACGCTGCGGAGGCGCAGCAGCCGGACAGCTGCGAGGGGCCTTCTCGTGCTGCCGGACTGGGCCACCGCTCCGGCAACGGGCTGCCGAGGTGACGAAGGGAGAGCGCACCTCACCCGACGAGAGGCTGAGAGAGCTGGGCCTGCGCCGCCTGGAGGGAGACCGAGGTGGGATCTTACAAGTACGCATAACTATCTGAAGGGAGGATGCCAAGAGGATGGGGCACGCTCTTCTCGGTGGTGGCCAGCGATAGGACAAGAGGCAGCGGGCACAAGCGGAACCACAGGAAGCTCCAGCTGAACACTGACTGCGGGGGTCCTTGGGCACAGGCTGCCCGGAGAGGCTGTGGAGTTGCCATCCTTGGAGACGGTCAGCAGGCACCTGGACGGGGTCCCGGCCGCGTTGCTCTGGGTGACCGTGCTCGAGCAGGAGCGTTGGCCGAGGCTGGCGCGCAGTTCCGCGGCCGTCACGGCCGCTCCCGCGGCGCACGGGGCTCCTGCGCTGCCTCGTGCAGCGGGCACGGGGCTGCCCCAGCTTCCCAGGTCTTCCGGAGAGCCCAGCCGGGACCGCGCGCGTTTCAGTTCGTTGGAAAGGCGGCAGCTGTGAGCAGGCAGCACCGGTGCTGCAGGAACAGTTTGCTCCCTGTATCCATCCCTGCCTCAAATGGCTTATTTCGGGTAGGCTTTAGAGGGAGGTGAACGCGGCCCGTGCTGCAGCTGCCAGCACGTCCGTAGCAGCGGGCGGGATCAGGAGGGGCCTGCGGGCCGAGCTGCCCTGCTCCTGCTGGAGCGCGTGAGCGGCGTGGACAAGCGCGGCCGTGCGAGGGGCGGCTCTGCGGCGAGCAGCCACCTCCGTGCCAGGGTCCTACACAAGCAGGGGTTGCACGCAGCGCCGCTGGGAATGCCAAGGGTCCCCCGCCTACGGGGGGGGTAAGGAGAGCAGGGCAGGTAAACCCCTGGCTGCTTGGAAGTGTTATTTTTATTGCCACAGAGACTCCATGAGCTCAGCGCCTGGAAAACAGGAGCTTTTAACATTAGAACAGGCTCGCAGAGCGGGAGGCGCTGGGGGCCGCAGCGACTCAGCGGGCGGGCGGGCGAGCGGCGTGAGCAGCGGTGGCGGCGACGCGGGCGGCAGCGCGGCCAGCCCGGCCGGAGACGCGGAGCGGG
>VZSV01000004.1:8632780-8678984 GCA_013398735.1 Nothocercus julius
GCTGCCCTCTCATCCCTGCGCTCCCCTCTCCCTTCCCACCGCCCCCCGCAGGCGGCCGTTGGGAAAACCGCCCCTTGGCCTGAGCCAAGCACGCCCTTGTCATCCATCGTAAAGAGCAGGTCCTCGTAGCCCCTCCTTGTATTTCCCACCCTCCTTGGGCCCCAAGAAACCTTCGGGTTATTACGTGTCTCTAAAATATTTTTAACAAAAGGGAGGGGGAGCTTTTTCCCCCGCTCCGCCTGGGTGTTGCTATGGAAGAGGCCTGTTGCTGCCTATCGAGGGTAGCAGTTTGTTTTCTGCTAAGTTTTAGGTTTGTTTTGCCTGGAGTCCCGAGGGCAGTTGCCATAATAGCGAGAGGCTGTGCCAGCAGATTGTCGGAGCGCTCTTCACGCACATCGTGAAAACGTCATCAGCCCTTTGTGCGTCCGGCTGCGGAGCGCACGGCACACATGGTGCTTGGCTGCGAGCGCTGGAGCAACGAGCAGATGTGTTTTTGCGCGCGCAGCCCCCGGCGCTGGCTGTGGACTGTGTGTGCCAGCGAGTTCCCCGCACAAGCAGCGCGGTCATCGCTTCCTGCCATTCTTCTGCGCGCACAGTCAAGCCAGGGATCGCGGCAGGACGGAGAGGGTCACCAGTCCCTTGCCTGGACAGGATACAAGCATATGGAACATGACATAGGAAAAGATGCTTCCCTTTGACTTGGAAGTCCTCAAACAGGTCATTTCCCGCTGACGTTTTTCACTTGGCTTCCAGAAAAAAAAAGCTTTAGACTGGGTGGTGAGGAACATACACACCGCATCGTTGCTCTGATTAAATCTGAGCTCAATCTTAGCTCTGATGCAACAGGTAACGCGGGTTCTGCGAAGCAGGTTGCACTTGGCTGCGTTCTTGTGCGTATCGGGCTTCATGTACGTCCCGCGTAATTTACTGATCACACACGGTAAATAGCATGTAAATCACATTAACTTTTAGGGTTCCCTGTATTGTCGGAAGAGTATAAAAAGTGTGTCAGCGTCAGCAAGAATCTGACTTGGCATATAAAGCATTGCAATGTTGCACCTCAGCTCTTATAGTAAGCTTTATTTTTCATTCTTTTGTAGGCTGCTTTTGGTTTCAGTGACATTGTTGTCTATTTATTCAATATACCTCCTGTTGGTGTGCTCAAAGGAAACAGGTAACTAAGGCATTATTATGCTATTTCAGTACGGTTGTAAAGAGCAAGAATAAGGCCAAGAGCTTTGTGAATCATAAGTTTTTGTCATTTTGCTGACATAACAGAAAGACCTAACACTTTGAGCGTCAAAAGCCCAGAGATTAAAAATAATTTATGCCATAGTGAGCAGCATTTAACCATCATTATAAAGAGAAAAATATATGAAAAAAGAATTAATTCTGCTCTAGTGAAAGTCCACTTTCAGAGAAATAAATATCTCTCTGAACATCTAAAATAGTTTCTCTGCATTACAAAAACAACTTTAAATGAATTATAGTGAATCTTTGTTTATAGTGAAGCATACTTGGGAATGTATTTTGTCATTAATTAGTGGTGATGAAATTCCTGATAGCCTTGATGAGGAGATTTCCTTGAAGAAAGTAAAAGGGAACAGTTCCTCCACAGATAGAAGTATATCTCTAAGCAAAATATATTTCTAAACACAGGAATTGGAGATTATCCATACAATGCTAAATGATTTTGTATTCTGAGGTCCAACAATCTCTTTCCTTAGGGAGTAATCTCCGAGACTAGATTTTGAAAGTCATCTGTGCATAAGAACATTGTCATATTTAAACAGTTAATTTGGACATACATGAGCTACTGTTATAGTGTGTATAATGACAGCAACTGCCTATTTCAATTAGGTGTCTGCCTAATTGTGTGCACATTCGTGCTCTGTTACGTCTCAGAAAGGAAGCCCTGGTTTCTGTGCTGAAGATGGCATTACATTTAAGCTCAAACTTATTGTTTATACAATTGCAAAGAAGAAATGCCAGCTGTAAGGAAGTGTGGAGAAATCCAAACAATGAGATAATTTTTTTAGATAGTCTGTTGACTGTAACATCTGCAGTTTTTCTTTTTCTGTACTTATGTATCTCTCCTTCACAACATTCAATCTTTTCAGCCTGAACCACAGCTGATGGGAAAAGCATTTAGCAGAAGCACAGTGTAATTAAGAGAGGTGCTTCTCAAGCTTGACACATTTTAAAAACGAAGTTTTAGTTAGAATTTACACCTTTCCCTGCTTTTACCAAGAACATAGCACACCAAGAACTCAGAAGTTAATGCTTCACCGTTAAAAATTGTAAACCAGCACGTAAACCAGCGGCAGCTTTCACTTAGTTAAACCAAGCAAAATTACAGCTTGAGTTGACGTGCTGAATTTTGTCTGAAGAGATGACTTTCTACTTTGCTGTCGCTGAGGTTGCAAACCTAATATACCAAAATGGGAATACCAGGACTTTAAATGTCACAGGGGGTATGGATGGATTCATTAAGGGATGTAAGAGTCTCCTTAAGAATTTCAGTTTCAAAAGTGATTGGTGGCTAAATATAACATTTGTAGAGGTCAAAAAAAAAACATTCCCATTCCCATATAAGTTTCAGCCCTTCCAGCTAAGAGAGAAAGTTCTATTTATTTGAAAAGGGAAGCTATAATTGCACAGGTAAATGGTTAGCTGAAAAGGGTTTTCGGTAGTTTTTTTTTTTCTGATTCAACAGTGTTTGACTATATATTAATTATTATTCTCCCCATTTCTTTTAATGCAGGCTGCATGGTGTATGAAAAGCTTGGTGAGCAGGTCTTTGGTACTCCAGGAAAAATGATTGTTTTTGGTTCTACATCTCTTCAGAATGTTGGAGGTAAAGGAGCCGAGGTGCATGAAAATGATAATAAAAAAAAGGCAAAACACAGAAACATTTTAAAACTGGTTTCATTTATAGTTATCAGCTAGTCAGGTTCCTCATTCTCTCGGTAGTGTCCTAGGATCTTCAATCTCCTTCATATGTCTCTAGCTACTATTTTGCATTCAGTCTTCTAAAAACGATGTATTACTGAATGGTCAATAGTTTGAAGTCAATTGAAGATCTGTGTCTTACATCATCAGAGATGGACATGAGGAAAAGTTCCCGATATTTTTCTGTTCGTATTCCACGAAATGTCTTGTCCATTTTCTAAAATGACTTTCTTCTTCCTCCAGCTATGTTGAGCTATCTCTTCATAGTCAAAAATGAGTTGCCTTCTGCCTTAAAGTTTCTAATGGGAAAAGAAGAATCATTCTCGTAAGTTTACTTCATTTTGGTGATTTGATTTTAGAATTTAACTTTGGGTAGATACAGTCACACATATGTTTTTAAAAGCTCTTAAATTTTGGGTGTTCTTCATGTTTATCCACAGGAAATTTTCACAGAAATATCTCAATGAGCTAATAGAAAGTAAGACAGCCTTGGGTAGGAAAGAAGGAGGGAAGGAAAATGAAATTTTAAGTTATCAGTAGTCACTGCCTATGAGGACCAGAATTTGCTCTAGAATTAGGATTTATAAAAATTCTTATCATAGGATCCAATCCTGTACAGCAGTAGGTAACTCTTGAAGATACTGAACATATTCAGCACCCATTGGGAACAACATAACTTGAAGATATTAAATATTTCCCTGCATTCTTAGCATTTTACAGGATTTTGCATGACACACAGACCGCAGTATAAAAGTCTTCAATAGTAATATATGCCAATAGTAGACTGTTATACTTAGATTTCTGCCACTTGTCACTCCTTGACATTTACCAGCTTCTTTAACAGAGTAGTATTTCTTTGTGCTTTTAAATGTCCTTTACACTGGATTACATCATGTGTTGTCATGCAACAGAAAAAAAAAAAAAAATCTCATTCCCGAGGTTTTCATATGAATTTTGACAGGGCGCTGAAAATACATTCACAGAGCAGTCCATGGTGCTGCCCGTGCTCCCTGTTCCTGCTTTGTGGCAGGATGAGGTCGGAAGCCCCTTGCAGCCCCTGCGGGCAGCCCGAGGCCTCTGGTTTGCAGCTCCAGCACCTGCCGGGGCGGGTTAGTGAACATGTTGACCGTACTGGTGATCTGGCCCTCTCATCCTGCAGGGTGGCTTGTTTCAGGGTGCAGTAGGTATTGCTCCACCCGCAGCCCCAGTCACTGATTTCAGTTACAGGGTAATATTTTGTCTAGTGTCTGTGAAAATCTGCTGTATCTGAGCCAAAATTGTGATGTGTTTTACAAACTGGGTACTAAAAGACTGCAGTTCTTCACTAAGATCAGACATGGCCCCAATCTTTCCTTCTGTAGAAGCTGCTAGTATAAGACTGAAGATCATTCCATTACTGCAGTAATTAAAGAGAGGTTGGTTCAGCATAAAGGAAACCAGGAGTGTTTAAGGTGTATTCGTGTGTATTTTTTTGTTTTTATGTTTTACCCAGGGAATGGTATGTGGATGGGCGATTTCTTGTTGTCACTGTGACATTCGGAATAATCCTCCCTTTATGTCTCCTTAAGAACTTAGGTAAGAGGCCAAGGTCATTGTGGGACTAAGGTAAGCGAGTGGGATATTGTGCTGCTGACAGGTGTACTGACAGCTCAAATGTAATTTAAAAGTTTGTGCTGTCCTTGCAGTCTAAGCAGCTGCCTGGCCTAGGAAATAGATGCGTTTTGAGCGTCTTGGAAGAAGTAGTCCCTAAATTGTCAGTGGATGAATTCCACATAAACAAGCTTCATCCATATGATTGTGGAAATTGTTTGCAAAATTTGTACTTAAAAGGGTTGTTATTTCATATTAACCATAATTAACTCTATGGAAACTGTAAGAATATGTTTAAATGCTGTGGGAATGCAAAAACTAATTATTTTTCTATAAATGAAAATAAAAATTTTCAGTGGTCAGGTTGATTGGAGATATTAGACTTGTGTAGTTATATGTGTGTAGGGGATCCCATTTTGAGTCCACAGTGATGCTGACAAGTACACAGTGTGTTTTTGAAATCATGTAACATGTGTTGGCCGTGAACTCACGTTGCAAGCTTTCATTTCCAAACTAACCCGCAGTGATTTTCTGCATATCAGGGAATGCAGTTCACATTTCACATGGCAGTTTCCTATTTTCTAGTTTGTTTCAATGAATGTCATTTTCAACAGCTTCTTTGCAAAGTAAAGCTAGTCCAGCTGCCTAAAGATGACCCTTAGACAGATTGGAAAATAATACATAAGTCAAACTGATCAGAAGAAACCTCTGATGTGTTTGAAAGCCAGGAGTCTTGTAAAGTGAAAAGAGAGCAGCTTTTGTGCTACCCAGGCACTTATGATACGTGTTAAATAGGTTTAAACTTTTCATGAAGTAATAAAGAGAAGGAAAAATAGAGATGCATAGTAAAATGGTTACAGATTAGGTTTCTTTTGAATTTCTTTCAGGGTATCTTGGCTATACCAGTGGATTTTCATTAAGCTGCATGGTATTTTTCCTCATAGTGGTAAGTTCAGCTTGCTCTGTTGGCTGGATTAGAGCTGTTTCATAGAATAGTCAAAATTTCTCAGGTATTTGAATTTATTTTTCTATTATTACTTATAGCAATTAGCTGTTTTCTGCTCTTCTTCTAGGTTATATACAAGAAGTTTCAAATTTCCTGTTACGATTTGGTACTAAATGCAACATCTCCTACCCTATCAAATAGCTCAGAACATACGCATATGTGTAAGCCAAAGTATGTTATCTTTAATTCCAAGGTATGTTTCTTTTTATGATATTTATTTTCAAAACACATAATATATGCACTCACATTCCATGTTTTTTGATCATTCAAAATTACCACGTAGGGCTTGATTCTGTTGTCCTTGCACACATGGTCTGAAAGCAAATGCACAAAAAGTCCCTTTCCCCATTTTTATGCAAAATGCCTTGCTGAATTTAATTCCTTGCAGCCTTACTCTGCCTCTCTGTTCCCCAGGAAGCTGAGATAAAGTGAGCTGCCTTGGTGGTAGATGTGCTAAGGTTGCGAGCCTGAGCTGCCACTGGACAACAAACGCTTTCTTTGGGAGAGTTTCCTTTCTGCTTCTTCTAACTATATATGCTACAACTGAACCTTTAGACTGTAGTTGAGCAGAAATTGTAAGCCTTTTTTTTTTTTTTTTTTTTTTGCATCTGAAGCCCAGAAGGAATCCCTCTGTCCTTCTGCACACAGACCTCTTCTTTTTGACACAGAGTGTGTTTCTGTAGCCATCTGGGGAGATGGATCAGGAAAAAAAAGATGCTGTTGCAAGCTAATCCAGCAAAAATGGGGTTGCTTTTCAGCTGGATGCTTTCCTCAATCACTGCACAGCTGCAGAAGAGGTTGTGCCATCACAGGGGAGAAGGCATGGGAGAGCAAATAGCTGTAGTTGTGGAAGCAGTGGGATTGCTTCTTGCGGCCATGCTGCTTTGACGCGTTCATTAAGCTGTGTCCTTATCTACTCCGCGGGGTGCTGGGGCTTGCGTTCTCTGAAAATGCCCAAGAATAGTATGTGTTTGCAGAAATCATATTTTTGTACCTACATTCAGTTCAAGAAGCTGAAAATAATCTGAGCACACCTTTTTTTTTTTTTAAAGTTGAGGGGAGCTGCCAGCCCAGAGACTGAGAATTAGCCAAGTTGGTGTATGCGAAATACTAGCTTAGGTGTAGCTGTGTTTTAGCTTGTTAGCCTTGAAGGGCAGTCTTGTTCTCCTGAAGTAAATATTAGTGTTCACCTCAGAGTCAATAGATGCCCTCCAGCGGGCTCAGCCCATGCAGATCAGGCCTGCTGGACCTGAACTCCAGAGGTTGCCCCTCAGGGCCTGCCGTTTGCACATGGCTGTAGCAGCCTTGGTGTGTGCCAGTGTCCCGGGGAAGGAGAAAAGGCAGCACAGGTTTGCGTGAGGAAGGGCCACTGCAGAGCAACCAGTCCGTTTTCCAAGTTTTCAGGACGCGGGCGTACGCCCTGTAGGGCAATCCCAGAACTGCTGCTGCGGAAATGGGATTCCCGTGAGCAAGGCAAGGAAATCTCAGGCTGTTGGGGAAAGCCACGCACAGGGATTGACTCATTTTATCCCCACAAAAGGGCCCGTTTTCCATGTCATCTCAGCTCCTACCAGTTTCTTGGGAAGTATGGAAGTGTTTGAGCGCTGAGGTCACTTGGCTGCATGCTCACAGCTGAAACCCTCTGGATTTTTGGTTGAGAAGTGGGTGAGGTTCCCTCAGAGGCCTTCTGTGCCAAGCAGTGACGTAACGGTCTCTCTCTTTCCCCAAGGACTGAGCACGCTCTCTCCACAGTCCTCCTAGCCCTTTTGTTGGCCTGGGAAGTGATGGGTTGAGTGTGGTACCTTGAATTACCCAATTATTTGTAAGTTGTACCTTCCTCTTCTCTTTCCTTACAGTCTGGATATGGGCTTCGCCATCAGGACTTCAGCGCTGGCACTGCCGTGCAAACCCCACTCCGTGCCGAGCAGAGTAGTGTAGTGGTGACCCCTTTTGCAAGTGACCGTGCAGTAGCAGCCAAGGCACTAACTGGGCAGGGAAACACATTGCAGGCAACAGAGCCAGTAGCCACGTGGCATCCTGCACTCGGAGGACAAAGTCAGAAAGGTGTTTTTGCATGACCAGGGTCAAGATTTTGTCCTCCCCTTAAAAGAGCGCTGTCCTCCATGCTGTGTTAAATACCTGTTACCTGACAGGTCTGCTGCTTTCCCTGAGCAGGGCTCTCAATGTTCAGCTGAAGAGTCCAGAAAGTTGGGAGCTGAGGTAGTTAAAAACACTGATCATTTCTGTATGCCACTGGGGGAAATAGGTCTTCTTCTTAACTTTTACCCTGCTGCTCTCTTTGAACAGACCGTGTATGCTTTGCCCACCATTGCTTTTGCATTCGTGTGCCACCCATCTGTCCTTCCAATCTACAGCGAACTTAAAGAGTAAGCCTTTTTCTTTTTTTTTTCAGTTAATTGTTTTGAACTGGTTTGTATGGAAAATTTTAGTGCAGAGGTGCTCTGAGTCATTCTTGCCATTCAGAGGAGATGTGCTTTAATAAGAGCAGACAAGCCAAGAAGCATGGCTGTCAGCTCGGAAATCTGTATTCCCAGATGTGCTGTTGGGGTGGTGGGGGTGGCTGAGAATAATGCAACATTTGGGGAATTTTCTCTGGAAGTACACAGCGGTTTAGGAGAGCCAAGTGGTACAGATCATTATTTTGTATAGGAGAGGCACAGATTTCAGCTACTGGCATCTGTTTCAGTATAACTAAAAATCTGTGGCAATACTGGAAAAATTATTCCCAGCTTTGCCTGTACTAAAACATCTTTACCAGCATAGCCGTGCGTGTGAAGCCTATAGGAGACATGACATGGTTCATACCAGCAACGGGCCTCTTTAGTCAGTCTAACTGTATCTGTGTCGGGCCTTTGGCCAGGTTGATTGGCACTGTGACATTTTCAGGCTTCCAATAAAAACAGCTCTGGTGAATTAGAGAAAAAAAAAAAAAAAAGACTCTGACCAGTTCTGGGTCTGTAAAGAGGGAGTTTTTAAAGCTGTTAGGGATGGGCTGCACGGCTGCAGGAGGAGAGGACAGCTCGGGAGGCGCCTGGTGCGGGCGGCGCCGCCTCCCTGCGGGTGCCCGTCCCCACGAGGAGCAGGGCTGCCCCGGCGGGCTGGAGGTTTCGGTTTCAGGTGCCTCCAGTGGCTTCTCCAGTGTCTAATTAGGACACTGCTGTGTGCACTTAAAAGGCTAACTTTAAGTATGATAATATGAATATTTCAGGAAAAAAAAAATCTAAAAATGAAGTGTTCATACTTGACTCATTTTCTACTCACGGGAATACAAATTTTTTTTACAAACATTCACAATATTTTTTTTCCTGTGTGTGCTTTTACTCTTCCTTTATTTTGGCCCTTTAATTTAATTACTGAAGTGTTTACAGGCTGCCCTGTCCACTCTGCTTCACCCTTCACTCAATTTAAAAGGTTGTGGCCAGGAAGGGAGCCACAGGATGGTCACAGTGCTCAAGCCCTGAGCAAGGTCCATTTCGCCAGCCCTCCTCTTCCTTGTGCAGCTGTCAAAGAACTTCTTGTTTTAAATGAAAATATATTCATGAGTCTCTCCAGAGTTAATCAATATGGTTTTGCAAAGACTTAATACATTTTTAAACAGTTAGCTAAATAGAGTCCAACCATTTTTATGTCTATTTTTTCCTTCTTTTTCCAGCCGTTCACAGAAAAAAATGCAGTTGGTTTCAAATATCTCATTTTTTGCCATGTTTGTGATGTACTTTATGACTGCCATATTCGGCTATTTGACTTTCTATGGTAAGTAAACAGCTTTGCTGATCAAAGTAGAAAGGGAATATACATGAAATGTTCACTTATATTGAAATGTTTTTCAAATAATTTTCCTTAACATTTTCAAATGAAGGTACAAATCCTCTTCTCTCGTCCCTCTGCAGATGAAAAGTGCAAATAGAACTTTTTTTTTTTTTTTTTTTTACAATGTTCAAAATGTTTACAATGTTCAAAATGTGAGGAAGGGATTTGTTTAAAGGAACTGGGGATTAGCTGGGTCCTAGTACATTTTCGGTTCCAGGGCCATTACCTGAATTTTGTGCACATTGGTTATAACTTATATGCAACTGCTTCTGCTTATCAGCATAAAATGAGACTGATTTGAGAATAGGTTCTCAGAAATGGGAGGGTATGAAATCAGGCATCGTAGCTCTTTGGTTTTCTTATTGATACTGCCGTCATAAAGGCAAATGTGCTTCTAGAGCTGATGCCCGCGGCTCTTGGTCCAGTAAGTTGGTGTAAGGCAGCTAGGGAAGCATGGAGCGTCGTCTCAGCTCACAGCCAAAGGATGGTTATTTCAGTGCCTGACACTTAAGCCATTTCTCTTTTCATCAATACCAGCTCACCTAAAAAAGCAAACAAGTTATATTGTAGCCCTGTCAAGTGAAGTGGGATAAAATGCAACTTCTGCCCAGGAAGCTACATCCATTCCCCAGTATAGTGGAAATCTTGAAATGTAGTATGGTTGTTCATAGCAGACCATTAAGGGCATACAAGGCAGATTACAAACTTGATCCTTATCTTTTACCTCAGAGTCACCCAAAAGCCTTCAGTTTTATTCACTGTATGCAAAGCAGTTCTTTAGTTACAGTCTGCACTATCATTACACCATTCACTGACAGCCACGTGTTTCAAGAGAGAATAAACATATACAAAATTTGGCATTTTTTTCAGAGTTGTACCTGTCTCTTAATTTGTTTTCTCAAGATGTCATTCTGATTATGAGGCCTTGCGTCTGCGTGCGTTAAAATAATTTGAGATCATCTGCTAGAGTTTTCCCAATAAGACTGTTGGAAGTGAGACTATGTAAACTGCAAGTGACAACAGCAACAGCTGTTCTTATCCAGCACCTGGGCTGCTGCTGTCTCAGAAGCTCATCAAATATATTAAAATGAAAGGTCCAATTAGCAGTCCCAGGGAGCAAGTGGATGTCAGTCAGTGTGACTCCCTTCCCTTGGGCAGGGAGGGGACCCTGCTGCGATTGCCGCGGGAGTTTGAGGAGGTGGATCCATAGAGCTCACCCGCGGAGCCTGCGGGAGCTCCCGTGGAGGTGGGGACGGCCGCCTCCTGGCTCTCCCAAGAGGCGACCGTGGAGTCACTGCCTGGTGTCGACTCCTCTGCCCACGTCGGATATTTGCGCTCCTCAGGGCACGTGGCCGAGTCTGGACGCCTTCCTCTGGCTCCGCTGGCCTTGCGCAAACCTTCACTGGCTGCGCAGTCGGTGCCCTGAGAGACAAGGAAAATAAAATAAAATAAAATTCCTCCATTTTTATCTTTCTTACCCTTGAGGCTGGCAAGAGCTTCCCTTTCATATGCACACTTGCACTTTCCTAGCCCTCTCCTCTGCCCTTACCTGCGTAAGAACAGCAGTTTTATTTTCTCCCTTCCTTTTTTTACACCAGTGCTGCCTGTCTGCTTGCGATGTTCTCAACAGCGCTGCAGTTGTAACTATATTTACATTTCAGATTTACAGAAAAGAGGGGATACTTTTCCCCTAAAAGGTCACCGTGGTTGGGCTCTGCGGTTCGTCTAGCTGACAGCAAAGCAGAGCTCAGCCCTAAGCCCTGCCTTCCACTTCCTACGTGGCCGCAGCGCGCGCCGCGTGCACGTGCTCAGCTTGCAAGCCCCGCTCGTGGTCTGCAGGGAAGTGGGAAGGCATTTCGCTCTCCCGCTGGGAACTGAGCGCTGCTCACACGTGATCCCTCCCGGGAGGATTTCCTGCGGGGAACGCAGGCGTTTTGCTGCAGAGCACTTCTGTCTTTCCTTCGGAGTACACAAGATTTTACCATGTGTCCAGGATTTTAAATTGCATATGTCCCCCGAGTTCCCTCTAAGGACTTTGGTTTCAGCGCCGTTACATTTTACTGACAGCCTTCTAAGATGATCAGACAAAAGCAGACGGCGGAGAAGGTGCCTTTGTGGCGAGCTACCCAGCAGCTCCCTTGGGTTGGCCTTCCGCCACCTTTTCAAGACTCGAGGCAAACGCATGGGTCTCGCAGCAGCCTGTTCCTCCTGTCGGTTCATGCACGAGGACCAACTCGTCGCAGCTCAAAGGCTGCATTTGTTCAGGAGCTCCTGTTAAAACAGTGTCCGTGGTCTCCACGTCAGGCGCCCTGGGAGATCTGTGCTGACTGCCATGAGCGCGGGGCTGAGCTGAGCGCGCCGCAGGGCAGGAGGGCAGCCCCCAGAGAAGCACCCAGAAGGGGGGCCCCGAGGAGCTGCAGAAGGGCTTGAGCGCAAAGGTCAGCGTGTCCTGCTGGGAGCCGACCTAAGACCCTCTGTTCCCTTTTAAGAACAGAGGCATTGCTTTTTGCTGGAAGTATTTTTAATTTAGCTGAGCCTTCTTGTTTGTATGAAATTCAGCCACATGGCAGCAGTGCATGTGGTTATTTTTATGTCATTTGAAACTTTAAAAAAAAAACTTTAAAACTCAATTAGAAAACCCTCAGTTGGAAATAGCTTGTTTTTGTTTTACTTATTTTTTGTGTATGTAAGTAAATACTGATGTATGTCTCTCTGTTGTCTTCCATATAGTGAAAATTACCTTAAACTTAGACATATGCTTTCTTGAATCAGGCCTCCAAAGGATTAAGCTGGGATAATGGGATCATTAGGATTTGGTTGAAAATGCTGCTTTAAACTCAAGAATATTTCATTCCATACTCTTTTGCCTGCAGATAAATGACTCGTTGTTCAAGAAGGCCATTGTTAGGCAATGGTTTCTGTGCATTAATTGCCTGTTTGCTGGAGCCCTTACCTCCTTCCCTTCCTGTCTTTCCCACAGACAATGTGCAGTCGGATCTGCTTCACAAGTACCAGAGCAAAGATGACATCCTTATCCTGACAGTGCGTTTGGCTGTAATTGTTGCAGTGATACTCACAGTGCCAGTGCTGTTTTTCACTGTAAGTAATACTCTCTACACACTTTGGAAATAGGTAATGTCTGTACAAAGTGCATTTTTCTCAAAACACAGCTCAGAAGTTTCTGAATCAGTGATGTTGCTGCTATAGAAAGAATTGGAGCTTGTATCAGTTGTTTCCCATACCACACTCCCACTAACTTCTGGAAAAGTTCTCTCTGCCGGAAATCAATCAATCACTTTTGGTCTTAAATCTGTTTCAGATTTAATCCACAGGGGCCCTCTCTTATTTCACATGATTTTACTAGGAACAGGCTCAGAGATGAAGTTCATTTTTAAGTGCAGAAGAACCACAAAAGGCATAGTAAAGAGAAATATTCTACTTCAGAGCCATGTACATGTACAGTTTCAAAAAATATCAAACTAATTGCAAGGATTATTTCAAGGGGCATTGCATGAAAGACCCCAGAATTTCTGTTGATCCTATGGGGGGGCTCGTCGCATAAAGAATGAGTAAGAAAAAGACATGAGAAGCTTTGAATTTTCTTTTAGACTATTCCTGACACAGAACTCTCTCTCTTTCTGCAGGTGCGTTCATCACTATTTGAGCTGGCTAGAAAAACAAAATTCGACCTATGCCGTCATGTTTTGGTTACTTTTGTTCTTCTGGTTATCATCAACCTGTTAGTCATTTTCATCCCGACCATGAAAGATATTTTCGGAGTTGTGGGTACGGTATCTCGACTTTATACAATTAAAAAAGATGCTCCTAATTAGCAACATAAAAATTAGCTGTTGCTGGCAACTAGCAAAACTCATTTATTACAATTTTGCAGGGGTTACTTCGGCCAATATGCTGATTTTCATTCTTCCTTCATCACTGTATTTAAAAATTACACAACAGGATGGAGCAAAATTGACTCAGAGGATTTGGGTAGGTGTTTATTCCTTATCAGTGCAATGATTTTATTTTGTCGTTCCTTAAAATATACTAGCATTGAAAGCAGCTCTGATTTGGCTATCTGTACGTACTTGTGTAGTTCTTTTTGTTGCTTTCCCTTCTTGCTTCAGCCCGTTGTCTTCCTCGCTTGCCCTCTTTCTTGACCTACCTTGTGAGCGGCCCAGTGTTGGGTCCCTGCTGCACAGGACCCCTTGTGCTCCCTGGGTTGTCCTCCGCTGAGAGACTGTGCAAGCAGCAGTAGCTGGAGACCGGGTACTCTTCCAGCACCGCTTGGCAGCTCTTCCAGGCAGACAGGCCCTCTCTGTTTCAGCATACGGAGCGCTCTGCTTGCAGTGTTTCTCGCCCTGTTTTACGGGAGCCATGTCAAGCATTGGGTGCTTCCACCAGAGGAAGCCAGCTGAAATGCACATGCGTAAGCCTGTGGGACAGAGCCTTAAAAGATTTTCTGTGAGGCCAAGGAAAGGTTTCAGCTGAAAGGACAAAACAGTTTTGGATATTCCCACTCTAAAATTCAACAAATACTGTGCTGCATGGGAGAGAGCTTTCACCAGTTTTCCGTTTTGAGAACATCTACTGTAAATTGCATACAGCTTCAGTGGATGTCGGGGTGCACCACGAGCTTTCTGCTCCGAACAGAGGGCAGGAAGCCTGTGTTTCACTTTGGGCTCCATCCACAGGCTGCAGGATGAAAAGGCTGGACTTTGATAGACCCATTCCCAATGGGAAAAGCCACTTCCATGTGGCTCTGAAAGGGGCAGGGCTGATAGGTCTTAAAACCAGACTCACTTAATCCTCATTAACAATGATTTAAGAAGTGAATTGGAAGTAGAAAAAAAATGGTTTTGGCGTTAAGCAAGTAATTATTAATGATACTAATATGCTCAATTATCTATGGAAGTAGAAAAAGAAATGGTTTTGGTGTTAAACAAGTAATTACTAATGATACTAATACGCTCAATTATTTATGAGTCTTATCTTTATCAAAGTGCTGTTCCATTTTCACTGATAACTTTGATACATCATCTTGTAAATCTCTTTAAGAAGAAAAAATATCATATGTCAATTAATTGTCTTTATTTTTTGTCCATTAATTTTCCTTCCTTTTCATTCCAGGCTTCTCTTTTCTTGGCACTGGGGGTAATGTTTTCCCTAGTGAGCATTCCTTTGGTCATCTATGACTGGGTACAATCAGGAGGCAGCAGCGAAGGCGGCAAGAGCTAACCTCAGTATGAAACGGAGACATCCCTGTTTGCTACACACCAAAATCGCCACCATCCCTTCTGTTATCTAGTCCATCTTTTGTGAGTTTACTCAAATCAAATCCAAATAATGATTTCCGAGTACTGAAAATAATGTTCTGGATGTATTCTCTTGCAGAAAATAGACCCATTTTTCCAAGTGACTTATCACTCTGTCCCATGATACGGAGTTATCAGATCAGCGTTAAGTCTGTGTTAATCATCTGTGAGACTGTATAGAGAGTGCTACTCATAGGAACTCATCATAAATTCGTTTTTCCTCTTCCACCCGTGAATCGTTCCGTTATTCTTAGCCCTTAGACCATACGCTGTGCTCCTTTAGAGCAAGCAGTATTTGTCGTTATTGATCTAAACTGGAGTAACTGTTCCAAATGTTGTCACTTACATCCTTCCACTTGCCTTTTAACCAAAATTCTATTCTTAAATTGTATGCATTTGGTTTGTTTGTTTGTTTGCTTGTTTGTTTGTTTTGTTACTGTTTTGGACCCCGTTTTGGACCCTCACGGAGTAAGTGTAGCATTCTGGATATGAATATGAAAAGCACCAGGAGAGCGTAAATTAGCAATGTATAAATGTAGGTCCTCGTAAATACGGTGCTTCTCCTGAAAACATCGCGGTAGAGGCGCCGGCTGCACAGCTCGGCTGTTTGGTGGCTTTGGGGACGGACCTGTGCGTGTGTGTGCGGCGTGTGTTTGTGTGTGTGTGTGTTTCTGAAGGGCTGCAAGGAGCAGGAGAGGGAAGATCATCACCAGCTACCATTTCCCGGGGATGTTTCACTTTGAAACTGCCCAGAAACAGACTTGATGCAAAGCAATGAGGACTTGAGAGTGAGGAGAAGCAGATGCTCTGAGATTTCCATAGGAAGTCTGCATCTTCTTCAGCATTAAATTGTTTACTAATGCCCCACTCTTTTCAGGAAAAAAAAAATGGCAAGCTCCTTATTTTTTTCAAGGTCTACAGGTTTAATCATACTTTATGCCTTTTCCATTCTGGCATTCATCTTACACTCCCAAGGCTGACCTTGTAACCACCAGCTCCTCTCTTATCTGTCCTATTCTCCTCCCATTGAAGCCAGTAGGATTTTTGACAGCAGCAGGAGCAGAATTTGTCTCACCCTGCTAAACTACTGGATTTCTAATGGGAAATGAAATCTTTAACACTTCTTTAAACAAGCGTAAACACTTTTTATATTTTAAGATGTTTCATTTACATTTCTCACCCCTTAATTCTTCACAGCAGTTAAAGAAAAGACATTACATTACTACTAGCACAAACACTGTAAATTGCATCTGTTGTCCACACAGTGAGTATCTGCCTAATGCCTTATAGCTGGTGTAGAGAACTACTTATAGAGATTCAAACGCTAAGCAGGTGATTGCTAACCATCTTAAGCAGATGTTAGTGCACTGCCAGCTGCATAAGTGTGTTCACTTGCATCATTTGCTGTGTGAGTTAAAAAAGTGTCTGAGTTTTACTCTCAGAGGCTGAACGAGGCTCCTGTTGAAAGAACTAGTGGCTCACGAGAGCCCTGGTTCACACTCTGGGGCTAAGCGATGCCCTCTCCGTGTTCAAGACGTGTCTGTCCGTGTGCAATGACTCTCTTGTTCCCCGTAGCTGATTCATTTTCGACTCCCATTGTAACTCCAGAAGGAGATTGTCATTAGCAGTGCTGTCTGTGGGTATTGTATGTCACTGCAGCTTGTTCTTTTTAAGGCTAGGGATGGAGAGTTCAAGATCTTGGGATTTCTGTGAGCTACTGAATTGCCTCAGTTTCCATTGCATTATCCTACATTTCTTGAAGTCACCGAGAGTTAAGAGCACAGGGTATCTCAGGATCTTTAAAGCTGATCTCTAGGGGTAATGTCCAGAGAGGTTAGTGTGAGGCCTCAGTTGGATTTTAGTTAGAAAAGGTTAGTTAGAAAGTCCATGCTGCAAAAAAAAATTAACCCATTAAACTTAGGCTTCTGCATCTCAGGCTAGCCAGTCTTTGCTCCTGTCGATAGTCCTCTGTGATCCAGAAATAAGAGCAGCCTGATCCATATATGAGTCTAAAACATCCATCTATACATAGTGGTAGTACTGAATCCAGCACAAAAGCTTCGAGCTCTTTTGATTCACAGTGCCAGGGAGAGAGCCACCTTCCTGAATAACAACCTAGCGAGGCAGGACTCCTCCTGGGGATACGAGAGAGTGGGGGGCTTGATGGCCACCTCGCCTGCAGAGAAGCAAGCTCTCATCTCAGCAATATTCCATACAAATTGGCCAGCTGGACAGGATGCTAAAAAAAGGGTTTATGCTTCAATCCTACCTTGCATGGCTACTGGCTTTAAGAGGAGGAAGAAGCAAAAAAGGACCCTTATCTATAAGGAAGATCAAAACTAGAAGTGTTTTTCCTTTTTACAAAGTCACCTTTCGGGCTACAGAGTCAGGTTCTCTTCCGTCTTTTCTCCTTGTGATCCATTAAACTTCCCTTTCTTGCTGTCCAGGGTCCCAGCAAGGTCACAGCTGTGGCGTCCTGCCCCCAGGGTGTCCTTAGCCTAGCACTTAAAATGCAGAGTACGGGGCTATGTGGGACCCGGGGGCTGCGGCGGGCTGAGAACCCAGCAGCTGGTCTCACAGCCTGGGCAGCACCAGCAGGGGGTTTCTCTGCACCTTTTCTGTATGTGACCCATGCCAGCTCAGAGGGCCCTTCATCACAGGCACCAGTCCGTACAGTAGCCTACGAGACCAGGCACTAGTCAGACTCCGGAGGGAAGACCCTGTGCTCACCATCTCCCTACAGCTGCTGCTGGGCATCTCCGCAGCTCGCCTGGGTGCGAGTTTATGGCTCCCATTTCACGAGCACCCAGCTCTCCCTGTTAGCTATAGAAGCAGCCTAGCATCTAACTCAGCTCTCTGAATCAGCTTGCTGAGGTCACATTTTAAGTTTTGATGTGTCTTTCTAGATCTCAATCTCATCACAAAGGAAAAAGACTACTATACAGGGTGTCCTCAAAATGCTCCAAGGCTCTCCTACTTTCCTTCCCTCTTTATTTTTCTTCTGCTATCAATTTATGAGCATTGCAACTCGTGCATCAGGGAGTTGTGAGGAGGGGGATCCTGGGAGCAACTTTCAAATACCCAAATAGGAGCTACAGGTCTGATGTGCTGTACAGGGTCCCAGCAAGGTCATGCGTGTGACATTCCTCTCCACCTTCTCTCCCCCCAGCAAAAAAAAAAAAAAAAAAAGTATTCTGTAGTCTGGTGTTTAAAATACTGAGGTTTTGACCTTGAGCTTTGGCTTGAAGGGCTGTTGAATGATTGGTTGCTCCTTGCATCTTTGTAAATCTCCTCCATCACTATCCTTCTGCCTTCTCCTTTTTCCGAGTTTATTTGTATACTGGAGTCTTCCTGAATAAATAGGGAGAAGAATGATCTGAGTGTGTGCACAGAGTGAAATTACCCAAGGTACTGGACCATCAAAGCATATCTTAGATACTGAAAATTAGACACCCAAAATATTGAGTCTTGAAATAGGCTTTGTTGTTTCCGGGTCTCTGAAAAGGAGGGAAATTGCTTAGGCTGATTTACTGACATCATATTTATAGATATTTATGGAAAGGAATCATGTGTTTATTGATGTCTGTGGTAATGAACGTGAAATAACGTGCTTTTTGTTTTTTCATCAGGTTTATACATTCTTAACAGAATGCAATAGACCCTGCTGTAACTGTCAACATCAGTGATGGATGACAATATTTGTATGAGGTTATCTGTAAAATGTACTGCTGTTATTCAGTTCATTTGGAATAGTGAACTTGTAGCCAACAATGTACGAGTCCCACATTTTAGCTAGGATTTTAAGAGCACAGTGAAATGCTGTAGGAGTTTCTCTGTTGTAAAATTAATAGGATCCAGAGTACCGTATCTACTTAGTAGGTGGTAGAATGCTTTCTTTTCATAGAGAGTTTATCACTGTCGTGAGCACTGCAAGTTTCATAGACTGGATACAAAACCACTCCAAATAACTACAACAAAATACTTCAAAGCTGTTGTTTGTATAAGAGCAACAACAGAGTGGTTGGGGACAGGAAGGTCGGTAGAAGGAGGGGCTCCTAGTAAGACTGTAGGGGTTAATCCTGTGCTTACAAGCTGGCCTAGCTGCCTGTCCTAGCCCACATCACAATGCAAAGAAAATACTTACGAGCTTAAACCACGCTTATGGTTGCGGTATACAGCTATCCTTCCCTGGATTTCCCCGTGATAAATATGCCTAATAAAGAAAATACAATAAATTGTGTTATTTGGGAACAATATCGAGGGAGCGGCGACCTTGCTGGGTGATTCTGGCTTCAGGGGGTCAATGCCGAGGCTGTGCAGCCTCAGGACTCTGGCAGAGCCAGCCTGGGGCTCGAGAGGTGCAGGCCTCCAGTACAGGCCAGGCTTATCCTGTGAGGTCAAGGATACTCATCTGCCCTCCAGGGCTGCTTTCCTGAGCTCCGTGCATATCCATAGCTTGCCCTCCTCTTGGATAGGTCGAACATGTGAACGCAGGCTGGATAACGTATGGAGATACTAGGGGTTTGTCTGTACGTCTGCCTTACAATACATAAGCACCATAGCTATTTCTGCTATCGTGCATTAATCATAACTAGCAGTAATAATTAATGGTATCTCTAGCTCGTCTTCAAATCAATAGTTTCTCTGCTTGAACCTTACATTAAGGCTAAAGAGCATCTTGGTCAAGACGAAACTCTTTGCGTGTGGTGTTGTCCCACCTCCAGTCCTTCAGTCCCACCCCGGTGCCTTTAGGAGAAAGGCCCAGCAGAATGTATTCAGTTCCAGCAGCAATTCCAAAAAATGGCTTTATGACACAACAGTGCTCTTGGAAGCAATTCCCCAGAGCACTTGGCATCAGGAAAATCTTTATTTCCTATAACCTACACAAAGAATGTTTTATTTGTATCTAATGTAAGGATTTCTGTAACAAACTGTGAAAGAGATAATGAATTAATAAAAAAGTACAGGGCTGGAAAGGTCTAGAGTTCACAAATTGTACACATACCTATGTTTCTGAAGACAAATCTATGCAGTTGTGTTGTATTGTAGGAAATTTCATTTTTATGTATATATATATATTGTAAATAAATAGGATGCTGTATATTTTTGCAGTTCTTTATCCCCTATGATATAGAAGTGTTGAAATAGTCTCTGCATATTAAGAATAATTTTAATAGAAATACAAATGCTTTAGCTTCTGACTTAGCAAAATGTATATCCTTTCCTTTATCCCAGGAGTCCACAAGTTAAATTCAAAACTTGAAATTATAATTACATTGCTAAATGTAACAAATAAAAGGAAAATAAAAGGTCCAATGAAATTGCCAGAATTAATTCCTGTGCACGTCTCCCTGTTTTCTCAAGAGCATATTTTCCAGCCTTGCTGCTGGGTAAATTCTCTCCCTCTGCAAAGGGCCTATTTAGTACAGGGATCCATCCTGCCGCCCCCTCAGCAGGGGTGCCGCGGTGGGAATGTGCCGAGGAGGAGGCACCGCGCGGCTCTCCCGGCCCGCGCACCAATGCTCCCCACAGAAGGCAACTGGCACAACTAGGAGTCAGACCAGGACTTCTGCGTTTCCATTTCAGCCACAAGGCATGGCTGCAGTTCAGAAAAATAAAAGAAACTCCCAGCCAGGGGTGGGCAACAGTCAGAGGAGCTCGTGCTGTTTATAGCCAGTCCCAGGCATGCTGCTATCCTGTGGCCAAAACGCCAGCCAAAGCGAGTGTCCCCGGCCAGTGCCAAGGGACTGCTTGCTCCAAGGCTATGAGGGTGCCAGGGTTTTGGTCCAGGGATACCTGCATGTCCAGGGATTGGAGATGAGGGAAGGAGGACGTTTGCGTGTGTCCTGAGAGTGCCTCTGCAAGAGCCCCTAGGATTTCTCACTTGTAAGACACAGAAGTGTGATTTTCAGAACTGATGGAAAGCAGAGGTTGAGTAATGCATCTAAAAATAAATGTATTTTCTCCATGTTTACTTTATAGTCTTGGATGAAAGTGAAACTTGAAGTGACGTTTGTTTTCACCATGAGCACAAAATTGAGGGAAAACTTACACCCAATCACTTTTACAGAGCTTTTCAAATACAAATGTACATTTTGTTTGCAGTGTTATAGCCAACAAAATATAAACTGTAAAGGTATTTTTCCACAAGACTTGAACTTTAACTTGTTTATATAAACCTGTTTTTAAGAGTCCTGAGGTATGTTAAGGCTCACCCAGATCCAGTATAAACAACACTGTTTGAATGATGTACACTTGATATGAGCTCATCTCTAATAGATTGTTCAAGTGAGTCATTGTAATATTTTGCTTCTGCTAACATCACCATACTTTGTGCTGTTCGTATTCAAATAAATGATGCCGGTTTTCATTTTTTTGTGTGTAAATAAAAAAAAAAATGTATTAAGTTCTATAATATCTCTGTTACCTCTATAGTTTTTAAACATTAAAATTGTGATCTAAAGTAATGTCAAGGTTGTATTGATTTCTTTCAAAGGGATGAACATACAGGTATCTGTTATAATCTCTTGCTTAGGATGTACTCCCAGCTCTTTGCTCGTGCTCATGTGAGCAGTCTCCCTAAACTGAAGGCATGCAGTTCTGCAAAGCTCTGCAATACAGAGAGAGAAGTATCAATGCAAAGTTATGGAGCATTTACATAAATTTTCCGAAACAGTGTTAAAATGATCCCTGAAGTCCCGGGTGTAGAGCCAGCACAGGTTGGGGTGGCTGAGGATGATGATGTTGCTCAAGCCTGGCACTGTCCTACCTGTTTCATGAAGACTGTCCTAGTGTTTCCCCGTATGCTTCAGGGCAAAGACAGATGGTTTAGCTTCAAGAGCTACTGTATATGGGTTTGAGCTCCGGTGCCAAACTAGTGCCTGGAGTGGATAACCCCCTGATGTCCTTTCTTGGCTGGTGACGCAGAATCCTTTAGCAGGAGGATGAGGAGATATCTGAGGACAGTAATGCCTTAAGCATTCCCAGTTTTATCTGCCAAAGTGCCTCTGTCAAAGCCTGAGGGGCTCTGGAAAACGTTAACTTTTTGCCTTTGAGCCCTATTTTTAATAGTGCTCAGGTTTTAGTGACCACTTACAAAAAGAGCTCTTGGCTAGAGTCCTAGCCATAAGATATGAGAGCCATAAATGGCTCCCTTGCCTGAACAGGGAGAGATTAGCCAGTATCTCTGTGGCACTATTCCCCAGGTACCCTCTGCAAGAAAGGCAATGGGATGATTCAGAGGATTTTTGGCAAGCCTTTCCCTAGTCCCTGAACCCAGGGACCTGTCTCAAAATCTTGGGTACAAGCTCCTGCACTGACCTGAGCTAACAGCCTGTCCTCTTTGGCCATTTGCTCCCACTTCTCCACCCAGCAAAACATAAACAGCTCAGAGCTGCACTGTAAAACATGGGAGCACGGACTGAAGAAAAAGGAGAGACTACGGTCCCTCTTCCTGAAAAGAGTGACAGCCGTCACCTTCCAGAGTAGTTTCACAGCTTCACCTGAAGTTCACCTAAAACCACCCAGCCAGAGAAGGAACACAAACCTGCTTTCCAGCCACACACTCCTCCCGCTGGCTTGGCACTGGTCTTGTATCCCCATGGGCAGTCAGGTCACCAGTCCCTGTGGGAAAAAAAAAAAAAAAAAAAAAAAGGAAAAAATGAAAATTAGCCTTTCTGTAAGGCAAAAGAAGCAGCTCTGCCTAGGGGAAGAGCCTCCCTTCTGGTTCGAGTGTGGTCTTTGATTAACTTAATGTGACATTGCACACACAGTCTTAAAGCTGAAGCCTCCCTTCAGGCCACTCTTCAGATGTCTCCTTTCCCACTGTGCCAAGCGCTGGAAGTACTCACACCAGCTTCAGGAAGCGTGGAGAGAAAGGAGGTGGTAGCAGCTGGCAGGAGAGCATTTCCAAGTCTATCCTATCACAACCCCCTGATAAATGTGGCGGTAACTTCTCGCACCTCGTTCTCCTCAGACTTGTGCAGGGCCGTAGCTCTGGCTGTTTTGCACTTGCTTGTGCCAGCGGCCCGGTGGCCTTAACAGGGACCCCCCAGCTGTTTTCAACAGAGTCACCAGTGCTAGAAGTTCTCGGGCAGCCTGGCGGCTCTCCTGTGAGAGCCTGTATTTTACAGAGATTAGGTACCATGGGTTTCTGCATCAACGTGCAGTTAGGGAAAACAAAGTCTCTTAAAGCTGTTCATGTTACACTACTAAATGTCACGGCTTTGGCAAGGGATGGTTCCATTGGCTTTGTGCGCCTCAGCCTTGCCGTGGTTTACTGCTTGAAAAACATGAGGCTATTGGGATTCTTGGAAAAAGGTGTAGCTGAGGCGAGACTTTGAGAGTCGGGCTCAGGAAGTAAATGGGTAATGGGTAAATGGGCAGGGGTGACTCTCTGCTGAGCAGGCACCAGGCCCGCCAGGGAGAGCTGGTCTGCAGCACAGCCACGTCGTGGTGCCGATGGCGGCTCCTGGCTGGCCGCGACCCTCTTCGACATCTCCGTGCTAGCGGGTCAGCTGCGAGCCCTGCCCCACAGAGATTGCCACGCTGGAAAAAATGGGGAGAAAGGTATCAGTGGGAGCCAGAACATAGCCAGGACCAAAGAAGCACACTCCCTCCCTGGACAAGGCCACCCAGCGTGGCCCAGGTCCTTTCCACAGAGGTAACAGTCTCTAACACCAGATACATCCATTCAGCCTTGTGTTTGCCCAAAGTCAGCAAATCTTAAGCAGGGTCCCATTGCCATAGATGTAAATGTGGAAAACATGCCTTCTTTTTGGTGGAAATCATTACTTTAGAGCTTTGAATATATCAGGCATAGGCCATGTTCACAACATACTCCTAGGAGTTCTTCCTTCCTGGGCTCCTTCAGGGCATTTGTGTTCAACTAAGTTCCAAAATTTAGCTCTTGCACTCTTTTTGGTTGTTCTCCCAGCACTGCTCGCCTTACGCAAGCTTTGCAAAAACAGGGACCTACTGCTAAAACTCAGCTGGCCTTGGCTGCTGGGAAGGCATCAGGAACGATCCTAATGGCAAGGGAGGGGATCAGATATTACTGGATCTCCCCGGGTCAATGTAACATTCCCACTGCTGTCCCCTCGCCACCCACCCCTGCTGCCCGCACCCATGGAGCGTTCCCTAGGCGGCCGGCACAAGCAGCACGCTTCCATTTTGTCAAAGGAACAAAATCGCAGTGGCTGAAAGCAGACACGTGGCAAATTTTAGCGACGCTTGCCGCCCGCTCAAAGCTGCTCAGTTACTGCCGGCCACGATGAGCCGCCGGGTGACCACTCTGCTGCTGCGACCCCCGCGGCGTCGCGGGCCCAGCCGGCCCCGCTGACGGGGGCCGGCACCAGCTTCGCCCCGCAGCAGCTGCAGGGCCGCTCGCCCCTCGTCCTTCCCTCGGAAGGTGGGCAGCCTCCAGCCCCCACACGCAGCAGCGCAATAGGCCACACAGAGGCAGCCCCCGTGGGAGAGGAGATGGGTGGCAAGGTGTTGCTGGCAGAAGGCAATGGAGGGAAGCTGGTGCGGATGGAGCATCAGGGAGGATACGATCCTGTACTCAAAAAGGCCTTGGGAACATCTCGCCAATTTACTGTCGTTTGATAAACTCCTTCTTTTGAGATAGTGTCCCTTTGCAGCTTCTGTTTATTTGCCCAACACAGGACAGCAAGGAACTTGATGCGGAGGTGTTTCCATGATGAGGGAGGTGACAATAATGCATCAAACGCGGCAGCACCCGCATCTGCTGCTTCATCTCTCCTTCCCACCACAGAAGAGCCACAAGAGCCTGGTAAGAGGTCCCAGACGGGCACTCGCCCTCCCAGCTCTGCGCCCAGGACCGGCCGCAATCCGCACTTTGCCACGGGTGCGGTGTTTGCCTCCTTTCCTTGCTGCAGGCGTCCCTTCAGCGGGAGCAGCACGGGGCCGGGGGTCCTGGGAGCCTTGGAGACGCCAGGCATGGGCCGAGAGGAGAGGGAAGAGGGACCAACCCATTCACCAGAGCCAGAGTTGTTTCTCTGAAATATGTGAGATAATGGTAAAAGACCCAGCTGCAGAGGCTCCCATTTCTCTCTGCTGCGCTTCCTCATCTCCTTTCCCTGCGTTTCTATAGAAACCAGGCTCACCTCTGCTCACAGCTAAGGAGGCGACGCGGCGGCTGCACCGGCTGCGTCTGGCAAAACCGGACACCCTTGCGCCGGGGCAGCGTCTCCGCGCCGGGTCTGCCGCACGCGCCCTTCCCCTGGCGCCCCACCGCGTGCCCCCGTCACGGGTCTCTGCGGCTCTGCCTGCCCCACACTGAGGTTGTCTTCAGAGCGGCCGTATTCCCAGGTATTCCCAGGTGCCCAGGTCCTACTGCTCTGCGGGGGCTTCGCAGACACCGGCTCTTCGCAGCTTCCCCACGTGGAGGCCGCCTGCCGCGTGCAGATAGGAGAGTCCCGCGGTTCAAAGGGCTGTGGTGGCTGCTGAGCTGGCTGCTAGGGCCAGATAAACGTGGATGTGGTGTGAGAAAGCTCCCGGGAAAGCTCCTTCACCCCAGCTTGTCATGTTGGGTGGCAGCTCCAACGGCCACATTGAAAAACATGCACAATCTGTCCTGCTTTGGTCTCCTCAGAGCCGCAGGCGTCTCATGCCTTGCACTGATGTCGCTGGAGGAACTTCATGGGTGTCATTGCAGATGTCTCCAATCCCTTTTCATCGGTGGTGGGAGGAGCAGAGCTCTTGTGCTGCCAAGTTTTCAAGCAAGGCCTGGAGCAGAACGGATCTGCTGGCCAAATGTCTTCCCAGGCTCCAGGACCAGCTCTCCAAGAATCCCCAACTGTGTTCCTGGATGTTCACTTTACCGCAGAAATGTGGCAAACATGGGGCTCTGCGACACCATTTGAATGAGCTAAGCATGTCAAGTATAAAAAAGCAGTTGTTCTACCCGGGGTAATTATAACGGAGCGGAGCAGCTCTAGGCGCCAAGGTATTGGAAAGTGCTATGATAACAAAGAAACTCATAAAGAGGGTGGAGAAATTTTTACGATGTGAGATCAGATTAATGACCTGCACAACGACTGCAGTAAAAACAGCAGCATACAGATGCTACAACATTTGTAGAACACATTTCTTGAAACCATAACCCAAGCCTGTAATTTACTTGGATGTAAAAAAGACATATATATATGTATATGTTCACTGACAAAGCTAGTAGTTCTTGCACACTCCGAAGTCTTCTCAAGCTTTGTCTAGTCAACAGTTCCCAATAGTGCTTTTATATGAAGGCTAGACATCCTATTAATTTTCAGATGCCATTCGTAGATAATCAGCACAGTACCAGTTGCTGGAGAAACAACTTCCCTGACATAACAAGGAATCATATATCTCTTGCAATTAGATCATCATAAAATAAAAGGCAAACAAGCATCGCTCTGCCATTCTTGTATTCAGTGGCATTTAAACAATGAAAGCAGTCTCTTTTACTACTTCTGGCTGCCTTCCAGCAGCACTTTGAAAAGGCAGTGTGGCCTCCGTGTAAATTGGTAAACAATCTTGCTGAGCAACAGGCGCAGGAACATTCAGGCCTTTGTTAAAATTTGACTGGAGTGGAGCACTAATTGGCATCTTTCAGGGCAGAACAAGCAGGGTCAACTTGTTGGCTTTACATAGGCAGATCATTTTAAGCAGTTTCCACAGTCATCACCATTAATGCAACCAATGGCAGGAGTGAGGGCACTTAGAGATGCAGCAATGGCTTTGTTAAAGGGTCCTGGAAAAAAGAAGCTGTTTTGTGAAAAAAGCTTGAGTGTCTGGATTCTACCTTTGTGGATGGCTTTAGTGCACCCCCAATATCACTACAAAACCAGATATTTCATTTTCACATTGGATACAGTTTTCCTAATGGAAGATCTGATCAATTACCATAACACTGAGGATGAACTTAATCCAGAGAAAGAATCATAGTTTTGATTCTTTGGGGCTGCAGAATAGGGAAATGGCCCTAAACCCTTCTCACGGGGCAGTTAATGCCCTCCAAAATGCAGAGCAATCTCTAGTAAGTGTGCAGTGTGCTCAGGCAGATCTGCACTTGCTAATTATTTTTCTTTGTCCAGTGTCCTGTGAGGTCCCTGCCTGCCCAACACTACAGCAAGGACAGACTCTGTTCTTCTCTCTTCCTCTTCCCAGCTGGGCAGCGTCTGAATCCCACCACACAGAAGATGCACCCCAAGAAGTTTACAAAGTCGCCCTCGGCAAGCAACTAAAATACTGACCAAAGGGGTGGCATGACATCAGGCAAAGACAGAGCCTGTGTACATCAGCAATACTCCGACGTCTCTGAGGACTATTTTACTATTCTAGATAGAGAAGAAAATTATAAACCAGTTTATTCAAGTAAGAAAACATACATATTTGCAATATAGCCCTCTACCAAGCACAGAGATAGTCCTGTTTACTGCAGAAATAACCCATACTTCTCCTGACCTGACACCAGTCTAGCTAAGGATAGACATCTAAAACTGGATTATTATTTTTTTTAATTTGGTATTTACAAACAGTCCAGATGCCAGTGAACAAAACAGGTCAAAACTAATAACTAGAAAACACCTCTTGACACATACTTTTTACCTACTTACCTGCCCCTGTGAAAACACTGTGGTTAGTATAGCTCAGCCATGAAAACAACATCCACAAAGAGCGAGACTCAGGGAAGCTGGCTCCGCGAGGTGCCTTTTTCACAAAGCACAGGCACGACGAGGGCATTTGCCCACAAGAAAAACATGCAGTGATTTCAACCCCACCATTTTACAGAGGTCCATCGAGACAGCACCTATACTTGTCTCCAGAGCTCCACCAAAGGGAAGTACTGTCCCAGCAAACAACCCATACCGCATACACCTGGCTGAGAAGTATTAGCTTTTGGGTTGTCCTCTAGCTTGGAGATGCAAAAGAGGTTTTCTGTGTCCCTGCTGCTGATCTGCCCAGCCAATTTTTTGATCTCAGGGCTAAGCCAAAAGCAGAAAACCCACTGTCTTTTATGGTTCTTACCAACCTTGGTAAGAAATGAAAAATTATCTAAATTCACTCTGAAAAGATACAGAGAATCAACAAACTGTCAGGGGAACAAATAACAAAAGCTGCCAGTGTTGCACTGCTGAGGAAAACATTTTAAGGAATGAAAACTACTGTAACTGAGTTGTAGGAGTTATGGGCCATCTAGGTCAACATTATTGCAGAGCTCAACTAATTGAGCAAAAAAAAAAAACAAGGCAAGTGCAAGTGCAGGTGTAAAGTTTAATGCAAAACCCCACTTAATGTGCAAGGGATGGCTGCCCATGATGAGGCAGGCAGTATGTCTAGTGATAGGTACTGAGGAGGCACAACTGGGCACAAGAGTCGTCTGTTTTCTTTAGACAATATTACTTTGCAAATGCACTCACATTTCTAACTGTGTCTTTGTCTACCACTGCTCTTTTTCCTCATCTCCATGGTCTATCGAGAAAAAATAACATCAGCTGCACGTTTTTCTCCTTGCAGGTTACATGTGCAGGCTAATCCCTGACACAAATTTATTGTTCTTATCCAAGACCGAGCGGTAAATCGACATGGACACCAGCATTTTAGCACTAAACAAATAGGCTTGGCTGGAGTACTGCATGCGAAACAAAATACATCTGCTCCCACTTCTGGTGAAATTAGGTCACAAAACGTATTTCCTCCTGTCTTACCACTTTTTATCTGAACACATAGAAACGGAAGTGTTACAAGTTCCTAATGACCCATGGAACAAATTCACCTTTCCCAGCAAGGAAATAAGGTGACTACAGTGCTATTCCTAGTATCTTTCGTGGGATGAGGCCTAGGACGAGGCAGACTCCGAGTGTTCTGCTTTGACATCTGAAAAAAGCAGCTGTAACACAACCCCAGTGGGCTGTGTCACGGAGCTGCCCAGCTCATGGTGCTTGTGATGGCCTTGAGCAGTTTGCAAGACACTGGGTGCCTCCTGCTTTTCCTGTTTTAAGTCGGCAGATGGTGCTTTTGGCAGGATTGCCTTCCGTCCAGGTTGCTTTAAAGCCAGAGAAGTTTGGTAGAGCCTGTAAAGAAATGATTCAGGGAGCTGCAAACTATCTGGGAAGCCTGGAAGTAGGAATAAGAGACAAAGGATCTTGTAGGATTAGCCTCAGTAGTAAGATGTAAGAAGACTGACAGAAGCCATAAAGCTTTCTATTAAATTAAAACACAGGTGCCTCGAAGGGCCGCGCTTTCACTTGATGCACGGGGCTCTGTCTTGGTGTTTGGCACTGCTACCCGTGAGCAGAGTCGCTCTGCTGCAAAGCGTCACCAGCAAAGGCAGCGGGCTCTGGGCAAGTGTATTCTGTACTGGAGGAGTAAAAGCAACTGCAAAGGAAGAAAGTGCCTGCCTAAGGCTACCCCTGCCCCCCAGCTGCCCAGGCGACGGGATGGGGGCCAGAAGGCCTGTTCACCCACTGTGCAGCATTGGAAGGTGCAGAGGAGGCCAAGGGAAGAGAATAAAGCAGCTCAGTTTATTTATAACTCCCTTTTCTTCTGTCTTTTTTTGTGACAGCCTGAGCCTGGGGTTGGAATTTCAGCGTCAAAACCTGAGCAAGTTAAATGCATTTTAGCAATATTATTGGTGAAGTTATTGACAGCATTATTACAATAATACTAATTCTGCAAATGGGATTATTTATATCCTTTAAATGTGTATTCTCCCTGCCTTTTTATTGCAAAGGATCTCTTCCTCGTGCTTTCACCATATTGTGAGCACCTCTGTGTGCCTCTGCAACCCAAAACCTGGGACTAGCAGGGGCAGCTCTGACCCGAGGCTGCCCTACGCCGCCCAGGACAGGCCACGCGCCAGGGCGTCCCGCACACAGCCGTGGTGCTCTCGGCCTCCCTGCGCTTCGAGCGCAGGCAGGAAAGGCAGAACTGCCTTCGTGGCCCTCAGCATAGCTTCTAAATCACGCAAGGGCAAAATTAACTCGTGTCAGTGAACCTGCAGGTTCACTGAACCGCCTCCGGACTCCTAGGGCTGACTGCCCCACTTGTCATCCTTCCCATTCTGTTCTCCCCACAATAAAACTGCAATTTTTCAGTCATTTCCTTTGTTCTTTCAAGAGGCTGCCAGCATCCTGGCTCCCATAACACTGACCAAAGTACAGAGACAACCTGTCCACTTTCACAACCTGCTGCACCGCCCTGTCCTTTCAATCAGCCACCCTCTATCCGTGTAACCAGCTCCTCACTTTAAGACTTAACGCGAAACCTGGATGGCGTCAAGAGCAACAGCCAAGTGAAGGCTTTTCTCAAAGGCCTCCATTTGACTTTGCATGTACTTGTGGCATCCTGATATTAAGAAAACAATAACAAAAATCAGAGGTATACTGCTTTCAAAGGTCTTTCGTAATAACTAAGAGCTAACACAAATACTAACATTTTCCCAAGCAAATTTGTAATATGTTTTAGTCCAATATGGAAAATACTTCAATGAGTGAGCAGCTCTACACCACTTTTCTTGTTGTTCTACAGAATAAACATTGTCAGAAATATTTTAACTTCAGCCTGGTTGATTGGTGATATTCAATGTGTTTCATTAACCTCGCAAAGATCAAAGCAATTGAAATCAAGTGCTGGGGTGCTCATTGCCTAGCAATATGCAGGGCAAACAGGGGCAGTTGTTAGTCCTAAGCACGTAGAAACTGGCCAATATGGCTTTCTTGGTTTATTGCCACCGCAAATGACAACACAAAAATGATCCTAGGCAGAAGACTGGCAGAAGATCTGCAAACAGCATAAAGGAGTTTGGCTCTCCACGGTTCTCTTAGCCGTGCCTCCTGCAGTTTGTTATAACATCATCCACACATGCAAGCAGATGGTATGCTACGTATCAATTTACTATGCCTCTCTTTCACAGATTTTTTTTTCAGCTCCGTCTGTGTATTTTTATTCAAAAGGGGACCATATGGTCCCTGTGAGGTAGTTTATAAATAATTGTATATTTACAGTAGCAATCGAAACCAAAGTCACATGCTTACCTTGAGGAAAGCAGCTGAAAGTAGCTGGGTAGTATAGGGTTTTGAGTAATTTCTTTAGTACAGCATAGCGATATGCGATGAATAATGAAACAGAAATTGATTTCACGTGGCCTTCCTGACCTCATTTGTTCTGCTATTGCTGCAAAACACAGGGCTCCTAATGGGGTAGGTCGAAGGGAGATGGGGCTGTGCCTGCCCCAATGGCATCACTACTGTGGGGGATGTCAGAACCCTCCCTAGCTCTGCCAGGCGCTGGGTCGCGCTCTAGCCAAGGAAGGTGGCAGAAAGATGGTGTTGGGTCACTAGAAGACCTTCCTTTACTCCATCCTCAAAGGCTAGGGGGGCTTATTTGAACATCAACTCCCTCTATCCCACAAAAGAGCTGTTTTCCATGTACAGTTGTTTGGAAGACAGCAGATATCCAGGGAACACCACTCTGGGCCTTCAAGGCTCCCACGAGTGATACTGGGCTGGGGCCTCCTTCTGCTTGTGCTTCCCACACACTCATTAACAGGATCTTATTTCAGGCCCAGTGAAAAGTGAATTTATCCTAATAAAAAAAAGATAAGAAAAAAAGAAGTATCCAAAGAGATGAGACCAAAGTTACTTATATAAACCCCCTACCTTTTGCAGTAGCAACTTAATTGACACCCACCCCTGCCCTGAAAGGTGAATACTTTCAGCACTGCCTTCATTTTGCATGTAAAAAATCAAAGACACAAGACTGCACCTCCCAGATACCCCAGGAGGGTGTTCAAGGTGGGATTTCCCAAATGTTTGGTCTCCTGCAATAGGGATAAATTATCAGAAGAGCTCAGCTCCTAAGGTTCATAAATAAGAGCATTTTTTTTTTTAATTGCCTTGTGTCATTATTACTGGCCAGGATACCAGTGAGAACTCTCTTCCTGTGCTCATTTTGTCTTTGGAAATCTTCATTTCTCATCTGTGGGCTTAACTGGGGGCAAAGGAGTAAGCACAGTGTCTGGCCCCTCACTCCCTAGTCCCACACTGTAAGCATAAGATCTGACTCCTCTGCTCACAGAAAATCCTGTAGTCCAATTCTATTTTATTCTCCTCACCTTCAGGTGCTATTCTGTGAGTGTGTATATATATATATATATATATTATTTCTTTTTGTCTAAGAATTAATACCATATAAAAAATGAAGATAAAACCGATTCAATCTAGGCAGCAAAGTTACATTTTTTTTTACTTCCCTTTCTCTATCACTTCTCCTGCTGATGGGTAATGAGATTTTCTTTTCATCATGATCCTCTGGGTTGATGCCTAAGAAGTGGGCTGTGAGATGTGATTTACAGAGCTGAGAGGTAGGATTAGATCAGTTGCGTAAGAAAGACAGCTTAATCAATCATGAACAAAATTTCGACTCATTCAAATGTTGTATTGAACCCTGCCCTCTCCCCTCCAGCTTGAGAAGAAAAATTGCAGATATCCATGCAGTAATGTGAGAAGTCACTTTCAGGCACTGTCCTTCATACTCTTTTCTAGCCTTGCTGCTGCCCTGCCTCACGCTGTTGGTATCTTTTGCTCCAGCTGTCCAGCATACTCAGTAGCACATACATTGATACGTGCTGGTATGTTTTTATCATAACAGCATGAAAGAAAAGCAATAAAAAACACACACGCGGTCCCTGCTGATTCATGGGCTTCAGTGGTAAGGAAATTTGGAGTGGGCTAGGCTAGAGCAGCTGAGCACGCGATAACCATGCGGACCATTGGTGGTGGCCAGCCATAAGCTGCGTGTAAGCCCCACCAGAGCCCCTGGTGGGGCTGGAAGGAAAGGGAGGGGCTAGAAAAACCACGAAGAAGGTGCCGTTGCCTGAAATTACCACTTTGTGAGGTGGTAGCAGCACGGACTTTCCAGCCAAAGGGTAACAAAAGGGCCCTCTGTAGCGTGCCCTATATGTGCACGTATACGAGCTGAACAGGCCACAGAAGGGAGCAGGACCCACGCAGCGCTGACTTTCCTATCCTTCCCTGCACAGCAGCCAAAGGAACTGAGTTTTGGTTAATTCACTCCAAAAAGTTCTCAGCACTGTGAACTGCCATGTGCAAATCTATCGCAAGGGACTTAAGTGATAAATTTTACATCACTGGACATCACTGGATGTAAAGCTTCTGCCCACTTTCACACTTTTGGTATTTTAAAACAGAAAAAGATGGATGCGTTTTCATTGTGTTTTCTTTTATAACCTTTCTTTTACAACCACCTTAGCAGATCCTGTTTGCAGGATCAGAAACTAATATCTGACTCCACAAAAATATTTATTTTTATGCCCTAGATTTCAGAACTGAAATACTTCTGAATATCTATGCTCAAGTGATCACACCAGAAAAATATTGAAACAAATTAAATACAGAATACCATCAAACACACAACTGATTGCTCCTTCCCAGCCTCTCTCACTACCAATTACTTTGGTGATATTTGTGATAATTGTCCAAACTTCTTCACTTCATGGGATTCCCTTAAATGTTCCAAAGCAATGTTAGACGCCAAGACAGCAGAACAATATCGTGCTTCTGCAAAAGATCCAGGCAGCAAAATTGACATAAAAATTAGGAAATATATAATTTTTTGTCTAAACAAATTTACTGCATGAAAGTAAAAAATCAACATAGCTGAAAATCTATTTTTAAGTATGACTGCTTCATTGAATCTGTAATTTTATTAGTTTAGCAATCTTACCTCTCAACAATCTTAATAGATCTGTTTTTAAAGATATGTGACCAGTTGGTACATTCATGTAAATAACGATTCTATTGATTTCACAGAAGGTGTGTTCCTTTTTAGGAACTGACAAACTGTTTCATTAGTATCTGTCCTCTATTTTTAGCTCTACTCCCAAACTCCTGGCAAAGCAAAATGACACCTTCCACAAAGGCAAGAAATTCATTGACTTCATATTATAAACAAGCTATTGTTAAAATAAATGGAAGTCTCTTAAGTCTGAACAATAGCGGTCAGATGCATCTGACCTCTGCGGGTGGGTCTTTAATTATGCTTTCTGTGTTTAAGAAAGTACAGTATTGTAATAATAATATTATTCACCACATACCAGGAGTTCCATCAAAGGCTCCACAATCGCAGGAAACGATGCACATCCTCACTTACAGTGCTGCTACAATGCTAAATATGCCAGGTCATAGAAGGCCTGATCCTGCAAAGTTTTGGCATCACTTAATCGGAACTAGGAGCAGCTCCGCTGGGCCCTTTTCCCCATGGACAGTCCTGGCGCTCAGTGTCCCATGGACAAGCTGTCCCTTATCCCTGCTCAGAAAAAGAGGACAAGTGGCAAAGAGAACGGACATGGGTCCTGTGCAAGCAGTGCTTCTTGGGGCCAGGAAGGAGCGTGAAGCAGATGTTATCGCCAGGGGAAAGAGGGAGACCGGTAATTTATAGCTTGGAAAAGACAGCAGGCGTGTTGGAGGGAGGGAGAGGGCACCGTGACGCAAAGCGGCATCTCTGCAGAGTTTGCGCTTTCTCACATGCAGCACGAGTAGGAATTTTCCTTCCCAAATAATTCCCTCGAAAAATGACATGCTGCCATCTGCTGCTCAGGGGCCCCCATGCACGGCTGCGATCACGGCGGCGCGCACGGCGCTGCGCGGCTGCAGGGCGCGTGGGCCGCGAGCCGCCGGGCGCAGAGGCTTTCCCCTTTTTTTTCGCTGGAAATACACAACAGCGCCATATCACAGGTACACGTCTCGCACACGGATAGTGGTATTCACAGAAATAGCCGCAAGCAAATTTTTCATCATAACCTGAATTTTAGCTCCCATTGAAATGCTTTTCAGGTGGAAATTAGGCACTATGTTCAAGAAGATGGAAAATTAGATTTGTTTGCTAAGGCAGTGTTTTAACTGTAGGTGGTGGGTCTGTGCTGGGGTCCTACATCTGCAGTGTCCTCTACTTAGCTTGCTCAGCAGTCTGCTGAATTTCTTCCCTGTTGAGAACTGGTCTTTCTGAAGGTCTACTGATCACTTGTGCCTGGGAGAGGCCAAGCAGGTAGGTACCTGCCAGTGGTTTGGGCGGCAGCATCTCTCCAGGAGCGAGCAGCATCCCTCAGGAGGCTTTGCTCTTCCTCTCCTCAAAATCAGCTCCACCATGTGGCCAGCTGTGCTAGTTTCCATCTGCCGTCACTTGAATCAGGTATCGACCTGAGTAGGAAGGAAATATCACCTATTTGGTGACTGCTTTACAGGAGCCACCCACAGAGGTGGCCTGAAGCATGTTTCCAGCTGCTCCCTCTGGCCTCCATCTGGGGAAAATGACAATTCAAACAGGATTTTACATCTTTTGACACAATTATCTGGGTAAATACAGCTCAAGAAAATACAGACAATTTTAGTTAAAATATATCTTCTTCCACTTTAAAATTTTCAGAATTAACAACGTGTCCAAAGTCAAAAGAAAAGCCATTTTCCCTCTAAAAAACAGAAATCTGATTTTTCTTTTTCTCCTTCACCAAGACTTATTTAGAACAATGCACAAACCACTGCTCAGCTCCTGCAGCTTTGCCGGGGCACAAGGTGCATGCAAGGGAGGGCTGCCCACCTCTCCCTCGGCAAAAAAAGAGAGGACACAGAAGCAGGCGGGAGCGAGCTGGGAAGTTGGTGCTGCAATAAGGAAAGTGGCTGGTAGACAAAAATAAATACCCTTATATTACCTGCTCAAAATGGTTGTTTTGAGCAGCAAACACTAAGCAAAACCTAAGGCCTGTCTCACTTGCAAGATAGACTCAGCCACACATTTAATGTTGAATTGAGCAAGTAACTACTGACCCACAGACCGGCTTAGATGGCAGGCACAGAACAGGTCTGTGCCCCCTCAGCAGAAGGGAGCGTGCTCCCTCACCTTCCTATCAATCTGAGATGATAGCATTTATATGATCTACTTAGCTCTGCAGACCAACGATTTGGACTTTCTAAACAAGCTCATCTCATCTGTTGGCATTTTTTTTTTTTCCCCCTGTACCTGCTTGAATTTTGCCCCAGAAGCACGACCATTCAGTATAGCTCCGAAGGATGCTTTGGATGCACTGGAAGCACACGGACCATGACGAGCCAAGGCTCATCAAGGGTTTGCCCAGCCCTGGGCTGAGGGCAGCGAGCTGCAGACACGGCCCCTAACCAGGTCTGCAATAATAGGGAGGTTCTGGGCTAAGAAGACAAATAAGACAAAAATGGTTCCTTTGAGAGTTGGTAATGATTTGGTTTGATAACTCAAATCCCCTCTGATTTTTGACATTATATGCTTGCAACTCACTTGTGACTTTTTATTTCCTGTATTCAATGAGGAGAAAAATGGTTTTTTCTTTTAGATACTACTCCAAACTTTCATCTCTGAGACCTGCGAGCCTTGCCTGGGTGATGATTTCACCCAGCCTGCGGCGTCACCCTGGGGCTGCACTACCCAGCAGAGTGGCTCTAGCCAGGCCCTGCTCTGCCTCCGCTCAGCCTCTGCTCAGGCCCTGCTCAGCCTCTGCTCAGCCTCTGCTCAGGCCCTGCTCAGGCCTTGCTCAGGCCCTGCTCTGCCTCTGCTCAGGCTTTGCTGAGGCCCTGCTGAGGCCCTGCTCAGCCTCTGCTCAGCCTCTGCTCAGCCTCTGCCTAGGCCCTGCTCAGGCCCTGCTCTGCCTCCGCTCAGGCCCTGCTCAGCCTCTGCCTAGGCCCTGCTCTGCCTCTGCTCAGACCCTGCTCAGCCTCTGCCTAGGCCCTGCTCTGCCTCTGCTCAGGCCCTGCTCAGCCTCTGCCTAGGCCCTGCTCTGCCACCGCTCAGGCCCTGCTCTGCCTCCGCTCAGGCCCTGCTCAGCCTCTGCCTAGGCCCTGCTCTGCCTCCGCTCAGGCCCTGCTCAGCCTCCGCTCAGGCCCTGCTCAGGCCCTGCTCTGCCTCCGCTCAGGCCCTGCTCTGCCTCTGCTCAGTCTCTGTGCAGGCCCTGCTCTGCCTCTGCTCAGGCCCTGCTCTGCCTCCGCTCAGGCCCTGCTCTGCCTCTGCTCAGGCCCTGCTCAGCCTCTGCTCAGGCCCTGCTCTGCCTCCGCTCAGGCCCTGCTCAGCCTCTGCTCAGGCCCTGCTCTGCCTCTGCTCAGTCTCTGTGCAGGCCCTGCTCAGCCTCTGCTCAGGCCCTGCTCAGGCCTTGCTCAGGCCCTGCTCTGCCTCCACTCAGGCCCTGCTCAGGCCCTGCTCAGCCTCTGCTCAGGCTTTGCTCAGGCCCTGCTCAGCCTCTGCTCAGCCTCTGCTCAGGTTTTGTTCAGACCCTGCTCAGCCTTTGCTCAGGCTCAACCAGGCCAAGCATTGGAGTCCCCGTGATTACAAAGCAGCAAGGGGGAGCTTCAGCAGGTGCCCGACTTACTGAATTCCTTTTGGAAAGGTTATTTTCCTATTTTTTATATATTAGTTTTAGGGTGTAAAGGTGCTTACAGTCTTGGTTAGATTTTCTTTCAGCATTTTAAATTCTAAGAGCTAAGAAATGTCTGGCAAAAAAAAAAAAAAAAAAAAAAAAAAAGAACAAAAAACACAACACTGGAAAAAAATCCTAGCTTATCTGCCAGAAACCATTTCTGAGTGTAACCATAGGAGAACAAAATAAAACAAAATAGCCTAGAGGCATGTGATGATGGGCGTACGAATAATAATCTAGGTGTTCAATTTATATCCTGTGAGTAATCCCAATGATTCAAGAGAACTTCACAGTGCACCAGGTACCTCCTCCAGCCCTGCCAGGATAGCGGCTGTATTTGCTTGCACACCATGTAACGTTAACAACCCCTCCACCTAGCTGCATTTTTCCATGATGTCAACACATGCAGCTACAGACAAGCAGAGGCTCGCTGGAGTGTTATTTCGGAGGAAGTGCCAGAAATTATTTATTTTAACAGACTTTTGAGCATATTGCAGTCACGCTTAAAGTATATTAAGTAGGCTACACTTATAATAGTGGATATTTAATTTTTGTTATGGGTGATCATTATGCACTAAAAATACACTAGTAGTATTATATATGATTAAGAGATGTTCTTTTTGGTGGGGCCCTTATTAGTGAACCTGCTGTGAAAACTGCATTTATTAGAGAGCTAACAGCACTTCAGTTTATCCTGGACCACAAGCTAGCAATCTCCTGGCTGACTGTACTGCTGTTACTGGGTGATCAGGGTGGGATTATCATCTAGAGACTGTAATAACGTGGCCTAGTTTGGGTGCAGTAGGTCACTAATGTGCAAATTATATCACCAACATAAAATGCTTGATAATAATACAAAAGTAACTGTTGGAAAAGGTGTCAATAGTGGGTTTGGCATTGGAAAAATCATGTGAGCTATGTAGCAAATATTTGAAAATACAGAGCTTTTTTAAAGTTATGGCCAAGTTTTGTTCTTATTTTAGTAATGTGGATTATTGTCCATTGTGCTGAGTCTTGCTACTTGCTAAATGCATTTAAAGAATGTGTTTTAAAAAGACAAACAAAACTTTAAATCTAATTAATAGAAGACGTAACCTAAAAGTCCTGAAAACCTGCCCTGGCCCTCACAGCTTGCATCTCAGAACAGTTGCTCTTTCCAATAGTGCAGTGTTTAACTGCATTTCTACATAGTTACAGTTTTCCGCCTGCTCTGTAAAAGACCCACGCAGTCAACAGAGGAAACCAACAGACTGACTGAACACTCAGACTTGCCAAAAACATGTAAGGAGCCATCTCAGGAGCGAAGGAGTCTAGTTGCATTAGCTTTCCTTGATACTACTTATGCAGCTCTACCAGCATTACCAAAAGTGAAGGGGTTCACCTCCTACCACATCCAGGTGCCTCCAGAAAACCTTGGGTGACTCAGGGCAATCAAAGAAGTTCAACTCTCTAGTTATCCGCCTTTCCCTCTTGCTGAAGGTTACCGCCTCCAGAGTCAACAGAGCCATCGTTCCTAACATCCCAGTTCATCATATCAATGTAGGCCACTACCAGTTAGAGATTTGTTGTTGTGTCTTCTTGGTTTTTTTCCCCGTTATGATACTTTCAGGAGAGGGACGACTTACATAGGTGAAGAAGGCAACTTCTCACATTGATTCGTTATGAATGGCCAGATATTTACAGGAGAAACTCTTGTACATCAGGTTCTGTGACTTCCTTTAGATCAGACTGAGTGATACCGTAGATGGAATTTCAAATTATCTGGTTCATACTCCAGTTATTATCATTTTAGAACTACAGAGTTACAGAGGTAAAGGTCTACAACAGCAGGAAATCTGGAGATGGTATAGAGTAGTTAAAGGAGAGGGAAAGGAGAGGGAAATGATCCTGCAAGACTCGAAATGCTGTAAAATTGAGGACAAAAAGACAGATTATTTTATTTTTTTCTGAGCACCTTTGAGCTGCAGTAGTTAATATTTTGGAGAAAATAAATCTATTGTAAATGAAGTGTTAAATCTTAAATGAAGTGTTTGGCTCCTCTGTAGTAGAACCAGCAAAGGCCAAAACACTGTTCCTATCTCAACTACAAAAGGAAATAGATCAGACAAATCAGCCTGGCCTTACTTGTAATGTAAAGAAGCAAGTAAGAAATCTTTTGCATCTGTTTAAAAAATAAAAGCCTTTGTTCATCATCTTTCAGATATTCATATGAGTACAAAAATATTGATTCAAGTGGGAACAATCAGAATAAATTGCAACGTTATAATGTTCTCTAGTAATGGTTCAGATTGCGTAAGATCCTGAGAGATGCCGTATTTTCATCTCTCAGGGTAAACAAAATGAAGAAGAAGAAGAAAAAAAAAAAGGATAGTGAAGGAAAGCTCTCTTATAAATTTACACCAAAAAAAAATTATAAATTTATAAAAATTTATAAATTTATAAAAATTAGTATAAATTTATAAATTTTGCACCATGCAAAAGATTACTGGTATCCGATAGGAACAGTGCTTCCATCTATGGAGCCCAGCTGTATGGTTAAAGTTAGGAGACAATATGCAAATAGCAAAATACCAGTCAATGCTATTACGTGCCAGAAAGCCTTAAATCTGTAGGGCTCCTCCATTTCCACAATAATTCCTGGATAATTCCAAATTTATTACTCATTTGTAATAAAGACATGAGCTAAAGAAGTCGAATTGCTGAACTTGCCCTTGAGAGATGCTTTATCCAGCTGAAGCATTTTAAAACACATGAGAAAGGTAAAATTTGCCCATCTTCTCATTAACCAAGAACACTAATGTATAAACATACACTCCTTTTTATATATATGTCTGTATGTTTGTATATGAGTACCCTATATATACACACACACACATATATATACACACACACATACAAGTATATGTAATATACAAATAAATAAATATAAAAGGTTTCAAAAGTTGAGTCTTGCCAAGGTACACATTTAGATAATATTAAATGATAAAGTTAAGCGTGACTATCTACCTCAAAAACACAAATTGTTATTTTTTAGCTAAACAACGATATGCAGAGGTTAATGCAAACAATCAAGGAATTACAAATATAAAACAGGAACTTGTACTTTTTAAAAAGAAAATATATAAAAAAAAAAAGCAGAAATGTATATTACCTTCTAACATTCCTCAGTCTTTCGAGACTGTACGAGTTTTAGAATAGTGGCCTAGGTTGTTAAACAGCTGCAGTTCTGTCGAGCATCCTTGGGCACTATCTGAAAGTAGTCCTAATTGCAGCTATCATCTATCTCGTGCTGTAGCTTGTAGTGGCACCAGTTCCCGCTGAAGTGTTGTATCTTCAAAATGTTGGGTCTGCTTGGGCGCCTCATGCCAGCGCTGCCACGGGCCTTTGTGAAGCCCCTGTGTGGTTGACTCGTATGTATGCATGAGGCATATAAGCTATGCACTGACACCCCGTTTCATGAAAGTGGATGGATAAATAACAATTTGGGATTTCACAACACAGTAGAAGAAGTTAATACTGGAGTAAGGAATTGTTACTTTTTTTGCTTATTCTCTTTATTTGGAAAAATGGAAAAAGATTCTGCATCCCTAAATATGTCAGCTCTACTCTCAGCTTTTTCTTGGTGTTATGAATAACTGCTCACCCTTTCCTTCTCTCTCCCTGCAGCATTTACACTCACAGAGCAATTCAAAACAGATCACAGCAAAACCTCTCCACCCAGAGAGTTCATGTCCATGTATGCCTTTGATTTGAGTTTAACTTGGCTTGCACTATAGTTCCTTTAAGAGAAGGGTGGTACTCATGCCAAAGGTTTCAATAATATTTATCACAACCAGTTATAGCAAGTCTGAGTGGAGCAAATAAACGTGCTCAAGGAGGCAAGTTGGACCATTGCATAATGTGCTGCAGTTTGAGCCTCATGTGCTAAATTAGTCGGACAAGTCATTATCCTGTAGATTGCAAGGCACAATTTGAAATAAGAAAAGAATGCAGACTGTTTTTATGGAGGAGTGCCCTTTTATTATCAAAATTTGCAAACTATGCATATATCATATATTGGTGTTAAATACTCCAAGCATTTTTTTTGCATTGAGACTGTGAATGAACGTGGTTTGTCCCAGCTTCGCACTGCAGCATTTGTAAAATGCTCACGGAACTCTTGCACTAATTAAAGAATGGTGTTTCCATGACAGGATAGCACCCCTCCCATTTCTTCCTGAGGAAACAATATGGTTATATATTATAAATTATGGCTAATTATCTCACATCCTGTTTCCTCATTGCCCTAAACATAGGAAATCTTTTCTTCTTCATGACATTCATTCTTGCTATTTATAACATCTTTCATTTCTACAGTGGGACCTACTCCAGAGGATTCCAACGTATCTCCACTGAGCACAGTCGAAACGTGACTGTTAACTGGCACAGTGGGAGAAGAACATTGTGACCAAGAGCATTACAAAATTCCTCTGATTCTATATGAAAGGATTGCAGCTACCCACAAAGAGCTGAGCGAGTTTTATTTTCTAGGGCTTTACCCAAGATCCTCCCCCTCAACTTCAGAGCCAGAAAATACTTTAATTGAACGGGAAGCTGTCAGGAACTGATGCCTGGTTCCTGGATATGAAATACTGTGAATCTGAAGTGTATGCTGCCAAATTTTATGTGATCTGCTCCCACCTATCAAACTGGAATTTTGCCAAAGATTATGCCAAAAGGGTTTTTGTGTTTAGTTTGCTAAATGGCAAACATGGCTGTTTTAAACAGCAACAGTGGAAGCAGTAGTAGCTGATTAATCCTGTTTAATAAGTTATAGGAGGAAAAAAATACTAAATGACTCCTAAGCAAAGTCCAGCGTCGATGTTTCAAAGATACAGCTAGGCTGGGTGACATGGGAGAAGGCTTTTAACAAGCAGTGAATCTAAGCACAGGTTTAACTCTGACAACTGTAAAATGATTCCAGCACGGCCCTGAGCATTTACTAAAACACATACAAGAGAAGAAGAAAGTTCTCTAAATTGACTATAGACTCAAAACAGATTCTTTCAGTCGTTAGACCAAAATTTGCAGGCCAGTCTCTTACCATCCTTTCGGTTAAAAAGCAGGACTCTTGTATCCCCATTACCTGAGTACATCTTGACTCATCCTGAGTAATTCTGCTGACTTTTACTTACAGAAAATGATGCTATATTTCAGAATAAAGAAGCTTACAAGCAAAGACATGTTGCATGTAAATAAAAAGGCATAAAATCTCAACCTGACAAAACTTTTAAAAGAAGGAAAAATTGAAAAACTTTTAACACTAAATAGTTCTATCAGTTCAGCCAAACATCTAAGGTGTCTAGGCATACAAAATATACAACCTATTTATTTATATATATGTATATATATGCGTATGTATATGTGCATATATACGCACATACAGCAGAAGTTAAAGATTAAAAATTTCCTGAAAAACAATCAGAATGCAAGTACCAAAGACAGAGGCTTCAGAAAACAATGTGATTAGAAAAAAAAGAGATAACCCACCTGGTTTATTTCCAGTGAATTTAACTTTTTCCCTAATATATATGAACAGAGGCCAAAGCTGAATTTGAAATAAAAGTAATAATCAGAGCTCATTGCTGGAAAGGAGAAGAAAGAGACTCTTAGAAAATTTCTAGAAAAAAAGTAATCCAGCAAACTATTTGTAAGTACTTGGGAGATAAGAAAAAGCTATGTAACAAACTCCACTGATTTTTCAAGAATAACTCACTCGTTTGTTTGTTTTTCCTCTTATAGGAAGTAGATAGGAGAAAAATAGCACTTATATTTGATTTTTGTAGGGCTTTTGAAGCTGTTTAACCTAAAAAAAAAAAAAAAAAAAAAAAAAGGAATTGTAATAAGTCAAGAGCAGATAAAAAAAAATCTGTTACAAAGAAAAAAGGAATTATCCATTCCCTATGCACGTGGTGGGCAAGACTGAAAGTACCATGTTATGATGTAGCAGCAAAGATCCAGTAGGGCATTAGGAGCAGCATTCCACGAGCAGGAATTTCAAAGCAGCGGAATTGAGGTGGGCCTGTGGAGCCCATCAGCAGAGCTCTTGGAGAACAGTGTGCGAGAAGGAGCAACACGTGCACAGCTGGTCCTCCGTGGGGGCAGCAAGGCTGCGTGAGCTCTGAGTAGCTGTCAGAACCCACCTCAGGCTTTTTTTTAATACTTTTCGAATATATTGACATTCTTCAAAAGCTCAGAATCCAGAAGCAAAACAGAAGAATTGTTCATTGTGCAAATGAGCAGCCGAAACTGGACAGCAAAAATATTTTATCAATTCTTTTTTTTTTTTTTTTTTAGTTTACTGGGTATAGAAAATTTCCATGGCTTTAATCAATACATTCTAAAAATGTCTAAATAGGAAGAACTACTGACTAGTCTAAAATTTATTTCACTTTCAGAGATACAGTGTAGTACTAACAGCTTCAAGACTCCAGAAGTAGCAGTTCAGGCTGCTTCAAGCTTATTACATTAAGAAAGTGATAATAATAAGGTCAGCCGCTTGTGCCTTATTTGCTTTGCTGCAATGGTGTGTAGAAGGTAAATGGTGTAAGATCATTTAAAAGGTGAAGGATAGTTTAAAGCCAATAATTCAAATTTACGACATAAACATGCAAGTATCCCCATCTTCCCCTTAGCACCGGATGGCGATCCTAATTTCTGCGCCCATGGTTAAGTGCCTTTTTCTTTACCGTGTCCTAACTCCCTCTTTTCTTCACCTGCCCCTACCCTTCAAACTCAGTCTACCATATTACTATTAAAATATCTTGGGGAATCTCATCCTTTCCCTCCCTGCCCTAACACTAGCTTACTTCTACTGTCGTACTCTGTCTTTCCCCTCTCCGCAAATTAAGTTGCCCTTCTCCCTGCCTCTGTCTCTCAGTCTTTTTCTGGCACCTGGTGTTTCTGTCTGTTCTCACAATAGCTCTCACGGTTGTGGAGAAAGTCTGAAAATGGAGCCAGAGTATGCCCCACAGACAAAACAAATCACAAACCAAAAAGGCCTCCAAAGTACTTTTAAAATCATGTGCCTCTTTTGGCCTGAGTAAATACTCATGGTTTTTTGAGTAGATCATTTCTGAGATAGCTGGAAAATGAAGAAACAGTCCCGTTTAAGTCTAGCTACAAAACAACAGTAGGCAATACTGCTTTTATTAGACCCAGCCTTTATCCACAGAGCAGTTCTGGGGAGGGACGTTGCATCTTCTTTAAGAGTAACTTCTGATTTCAGTCACTTTGAGAACATTTAAAGCTAAAGACTTCAAATAGCTAAAAACAGAATTAAGAGATTATGTTTTTATCCATCCTAAAACATAAAGCAGAAAGTGAAATGCCTAAAATCACCAAATCTGGCTCTAAAATGATGAGATTTTTAAAATAAGATTCTCTTTTCATCAGATTCAGGTAGGAAGACTACTTAATTGGCTGGTGCACCGGATTTTCCACTTTAAAAAAATGTATGAATTGTAATGAATTTTCTTTTCCAGAAATTGCAATGAATTATTTCTGTAACCATTCACATCAACTTTATCTTTGTCTAATACATCCCTTCCTGCCACGTTCAATTCCCAATGATTTTTATCTATTCTCTCCGGACAAATCATCCTCATTTCTAAATGTTTGTGAAAAATACTGATGGAGCGGACCCTGACAAATTTATGAATCTGTGTGTAACACATGATTGCCCAGGTTAGCCGAAAATTCGAGGTCACGACCATCAACTTCTACATCCCTATACGAAACCCAAATTCCTCACTCCTCCTTTCCTCAGGCACTGAGAAAGGAGATGGAGCCACGTATCCGGCTCTGTCTTCCTTCCCTGGCAGATCTGACCGACTGCTCCCCCTGACCCGCCAGCTGTGGGGGCAGACATCCAGCCAGGCAGCAGCCCTAGCAGCACTGCACACCTCTTATGGGAGCTGGAACTTCATGGCCACGGAAAAGTTCGAGATATATTTGCCTGAGCTGACAGGAAACTTCCAGGTTTTTCTTTACATCATGAGCGGGGTGTGGTATGTGCTCATCTCAAAAGACAAACTAGAAAGGGCCAGAGGGCCCTTTGTAACTTCTGATATCTTGAAGTTGTGTGAGGAATGGATGCTTTTGTTTTACTCATTCAAGACGCAGAATCAGAGGATCGAACCTCTCTGACGGGCACCTGCCCTTTCCCTTGCTGCCCCTCTCTCACACATCGTCTCTCTCAGCTTCCCTGGCTCTGCTCTACAAACGAAAATTATCTTTCTTACTTTATAACACGGTCTTCCTTAATCTCAACACCTTTTTTTAGCAGATCTCTCCGAAGATTTGGGGAGTTCATTAACCTTAAGAACCTTTAAAAGTTAGACTTCACTTAGACATTTCATTTTCCTTCTAAAGTCTGTACTCTCCTACCTATGGTTTTAGTCTTGCTTCTTACTACATTTCCCTACAGCCTGCTAATGATTCCAGCATCTTCCTTTCTTTCTGTGACTCTGCTTAGCTGCTCTGCCTAAAGGGTACCCATGCTTAATTCACGCTCTTCTAAGATAGTCCTAGATTAATATTCTGCCGGTAACCACAGCAGCTAATAAGGTATCATCACTCTGGGTGCAAACCGATGCTGACATAAATTTTGCTCCAGTTCGGCTAAAACAGCCTCATTCTGGCTATGACGAGACCCTCCATGGAGTCCCTGCAGGTGGGTAGCTGCTGCTTCCCCCCATCCTTGCTGCGGAACCAAATTCCTGGGCTGGTGAGGAGGGTTTCCCGCTTACAAGCGGATCGGATCGAACCAGCCCACGCCATCGTGGGGATGGGCCAGCTCGGCTCCCCTGGGCCCAGCCTGGGCCTCCCGCCGCCACTGCCACCCCCCAGGGACACGCAGGCCTCCCTGAGGCCGTGACGCCCCCAGAAATGCACCAGCCAGACAGCCTTTTATTAACTTTATTTTTGGGAGAAAAAAAAAAAGGGGGGAGAGGGAGAGAAGGAAAGAGGCGGGGGGGAAAGGAAAAGAAAAAGGCTTTTATTTCGCAGCAGGGT
>VZSV01000004.1:8679524-8722679 GCA_013398735.1 Nothocercus julius
CGGGGCAGAGGCCGCGCGGGAGCCCCGCGCTGCGCTGGCGCCCTCGGGCTCAGTTTCTCAGGAGTCAGAGTTGCGCCGGATAACGCCGGAGCCCGGAAAAGACGTAGCAGCGGAGCCAGCGGGAGACTTTCCGTTCCGCGGTTGGTGGAGTACCCTGTGCCCTGTTTTTTCCTCTAAAGCGTATAATCAGACCAAGCCCCAAGTGTAACTAATTTTTTATAAACTCCCAAATGTATAACTCTGAAGCAGAACGATTCAGTCTAATCCTGGTCCTCGTCTCTCCCATAGGTTTTTTTTTCTCTAATTTGGGCTACAAAGTACTTTTAAGTCTTCAGGAAGAAAGGTGCTGTTATGTGAATCTTGCTTCATGCAGTTGTTCAGTATCAGTAACTAAGTATGTTTGGCAAAGAAGCTTGCTTCTTTTAAAAGGATGAGAGATTGTTAAGGTGGTTCATGTTGAAGTAATGACTTGTATAATGAATTGGAGTGCTCCTTTTTATTGAACAGCTTCCTTAAGGTTGTGATTCTTACAGTATTTTGAGCAGTAACCAAGTCTTGAGACCAAGTTACTGCATGGTGTTACATTTGTGTATCACTAAGGTACTTGGCTTTGAATTTGGTTTGCAATGGTCTTGTCATTTTAAATGAAATGTAATTTAGCTTAGCAGAGTTTTACTGTGTGCATGTTGAAACTTTTTTCTTTGTGGAACAGGAAGAATGGGAGAAGTTGTTATTCCTGGAAAGGGAAGAATGGGAGAAGTCGCTATTCCCTTTGCCATGGTTTCCATGTCTGTAGAAATAAGTATTAGATTTCTTAAATGAATGACTATTATTTGCTTGATCAGCCATGATAACCCATCTTGCTCTTAACTAGAAGGCTGTAGAGATTTGCAAAGTAAAGTAGAAAAGCGGACCAGCATCCCCTCTAGCTGTATGGATGACATGGAAATGATCCCAAATACTTTTTCAAATGCTTTTCTTAGAATTTTTATAAATCTGATGTCTGTTCTGTTTTTGTTTGTGCCTCTTAATTCCCCAATCTTTCTCTTGTCTGTTCAGTGTGGTGTGGGTTTGTTTGTTCCCCCCCCCCCCTTTTTTTTTTAAGGGTCACAATGTGAAAACTCTTGCTGCTTTCCTTACAGTAGTTTACAGTTGCTGATATGTTAACTTTCAAAGCAATAAATGACTCAAATTACATATAATCACTTATGTTTCATGTTCCACTCACATGAAAGTGTGTTTGTGAGTAATTTGCAGGCATATGCAGAATGGACTCTGCAGCTTTAGAAAAAAAAAAAAAAAAAACTCTCTCATACAAGCACTCCTAGAAGAGACTGTTTTTTTCAGACCCACTGCAAAAGCAGTAAAATTATGATCACTAGTTCTTTTCACTATCAGATTATTAGGATCAGGAATACTTCCTTGGGAGATTTTTTTTTAACATTAATTTTATAGTGCTCAACCCCTTTGACTTAATATGTGAGGGCTGAATTTGACTTCATGCTGAGATTTAAATACCCACCACCATTACTCAGCTATCACTTTTGAAATATCTAGACGACGGATTTTATCTTTGTGCTCTCAGTGGCTGTATTTGACATTTCTTATCTGTGACCTCCTGGTGTTGGGCTTGCATAGAACTTCTTGCTACTCCCCGATGCATTATTATTCTGCTCAGGTTACAAACGTCTGTTTCTACCTGTTACAGAATTCTAGACATAGTTTTCCACTGATTTTCCACTCTATCATAAACCCTACGCAGCTTCTGTCTGGTACTCTTTGCAGAATCATCTCAAATTTTCCACTGTCCTGATTATTTCAAAACATACCCCAAAATAAGTTACTTAAAGCCTGCTTTTAGTAAATTTTCAGCATGGCGGTTTACTGTGTGGTTTTAAATATATCATTAAGAAATAAATTCATAGTTATACCAAAATTCCTGATCACCTACTGCATATGCACTGTTCAGTGGTGAGAATTTTCTTGCAAGCAGTCTCAGATGGGAGAGACACTCCTTTTTCATGCTGAAAAAATATGTAGTCCAATTACTGCTAATAACTAGATTGATTATTTAGTGCTGACAACCACTGTTATCAACTTGGATGAGTGAATGGTTGCAGTTAATCAACTAAACTAAAGTTTATCCTGAGATTAAAGTAGATTTCTATGTCTGTTGCTGAGGGACTTTTGCCTTTTTTTTGCAGACCTAGAAATAGTGCTGAGCTGGCTCATACCCTAAAGTATTCCATAAAGAGTCCTTCAGAATGAGGCTAATTCTTCATGGCTTTTCAGCCACATAGGCAGTTTGTTTCTTATAGACATACTAGTCTAGTTTTATAAATACTAGTCCCACTTGACCAGAAGGACAGAACCTGTAGTCTGAGAGGATATGGAAGTGCATTGAGTTCGTCTTCTCTTTCTGTTTTCCTACTTGTTTGGTCCTCCTCCCTTCTTTTTTTTTTTTTTTTTTTTTTTTTGCCCTCCCCCTTACAGCATGTGCACACACAGCCAGCAGTGAGGAATGGGACATGGTTTGCAAGCAGAGAGGACATCAACTTTTTTTAATCTGAGCCTGAGAATCACTTGGTCTTGGTATCTTCAGTGATTAAAGCTGGACAGGTTTGCTCTTCTGAACACTTTTTGTTGGCTCTCTTTCTACACTCAGGACCAATGGAGAGCCCGAGGCAGTCAGACTACGCTGGAGAGGCTCTCCAGTGGTTGAATATTTATCGTGTGTAGTTCAGTGGCCACATCAGATTCAACAAGTGGCTTTTTCTCTGTTGGGAATAACTAAAGTTAAGGAAAATGTCTCTTAGGAGTATTGCTTTCCTGCAGCATATTTTTTGGCACATCTGATTGATATATTTTCCCTAGGATATTTAACTGGAGAAACAATCAACTTTAACCAGATGTGGAAGTTGTTATTAATAGGTTAGGGAAATGGTAAACTGGCTTGATAAATGATGATTTGCTGGCCTGCTCAGTAGGCAGGACTGGAATAAATAGTGTAGAGGATGCATTGAATCTAGTACCACATGCACCAGTCGAACATGTGTGTATGTTTATGCGAAAATGAATATTTTCCCCTTTTCAACCAAATCTCCACCTGGGCACAGATGGAGATATTTTTATAAAGTAATTTTTTTCTCACAAAATATCTATATTCAGCAAATAGCATTACTTCCTCTTCCTAGGAGATTGTAAATATCTGAATGTTATTATATCAGATGTTGGATCATTTTAATGTGGAGTTTTCTTCATTTTTCCATTAAGCTGATTCCCCCCCCCAATACTCCGTGTATTAGAAGGGATTGCGGACAGTTTGGTTAATGATTCATAAACTGGATCATGGCGTGGTGCGTGCCGTGATTGCTGTGCAGCTAGCACTTATTTCATCATTGCAAGGAAACACAAGAAGATAACCGTTCTGTGTCTCTGTGGCCTGTGGCATTTCTTCTGAGTTTAAGATGTTACGTGTGTATGTATACATAGAGAGAAGAGGAGAGCTGGGGAGACTGATGCGTGCTCTGTGTTATCAAGTAGGATATCAAAGGAATGTTTTCAATAAGCTGTCTTCTAATGCAGTGTGCAGTGGTTAATTTGCAGCATCTGATAACTTTTTTCTAATAGCTTCTAACAACTGTGTTAATAGAGATGTGTTTAAGGTTGATGTGCTCCTCTTAAAGTGCAGTCTTTGTTCCACTGCTCTTCGGTCTTTGTTGCTTAATTATGCTTTTCCTTCAAGAGTAGTATCTGTGAGTAAACCTACCTGATGCACTGAACCATTTTTGGACTTTTCAAGCTGTCTCATATTAGTTTTTAACGCTTGTTGTCACTACACTTACTACTTAGCTTTTGTTAGGCTGTGAACAGCTATAATGGATGTGGAAATGTGTGTGATTAAAGTTTGGGTAGAGTTCTTCAGTATCCTTAGGTAGCAACTTGGATCAGAACTACAACCATGAAGACTTGTTCCTGTGTTGCCGTGCCTTAGGAGACATGGAAAACCTTACCCAAAACAACCATCTTGATATTGAAAACTTCAGTTTTAGTGTAGAAATTGAGGATAGCTGGGAGGAGTAAGTGAGCTGTGCTAATGGGACTGCTCACTATCCAGAACAAGTTACTCCAAAGTTTGTGAAGACTGAGGAAGGAAAGTCAATGAGATTTTTCTCTGCTCTCTATGCAGGCATGGAATAAGCACTTGTTCTTTTTGGGCAGTTTTTCTTAATATTCTTAGTTTGTTTCACTTTGTTTCACTTGCCACACAAAAAGTAGTGACCTGTGAATGAACAGGTGTAATAGAAGTACAGTAATTGGAAGTATTTTGAAATGGTTTAGGAAAAAAAAGTAGTTTGTTAAGGCTAGTTTGAGTTTTGTCTTACATGTTACCAGATACCTTTAAAAATTAGGCTGAAGTTTATCCTCTCTCAGCCTGTATGCTTGTGATTTAAAATGTGGCTTTATCAGCCCTAGCAAGAAGGGCAGTTATTCCAATTCTCGAGGTGAGTCAATTGATACAAGAAGTATTTTGTGGTTTACTGTGGCAAGCAACTTTGAAGAATGGGGCCTGTCATTGTACATAGCTTCTAATGTTATTGATGTGGGAAACTAAATTTCTTCTGGAAATTTGGCCACTAGGTAGAACAATATATTAAAAAAAAAGGTTGGTCATTTAAGAATTCACGGTAAAGATCTGCTTTGTTATAGGGGATTTCTTGATGCCATCTTTGTTGTAGCTGGAACAATGATGGATGTGGTTTTCTGTTAGCAGGCTGTTTTCACAAGTGGGAAGTAAAGAAGATGGAGTTTGAGTTAGATTTAGTTAGATTTTTTTTCAGCACAGCTGTGGCTTTTCTCCCTTTGAGCTAACACCTTCTCTTAGCTTTTGTCTGTTGCTATAGATGATAAATGAAGAAAACCTTCTCCCATGTTTCTGTCTGGCATTACTGACTTTATTTCTCTAGCTTTATTTTAATTATCTTGAAAGCATTCACTGAGTAAAGACTTTGAAAGCAAGGTCAGCAGTAACTGGAATGCCTTACTCTTCCAGCTCAACTACTTATGAGGCCTTATGTTTTATTGTTCTATAAAGTACTTCAAGAGATTCTGTAAAATGCAGTGGCATTCAAAATTATTTCAATTTTCATGCTGAATACTTTGCAAACTCTTTTCCACTGTTTTCCAAAAATCATGTGTTTCCTTATTTTGTCAGAGATTTAGAAAAGGTTAAATACGGGTCTCTGACTTGAGCTTATAAAATACTACTAGGCCAAATGAAAAGGAAATAGAGCATCACACTTCAGATACGACAGCTTTCATCTAGTGCATTTTTAAGAGCATACCTACACAAGGCAAAACCTTTTATTAAAGAGCTTTCTTTTCTTTGTCTTGTTTGGTTTTAAATGTGCTTGTATATTTTACTTGTAGGTAGGATTTAATTTTTATGGAAAACAACCTAAGTACCCAAAGAGTATATATTATGAGACACTTCATACTTAAAGTGTGGGGGGGAAAAGTATGCTTTCTGGTAGAGGACTCAAGCTCAGTATATTTTTATGTTAAGGATGTGTATTTAGTTATACATAATCTTCAGCAGTGGATCTTTATTTTTAAATACATAAAATGGTAAGGGAGTCTGTACATTACACACGTGCTATTAGAAGAACACTTTTCAGTTTGTAGAACTTTGATATTCGGAAGCTGAGAAATAAGAGTACCAATATGTGGGTTGCAGGAAAAATAAAGTCAGTCTTTGATTAGGCCATTGAATGCTCTTTCTTCCTAGGCAAAATTTGGCCCTTCCTTTTCTGGCTCCACACAACCTTCTGATCACCTACCACCTGGCTTCATCATGCCGTTCATTTTTGCAGACTTGTCGTCATTGCTGCGTCCTCTGAGCTTTTTGTTTGGGCATAGTCTTGCGCTGTGTTTTACTCCATCAGTTTTGACTATCTTTTTTTCCTTCCATTGATTTCAAGCCCTAGTTTTCTATTTCTCACTGTCTTTGCTAAGGTCTTTTGGTTCAATTCTTGCTCCCTGGTATTTAAGTCTCACTGCTTGGGTATGTTTAGGATGCTATTAAGGAAACATAAGGGTGGTGGTCTGGTTTCTTTAGCATGAGAACAGTGACTGCACCAAGCCCTGCTGTGTTGCCATAACACTAGCTGGAGTAACCTCATTCATCTGGTGGGAATGTTGCATGTGCTGCATAGCTATGGAGAAGGAAGTTAAAATTATCAGTGCATGCTAAGGGGAGCATCAGTCTATGGGGGAAAAAAAAAATGCGATGGGTGGTGAAGGTTTGTTGAGTAAGTATATACTTTGCTTTTTTCAGATCTGTGACTTGGCCAGGCTTGGAAGGGCTGCATCTGCAGGAATCTTGTTCTTGATGCGTGACCCACAGCCAAATTCCTACTTTTTGCTGGAAAGCATGAAAGTATTGGTGTTTTCAAGTGGCTAAAAATCATAACGAATGTGAGAAAAACATATTTCCACCCCCCGCCCAGCTATTCTTGGAAATCACTGAAAAATTTTTGCTGATGTTGGCCTGTAGCACCCTCCCCTCCCATTGCACAAGTATGTGTGTGACTAGGGACCCTTCTGAAGCTGAAGACAGCGTTGTGTGTTTATGCTGATTTTGTTTAGTTTGAATTGAGCCACAGGCACCATGACAGTAGTTTCTAATGCCTAATTAGTTCCTGTTATTTCTGAATCTCCATTTCATACAGTTTAGTCACTGACTGCTAAAAGAAACACCTAAGCACTGACTCCTGCATTTGAGAATGTTATGAAAGAGAAAGTAAAGTACATCATACTGTTTTGTTGATGCTGTTAATCACTACAGTACTTAAGTGTCTTATTGGTAGTATATGAAAATACTTGATTTAGCACCTGGCATACATCAGCCTTTTCCCAGTAGCGGTAGTTATGATGCAGAGCTTGTTTGGGTGGGATTCTTGCATCTTGTGATAACTAATTCCTCAAAGTGCTTGGGAAGGGGAGAGGGAGGTTTCCCACTTTCCCTTGCAAAAATGTAGATAGACTTCAGCCAGTTTTTGATCTCTGAACTGAATTGTTGAAGCATTGGGCCATCTTGGTTGTCAGTGGTCACCCTTGATGCACCAACAGTGCTAGAACTGTCACTTCTCTCCACTCGAGGTGTGTAGATTTGTGTGATCTGATTGGTTAACCTCACAGCTGCAGGCAGATAGTGAAAATGCTGGAGGGAGACTTCACTTTTATTGCTCACTTGTGCGGGGAGTGAATCCAGTGAAATAGTTTCTTCTTGCTTCTTCCTGGGTATGAGCCTTTGGGATGTGTCCTGAACTCATCTTAAGCTTGTTACCTATCCTACTGGAAAAAAAATGTTTCATGGTTAACTGTGCAGAAAGATGAGAGGTGAAGTTTGCCTTCTGCAGGTAGCTGTGCATTGATGGCAGTGAGGCAAGCGGTGGTTCAGCATTGACCACAGATCTACCACCTCGAAAAGCTGCTGCTCTCACCTCTTCATTAGCTGCCTGAGAAAAGGGTGCTCAGCCTCACATGGTAACATGGTGAAAGCTGATGTCTATAGAGTAACTGTTCGATGAGGTTTTGATAAAGGACAAAGAATAAATACTCCTTGTTGGCAACTTTCACCATTTCGGTCAAATGTCACAACCTTCCTGGTTTGTGGAATCGTCAGTCTGTGTACGGACTGTCCTTGTAGCTCTCACGCTGGTGCCGGTGGCAAATCCGCCGTGACAGAAAGGCCTTTCGTGCGCCTTGCCTCTTGAGGGAGGCAGAGCCGTGTTTCACATGTCTTGGTACGTTGTGTCGTCCTAAATTCGATATTAAAGAGCGATGGAATGACTCGCTCTTCTTGAATGCTTTCTGGGGTGGGGTTTGGAGTTTCACAGGAGACTGTGGTATATTGGTTGAATTGTGGCACAAGATCTTTGGATTTATCATCTTGTTACTGCATAATTTCCTATGTGAACATTACTGATTCCTAATCCTACTTTCTTATTTTTCTTTATTGCAGGGTGCAAATCTGAGAATTGTCTTTACAGTGGCAGGGCAGGGGAAAGGGCGAAGGGACACGGAGACTGATAGGTCAGGGGAGCAGGCTAATGTTATGATTGGGATTTTTGGGGGGTGGCGTTGTCCTTTAGCAGGCTGGATTTAGTATCTTAGGTGTGCATGTGCTGCTGAATTTAACTTCCAGTTCTCCCGCAAAAGAGAATGAGATGCAGTGTCAAATACTGACTAGGTAAGCTTGGGGGTTTGGTCCTCACAATTAAGCTAAAAGTAAAACCTGGAGTGTAACATACTGGTGTTTTTTGTTGTTTTCATTTTGTAATTTCTTCTCCTGTTCCAGGTCACTCCATGCTACTATGAATGTCTCTATCTTTAAATAAATAAATTAATAAAAATGAGCTGCCAAAAAGTTACCCCCTCAGATCTTTTCTAATCTTGCTGGAATGTGTGCTGAAATTTCCCAGTGCAGGAAGATATGGCAGATATCTGTTAGTGATACTAACTTCATTGCTATTCAGTGTTTCGTGTGTAGAATATGCTTATTTTGGCTTTAATAATTCTTGTTTTGAGAGCATTATATCAGCATCATGCTGTTGTGCAGGCATTAATGCCAAAGCTTGAGGCTTGCATCACAAAGGTGTGTGCAAGTTGGCAGTGGGCCTGTGTGCAAGTTGGCAGTGGGCCTGCTTTAGTTCTGGTTTACCCTTTGCTTTTTGGGTAGTGCTTTTTCCAGGTAAGGAATTGTATATTCCTCCTCATTGTATATTTGTATATTCCTCCTCATGCATGTGAATTGTATATTCCTCCTCATGCATGTGAATAATACATCATGTACATGCTAGCAGTCCCTCAAAAATATGTGAGCCAGAGGTTGAATGACAGTTATTTTAAAAGGTTCTTCAGTTAGTTATTGCTAACAATTTTAGATTGCTGAAGAAATCTGCAGCTTGGCATAACCTGTCAAGGCAGTGACGCACACACCAATATTAGGTTGTTTGGTTGGCTTCTTACACTGCTTGGTAAGTGTTTTAAATGCCACAAGCTGGACTTGTAGCAGCAGCAACTTGACACACAACTCTGCAGAAGTCCTGTTGTGCCCCACAGTTTATGGAATATTGTCAAATATGAGAGTTATAGAAAGACATCTTTTTCAGTGCCCCAGTATGCTTGATATATGCTTCCCTGGTGTCAAGCTTCAGTGAGGGACACTGTCTGCTCTCTTGACTTAACATGCGATGTCCTGTAGGACAGGTTTTAAGCCAGTTTGTGATTATAAACTTTATATGGGAAGGAGATCACTGCATTGGTGAGCCCTAAGGAGTTCTTAACTGAAACTCTTAACCCATGTGACCATAGGAAGAGCGCCTGGATGAGATAATCTCAGCATGGGAGCTGCGGTGGCATTTGCACATGTTTCCTGTGATGCGCGGATGCCTCCCTGGCTCAGAAGGTTATTAGTGTTGTCCTGTGCACTTTTGTAAGTGCTCACTGGGCACTGAAGTGCTGGGTGTCCTCAGGTGACACTTGGTTCATTCTTACTGAAGTACCCACAAAACTGGAAACAGTAAATCTAGCAGGGATAGTAGAACATCTGCAGTGCAATGAAAATCCGCTTACTAGGTTTGAAGGTAGGTGAAAGGGCTTCTGCTCCTTACAGTGGCAGAATTTTAACTATTTGGCTTCAACAGTTTCATCTTGTGGCTTTACCTTGCAATTTTCTGGAGTTCACAGGCAATCCATGCCCTGTTGCCTCCTTGAAGGGGGCAGATTCAGAAGAGAGATTAAGCTAATTCAGCGCCTTGCTGCAGGGACAAGAGACAGTCCCGTTTCATCTCTTTATCCTCCACATTCTGTCACTGGCAATGCCTTGGTATTGCTGTCCGTTGGCTAGTTGAATTTGCTCACAAACACAGGTGAGAAACAGAGCAGCTTTGGGTAGAAAACTGCCAGACTAATTCTCTTGGGTAACTGCTTCCTCGCAGGGCTTGGAAAGACTCTAAATCAGCAGTGTTTCCTTGCCTGAATAGCATAGGTTCTTTCTGAACCACTGGATCTACATGAAGAGGCTTAAACCACGTGTAGAAAAAATTTCTGTTCCCCAAAGTGTAGCACTGGTCTCATCATGTCAGTTCTGTGGTTCCACTTGGGAGGGGTGTGCTCAACTTGCTTGCTGAGGGAAAGTCTTAAACATCCTTGTGAAGTTTATTAAAAGATAATCCAAATGCAATGTCAGTTTAGACTCCCTTCATTATTGTAATTGCTGCCCGAAAGTTTGATGGAAATAAAGAGTTCGTATAGTTTTCATTAGGCAAATGCAATGCTTAGCGTATATTGAACATATGGTTGGCTAAACCTGAGATAATAAAGAAATCAGAACAGAGCTAATAGAATGCTGCAAATCTTTTTCAAGAGATCTGAAAAGACTTGTAGAAGCAGACCAAGTGGCTCCTAATTAAGTATTGATGCAACATGTACCTGAGAAAATGGAAAGCTACGTAGAAATCTTCTCTAAGTTAAACCCTGAAACTGAAAGAATTAACTGCTCTTGACATCATTTTGCCCTTGCTTACTGGAGGTTTCCTTGTTGCATATGTTCTTGATTGCTCTTATTTTTTTCCCCATCTCTTTCTTCCGTCCTTTTCCAATTGAACAAATATAATTATATGTACATAGGTCCCCAGACTTGTTACTGGATGGGTGAGAAAACATTTAGCTGTTGCATTTATTAGCAGGACATAAAGAACACTTATAAAGATTTTATCTTGTGGTTATATGATTCAAGTTAGACACATGGCACTTTCCGGTTTGTAAATTTTCATGCTGTGATGTTTCTGTGTCTATTTGATTGTAAGATTTTAGTACAATAGACTTCTAGTTTAATAGGAAGTTCAGATGCATGACTGAGCAGTAAGTTTTTTTCTTTCTTCATGCAGTGTGCATCAGTGCTGAAACTTTAAATCTGTATTTCTAGCCTATATGCTAAGTTATTATATATTAATATAAAATCATACTTTGTGTGACGCAACTTGAATTTATATCCATTTGATTTATGGAGTTAAATGCATCCTGAGGGCCACATTCCTTGGGCTGACAGTGATGAATCTGTTGCTACCGTCTACATTTCACTCTGCTTGGGCGCTTGTGTTGGTGTCTTTGCATCTGCCCTCCTTGAGACAAGAGCTGGAGGTCCCTTGGAGCACTTGCCTAGGAACTTAATTATTTTTCAGTAGTTTAACATTTGGGAGAGGGAACAATACACCTCGTGTTCAAACAGTGTGCGAGACTCTTCTTGTTTGCTGTTTTCAGCTAAAGGTACCAGTATGTTCTTGCTTTTTAGTGCTGATGCCATACAAAAAGAAACTTCTGTTCCAAAGTAGTTATATTGAAAGCTTACTTAGAAGCACCAGAAGAATACTGCCATGGCTGTAATGCTGTGATGCTATCCTTGGGCTTTGTCTTTAAAAAGAAAATATTTATTTATTAGGAGGGAGGGGTGCATTTTGGAGTGCTAGCATAGTGTGCAGACTTGCCAAGTGTCTTTTGTGTGTGCATTTGGGTGGTTTTTAATGCTTCATGTCAACAGTATGATTGTAACTAAACTTGCAGTGTGTTGGGTTTGTTTAAAAAAAAAAAAAATGGAATTCAGTGCAACTATTCTTTGCATATTGATGTTTTTCAGATATATATTTGCCATATTTGCCCCAAGCTGGGACTTGGAGCACTTCATGAGAGATTGTAACCGGTAGAATCAAATGAAAACTGATCTCACTTCTTCCAGCTCCTTCCCCTACCCAAGACAGAAGTTTCTAATGTAGCGTGCAGCTGTAAAGAATACTTGGGAAATAGAAATCATCTTGAAGCTTAAGAATCTAAACCAGTATATCACGCTCTTGAATAAATAAAACTCTTAATTTTCTGTGCTGTTTTCTCCTCTTGAAATATTATTTTCTCTTTTTTTAAGACTTGGTTTTTGATTTATTTAAAAATTTTAGTGTTAATTCTCTTATTTTAAATTAGTGGGGAAAATAGTCTTTCTAAGGTTCCTTTGTTATCAAAATGTCGATTTTTAACATCTTAGTCTTTATTTCAGTAGTAGTAAAATTAAAATCCTATGCTGCTTTGTGAGAAACGCAGTGTCAGACTGGCAAAAAGATGAATGTGTTAAAGGCACTTGGTATCTGTTTGAGTAATAGGTTTATAAGGAGGGATGTAATGCAACATAAATGCTTTTAGTTGCTGCAGATCTTGGATTTACTAATGTTATGTTATGCTCGTAGGATCTCTGTTTCATTATTTACTGTAACTCTGCAAGAGTTCCTGGGATGTCTTTGGTAAGAGTAATAGATAAAAGGTTATGTTTTCTTTTAGAAATTACTAATACAAAGAGGCTCTACAGGGCTGTCTTTCTGCAAACTTACCTTATTGATCTCAAGATCTTTTATGAACTCTACCACTACTTCTAATTGCAGTTTGGTGACTGCTCAAAACCTTGTCTGTCCTCAGCCACAGAGTGCAGCTCTCAGGGCCCTTTCTTTTAGCTAGGCTGAGCTGTGAAGTTTGCCTAGACGTTAGAGCCTAGCTTGCACATTTTTCTGCCTTTGTAGAGAATTGCTGAGGCTTCCATAAGATTTGGATGCACATCTTGTTTATTTTAATGCTTATTTTCCCACCCATCCCCCCTTGATGTAAGTAGTTTTGCGCCCAAAGGCTTTAAAAGTCCTCTTGCAAACCAGAGTAAAAATAATAGAACTTGATCTTGTATTTTAAGTTTGAATTTTAAGTTAGACCACTGCTCAGTGGTTGTTTTCTTAAGAGTTTGTATGTAACTTGTGTTAATACTGATTGGGTTATAGGGAATGCCCTGAGTGTTAGTAATTGCTCCTGAGTCAGTAGTGCTTATCCTATGCATGTATGTTTGGCAGCTGTGAGCCCAGCATTTGTCATGAAAAGGTGTTTGAAACAATTATGTTAATTTTTAATGTTTCTTTAAATAACTTCTTACACCATTTTCCCTATCAAAATAGGATAAGGGAATTTACCCCTATATTGCTAGGTTTTCTTGTTCTCTCTTTACTTCCTGCCACCCCCTGACCTGATTCACAGATTCCTTTGGGGGCTAGTAAGGTAATTTCTAGTGGATAGGCTGAAGCCATTTAGAAGTCTAATTACAGCTTTCTGATTAGTTTCATGGTTTGAGCATGTCTTTAATGAAGCCTGTCTGTTTGTGACTCAAGGATGAGAGTCCTAGATTGCCCAAGAAAGTGAGAAGTGTTATGTAATGGGCATGTTTGCAGGAGTGTTCATTTCCTCAAAGAGATGTGAGCGCTAAAATGCTTCCTGCTGCCAAGAACAAGTAGTAAAGAGTTGATCCAAAGCAGTTTTGGAGGGCAGACACTTGTGTAACCCCTTCCTAGATAGCCAGGTGGAGAGAACAGTGCAGTTAAAGGTAAATTGAAATTGAGTTTACAAGGGTGATCCTTGTGCTCTGGCTCTTTGCTGCTGCTGAAAGGGCTTTTTTTTTTCGTGCTTTTCCTAGCAAAGGTGTTAGGTTTCAAACACCACTCACGTGGCTTCAGGCTTGAATGTTTATGTAACAAATCTAGGTAATTTCTGACTGACTTGATCTGTTATGATGTTTTAGCTCATCTATAAATAAAGAAGCTGTTTGGACTTTTGGATAGAGCTGCTGGTCCCTCTAGGGCTGTGGGATTGGAATTTTATGTGCTTATATAGTTTCTGCTGTGACTTCAGGCTTTTGAGATGGAAGAGATTCACTCCTTGGTGTAGTTGCTTTGTAGTTGCTCCCCCTCTGCACGTGGTAGGCAAGCTATTTGGAACATACTCCTGCTGTTTCTTGTATGATACAAATTTCTCTGACCTTATATAACGTACATCCCAAGTCTGTACCCTTGCTATCTGCCTTGACACTACTCCTTTGGAGAGTGGTTCAAACATGCATCCTATTTCTTCATGATTCTTATCTGTGTCTGTGCATGTGACATCTCTGTTTTGATTATTCCAACTTTCCTTGTACTCTTTACTGGCTGCTAATAGTTTTAATTGTTTGACAGAACCAAAGCAAGCAAACGTAAGCTGCTCTTCACTTTTCTCACCTGCCCCTACCACTGTGGTTGTAGGCACTGAAAGTACCTACACTGAAAGTGACTCTTCTGGTTCTTGTGTGTTTGATTTCTTTTCCAGCCTTTTATGAGGAACGATTTGCAGAGGTTAATTACTGTGGTGTGGTTTGCATAAAAGCTCAGCAATACATTTAGCTTTTCAAAATAGAAGCACTTAAAACACTACAAAAACTTTGTGGTTTTCATACTTTCAACCTGAAATTCTTCATTCAGAGAGCATTAACAATTCTTGTTTGCAAAAAGATTTGTCAGTGACTGCCACCAAACTCCTTATGTCATGCATTTCTACTCTGCACGTGTTTACTGACACGGAGAGCACTAGTAAATCTGAATTAAATTCACATTCATCATTTTTGCTTTCAGGTTGTGTTCTAAATGCAGTGTATGCATGGCTTATGTTTTCCAGACTATATTTTCGAAGAAAATGAAAAACAAAAAGCAACATATTCCAGATGCTGAGAACCAGGAGCATGAAGATACAGAAGGTAATATGCATGCATGTAAATATTAAAGTATGTTCTCCAGGTCCAAGCTGTGAAAGTCAGATTTTACATGTATTCCCTCCTAATTAGTATTCTGCTGGCTTTGAAAAAAAAGTATGTAAGCACTGATTATCCCAGCAAAGTGTATTTTTATCTAATGCGGTTCCCAAATGCTTTCCAATGACTTCTTTTTTTGTTTAATTACTAATATCAAAAAGAAAATGGAGGTGGCTGTTACTCAGAAAAATAATGGATTTAAAGTAAAATTCTGTGAAGAATTCCTTGAATTTTAACAAAAGGGAGCATTTCTAATGTGCATGATAAATATTTGAGGATGTTCAGATGAAAGTAACTGTAAAAACTAGAAAACTAAAAATTGGAGTGTGAGTGTATATAGGATGTTTATGAGGTATGCTGGTGTAACTTATTTCGTGGAGAGAAAGTGCAGACTTCTGAGGAACTCTCAGGAAAAGAATGACTAAATGACTTAGCAATAAATAGGGAATCAGTGATGCTCTCCTTATTTAAATAACTGGAGAGATAACTTTCATTTGTTTTAATGAAAATATTGATGTGGTGATCCTACTCTATGAAATACGTTGTGCAAATTATATTTTTTTCTGATCCTTTAACTGCTCCCCTGGTCAGCACCTTGACTGCATTATACCTGAATACCTGTTAATTTGCTTTTTAACTGTGTGATTTTACCTTAAATTGTTATTCAAATCTACAATGACTGTTTCAAAGACAGCCAAAAGTTGAAAGTGTCAATGTTAATACTAGGGGAAGAAAATGAAGAGTGCTGTTCCTGTTCGGCTGCTTTCATATCCAATGAAGGTGACAAGTGCCCCATCTGTCTGAACTGCCTTCTGGAACAAGAAATTGGTTTTCCTGAGAACTGTAGCCATACCTTCTGCATGACTTGTATTCTTAAATGGGCTGAGGTAAGTCTGGAAATCAAAGTTGTGGTGTTTGATCTACTGTATCTAATAACCTGTTTTCTTAAAAATCCATAGTGGTGCATTCTCACTTTATACCAAAGTGTTTCAATGACTGATTTATAAGCAGATCTTAAGCGGTGTTCTGCATAGTGTAATGAAATAATCTGTGTTGTCTTTCACTAGATATATTGCTCAAGTAACGGTTGTTAGAGATTGGCCCCCAAGAACGGTGATAATGGTGATTGCTGTTCAGAAAATCAGGTGGTATAACTGTATAATCAGGTCATGTAATGTGTAATTTTAATATATAGTTTGTAATGTAACAGTGGCGTGCTTTATATAAGCATGGCTTAATGTTATATATAATCTTTTTTTGTATTGTTTATTTTAACGGGATCTTTCAGGACTAGGACCAACATGTTTCCACATTGTTCTACAATATAAACTGAGGTTTCAGTAGTTTTTTCTCTCTCTGAAGAGTTCAGCCAGAAGGTTTTTGTGCTGTTCTGAATTAAAATCTTTAATTTTGCTTATAGCTGTTAATAAATAGGTACTGGGTAATAAACTAAGTCTCCTATTACCAAATTGTCTGTTCTGGAAATGATTCATTGCTGTGCTTCCGTTTAGTAGTGAATGGGAAAATCGCATCCTCGGTTTTCCTCCAACTTTCTTGGCCAGCTGCTCTCACAACAGGTGAAAGGCAATAAACAGTAAAATGTCCAGAAGAGCAGTGCAGCAGGTTTGAGGGTCTGCTGCTAAACTTCAACTTGTTCACACTGCCTATCAGATGCTTTTAAGCCCAATGAGGAAAGGAAGAACTTCTCTTTTAAAGAGGCTTTTTTTTTTTGGCTTGAAGTACTAATACAAATGGAATAGAAAGCATCTTTGGCTCTTGAGCTACGAGTGAAGTAGATGTGATGGCCATTAGTGATATCTGACAGAAGAGGAAGGACACTAGTTTCACTGAGGAAGCTGACAGCTGGATCTGTTCAGTTCATGAAATCCCATTGTCTCATCTGGTAGCTTGATTGAACTAAAACAAATGTTTTGCAAACTGGTTGACAGATGTTGAAATGCTTCAACTGTGGCAAGCAGATGAGATTTTGTAACTTGAATTGATAGCAACTGGAGGCATGCTAATGCCATGTGCTTTTGTACCCACTATTAATATTTAGTAACACTTGTTGCCTGTGTTTTGTTTTGAAGTGTTGCATAGTATTTGCTTTCTCTGACAGTTCTTGGTTGATCATTAAATAAGTATTTATTGATTACTTAGCTGTCAGTTAAGTCACTCTGAATAATGAAGACTGAAATTATTTGCCCTTCAAAAATATATTACCAGTTTCTGTTTAAAAAAAAAAAAAAAAGAAAGAAATTCTTGGGTACATTTTTTAATGTTATTTTCTTGTTTCTTTCTGATTTTAAGAGAATAAGAAAGTTGGGAATAAGATTTATAAGTAAAATAATGGTCTTAAGAAGTGATGAGTTTTCTTCAAGTACTGTGTGGTTTACTGTCATGGTGCTCCATCCACTTAAAAAGATTTTGCTAAAAAAAAAAAAAAGGAGCAACTGCTTCTCTAAATTGCTGTTTTCATATTGTGGATAAAGATTTTAGTCAATTATTTTCACTTTTATGCAAAACTGCATGCATTTTAATTAATTCCAAGGTAGTTCAGCCAAACAGTAAGAGTACGTTTGCAGTTCTGTTCCCCTTTCTAGTTATGAGAGACTTGCAGAAATACTCTTAACTGTAATTAGGTGTTCTGTATTGGCAAGTTTTCGTTCTGCAAGTGACAGCCATAGCACTCTGAGTTTTTTTTTTCTTTCTTTCTAATGAGATATGTGTTGCTTTTAAGTGAATATGTGCTGTTTCATTCCGTGAAGGGCTAAAAATGTATGACACTTGTTAAAGTTGACCTGCTACACTTAAGCCCTAATGACTAAATCTGAACATTTGGTGAGAAGTGTCTAGCCCCTAAATGTGGGGTAGAAACTAAATTCCCACCAAGTAACTAGCCTGCAATTTTCTTTTTATTTGTTCAAATTATTCAGTCTTTGGCTGTGTTCAGCGTAGTTAACTGCAGTATCCAATATTGCCATTAGATTGTCCTATACTTTGGACTGTCATCTTGCCTGCCTTCGGCTCTGCCTCCCAGAGCTCTTCCAGGAATTACAGGCCGGTGTTGGTCGGATAGAGGGTGCCCAGGACCGTTTTCAGTAGGCAGAAAAGACTAGAATAAATGCAATTTGCCCTCTGCAACTTTGATAAGCTGACATTGTTTAATTTATTCAGGAAGAACTTAAAGCTATGTTAGCAGCTCATAAAGAATACAAAGCACTTGATGCCTAACTCTGTAGCTGAGGCTGTTGGACACATTCGGTGGGAACGCTGAAGGACAGTGTGAGAAAAGGGCTCTTACTGCAAAGAACACCTGCATGGTGGGTCTGCATTATTTTGCCCACATCTCAAAGTGGTCTAGAGTCTTCAGGCACCATCAGTGTAGTGTTACAGCAAGGGAAGTAGTAAAAATCAGACTGTTTTGTATTTCAGGTTGCTAAGCACATGTATAATAAGCAGGACTGCAAATTGTGTTATGTATCTGTGGCAAGCAGATATCAAATTAATCAAATTAACTAATGTTACCTTGTATGGTGCACTAAAGGAAAACTTTTTTTTTTTTAAATATCCTACTCAAAGACATCAGTCTTAAAGCAGAGTACAAGTTATATGTATTTACCTGAAGGATCAGTAGCCCTCAGGCAGGCCTTGTGCAGTATCAGTGGCTGACTTGCAATTTGCCTACAGAGCTTCCCTGCATTACGTGTCTGCTAGGTCCTCTGGTTAATATAGGAGAGTTTTTCAGGTGTAGAGGGTTTGGATTGTTGCTCATGTAGAATATGCTGTGTGAGTGTGCTGTCCTGTGGGTAAAGGGGGAGCTACCTGCCTGGCAATGGGATTTCTTGGAAGTAGCGGACGAAGTAGCAGCTGGCTTGGCAGCGAGTTCTGTGATGCTCTTGGTTTGTGGTGCAGAGTAGTGGGCATAGCTGGGGTTGCACTGATGAACTGATGTACTGGGCTGCCAAAGAAACCCTAAGCCTAAAATTAAACACCCTCTACACAAAGATCTTCCTTAGTTTGTCTCTCCAAGGCATAGATGATATACATAGATGCTGTCAACTGCTGCCCAGAAAATTACTTTAATCTGATTATTATCAAGAAAAATACCCTTATGCAGCAGGTTATGAATTTTAACTTGTTGAGGGAGAGCCATGTGAAACTCAATGTTCGAATGTTCTGGAGCTTGGGTTCACTTTTATGATAATATAGTGTCTAAGAAAATATGGTGACAGCTTTAATTGCCGTAGGATCTGCAGCTCATTACAAATAATGAGCCATTTCATCCTTTCTGAAAGAGAACCATCATTGCAATAGAACTTGTCAGCATTTTATGGGATATAGAAGCAACATGTGGCAATTTTGGATAGGAAGCGAAGACTAGCCGGCCTGAATGATGTGGGTAGAGAGAAAACAGGTGTTTAAAATTGCAGCTAATGAGTCTTGATTGGGTGTTGAGACTAGAATCTCTAATCTTATGTGCATTGTTTTATCTCTACTAACCATCAATGATATGTCTAGAAAAATAAACTAGAATCTCTGCCTGTGTGCATTGTTTTATCTCTACTAACCATCAATGATATGTCTAGAAAAATAAACTAGAATCTCTGCCTGGAAATGCTGCAATGCTGCTCTTCTAAAGCTCAACTGCAAAAATGTTGAATGTACTCTATTAGGAAGACTGGAAAAAAATCATCCTGGGATTCTATTTTTTTTTCTAGAAATATGGTACTAAGGTGCTTTCTAGTGTCTCCCTTTTTGCTGGAGATGGAGGCAGAACTGTTGGGGAGCTTTTTTGCGCGCAGCTCTTTGCTGAGTGAAGTGAAAGATTTGGATGCAACTTCTGCAGTCTAAACCTTACTGTTAAACCTGAATTTAATGATGAAAACTGGGTAATGTTTTGGTATTGCTCAACATGCCCTCCAATAAAGGAGCATTACATTATACAGACTGTATTTCTTTTTTAGAACCTCGTTTAATGAGGAGTTGAAAGATAGATTTTTAGTTCTGGAGCATTGTGGGGAGGAAATGTGGTAGAAGTGATATACTGCAGAAATGCTTGTTCATAGATCTCATCTGCTTGCTAAGTGCATGAAACCTCCAAATATAGAACTTGATGAGATGAGGCTCCTTGACAAAGTTATTCCGTCAGCCAAAAACATTTTGAGGTCACCTATCTGGATAGCTTTCCTAGAAAGCCCCAGCTGGAGCAGCCTCATTTTAAATGCTGCTGGAAGTGATACAGTTAAGAGGACACTTCCTCTTTGAGATTATCAAGATTACTGTTTTATAATCTTGTGATAGTATCTTTTGTACTAGTAATCTTGAGGCTATACAGTTATAAGAATATTGAACATTGTTTTGCCTGTGGAGATAAAGCCACATCGAAATACTTTGAAGTGTGTTTTCAGAGAGTGTGCACAAAAAAACACACACCTGCTCATAAACACCATGGCACACTCCATGAACACTTCCATGCCTTATGAAGAAGAATGTCAAGATATCACAGGGTACGCGCAACGCGCAAGAATGAATCACTTCAGAGTTTCCAGTTTTAAAAGGAGAATACTAAGCAGTTTCATGTAGACAGTGAAACACCCAAGATGTTTGGAACAGTTTGTTGGATAACTCTTCTGGGTTTCTCCAAGAAAAGCACTGTTAGGAAGCAAAAAACTAAATCTCAAGAACACCAGCTGGGCTCTTCTAATTTTAGTTGTTACATTAAATACTATATTGTAATACTGTTTTCTGATTTTACTCTGTTTTTAGACACCTATGTTTAAAAAGAAAAACCTGCATACAGTAGTAGTTACTTAAGCTTGCAATTTTTTTGTTTTGTTTTTTAAATCCCTCCTGCCTTATGCACAATAAAAGTGGTAGCTCCTACTTGGACTCCTTTCATCTCAGTATCTTTAACTTGTTTAACTTGTTTTCCTCCTCCAAAAGGACAGTGGATCTTCCCTATCCCTTAGGATGCTTCCTGTGCAGAAGCCTAAGTGCAGGGGAAAAGCTAAGTGGCCTTAAGTGAAGACCCTTTGGTTCCTGAGGCATCTTCACAAAGGCAAAAGAGGAGCAAAAGGCTCTTGGTGACGGCTTTTTGTGTGTGTCTTTTTTTTTTTTTTTTTTTTTTTTTTTTTTTTTTTTTTTTTTTTTTTTCCCCCCTGTAGCAGCACAGGGAGGAGCCAAGGAATGTATGGGTTTTTTTCTTTTTTTGTCCTTCGATTTTTTTTTCACTTTAAAGGCCATATTAGCTGACAGGTGAAAGCTGATGTATCCTTAGACAAATGCATAACACAGAGGAACCTCTGTCTTCCCTCCAGGGCCCCTGACAGTTGTAACACTTTAGGCTATCATGTCTTTACTAGAATATCCCACAAGATTTGCTGCAAAATATTGGATAAAGTTAGGGCTATAAAGAGCAACTGAGTTGGAGTGGAAAAGAGCATTTGCTGTTTCTAAACATGTCTGAACCTAACCATAGCTTTTCATTCTTCCAGAATGTTTTTCTCATTTTTGATTACTATGTATAAATGTATGGGATTCTTAAACATCTGTCTGGTTCCACAGAAAACTGAATGGTTTTCTAGTTGAGCAAAAATACTTCGATTTACTGCTAATGCGTGTAGTATTCCATGTTTACATTTCATAGCAATGAATAAACTGCTCACTGTGACTTAAACTTGGGAACATGACAATCTTCTTGTATAAATTTAAAATATAGAACAGACTGTCTTCTCAGAACAACTTGTTCTGAAACAAACTTAATTCAGAAATGAATTCTGCCTCTTTCATGCCTCTTTCAGCCTGTCTGATGTATGTAAGAAAGTGCTGTGAGAAGTTTGCAGCTGGTTCTATAGTTGCAGTGCACAGCATACTGAGAGATAGCTGGACAACACTGCTCTATTGCTCCTGTCTAGCCTTATGTTGGATACAGGACAAAAACAGTCTTCATAATCCGAGCCCTTAGGGAACTGGGTTAATTGCCTAGACTGCCTGTCTTCACCGAGGCCACCAGGTTGCAGGGAGCAGTGGGATTCTCCAGTGGGAGGACGGCATAAGTAGTGATAAAATCCCTCTCTCTCGGAAGTTCTGGTGAGGTAATGGCTTGAATCTTACCCTTGTTCAACAGCTTGTTCGTGCAATGATCCCTGTTCTTTTAATAAATAAATAAAATCCAGTTCTGGTCTGCGTACTTCATTTCAAATTATAGCCTGAATGCCCCAGGATTGGGGTGGCTATATAGGCAAGTGAGAAGCAGGGCTCTCTCTGCCATTGTTTCTTCCTCATCATCAGTCAACTGGAAAATTAAAAGCTCTGATTAATGAACAAGAAAGAAATTCATTTAACCTTAGGACAGTTTGTACGCAAGTTTCTCTTGGTTGCTCATGCCAGTCTGTTTGTAAGAGGAGCGTTGCATCTTGCTTGCATAAATAAAAAATAGCATATTTCCCTGATAACTCTCTTAAGGACAGAATTTGCACTATTGAAATACTGGATTTGTTTAGTGGGATGAAACAGGAGCCAGTAGAGGTTGGATTTTTCCCCTACTTCCCCATCTCCCTCTTCTGAACAGGGCCTGTGAAGACCCCTGAAGTGAGGAAGGGGGGATAAATATCCATGTGAAACAAAAATCAGTAGTTCTCTAGCATCTAAATTTCCTGTGTATTTTTCAAGAGTCACAGCATTGCCTAGTTGGGTGGAGCTTTGGTGGAAGCTTTCCCACTCTGGGGACCTCAAATGTGTCGCTTTTTGATGTCTATATTCTCATATAGTGACGCCTTTCCCTCAATGGGTGCGCGTTTAGATCTCTTAAGGAAAAGACAGTAAATTTGTATTTTCGTTGGACTTTAGATACGTAATACACACAACCTCTTTCAGATTTGGTTGGAAATGGTCAGTAAATTCAAAAGCTGTTTGAGGGAGAAGAAAAGGAATGAAAATGATGCTCAAATGTTGGGGAGCAGGTGGGGACACAGTTTCTTCTAAGGAATCTAAAGGGAGAGAAGGCAGAAGGAAAAAGGAGGGGAAAAAAAAAAGCACAACACACTGGATGAATTCTGAGTAAAAAATGAATTTTGCATGCATGGAAAGTGGGAACTGACTGTGCATGCAGCTTCCCCAATGTAATAGATCAAAGGTAAAATGATTATTTGAGCTTGGAATACTTGGAGCACACTCTTTAAAATGAGACAGACTCATTAGCCTCAGTGGAAAATGTACTTTTTTTTCTTCTGCTCCCCTACTCCCCTAGCTTGTTTTTTTTTTTTTTTTTTTAAGCAAAGTAATTCTTTTGTCTCTGGCTCCTTATTAAAATATATTCTTCTGGTATTTTCTGTATCTTCCTGAGGAAGGCAGAGCCTGGAGCATGTTTGACACAGTAAGTATGAAGTGGAGTGGCAGAACTCCAGCTGCTCCAGATTACTGCTAGGAGCAGAATAACCTCCTTCAGGGCCATTCTATTGAAAAGTGCTTTACAAAACGTCAATTGTGTCAAGCACAGGAGCCTGTTCTTTCTGCAGGCTGTCAGAAGGAGCTGGAATGTAGTAGAACAGTCAAGCAGGACTGCACACTCACCCACCCACCAACCTTGTGGCTTTTAGCTTTTCTTGCAGAGATGTGGTTTCTCTCTCTTCCTTTCCCTCCTTTCATGTGACCTTTTTGTACTGTGTCAGCACCAACACTTTTCCCTTGTTAATATTAGAACTTCACTTCCAGCCTTTTTTGAAGTTGCATCTACAACAGAAGTTGTCAAGCAGCAAAATACTCTTTGTCAAAGTTGTTCAGCTGCAGTGCCAGAATAGTTGCTGAGAAAGCACAAGATGTAAGCAGAGGATTGAGATTCTTGGGCTTATTTGAAACTGTGCTGATGCTTCTGGGTCAATATTAGAAGAGCCCCGGTGTTGTGGAAGTCAAAGGCTAAATAGGGAAAGATTTCAGTAGATAGAGAAACAAGTGAAAAGTGTAGAATAGTGGTGGAGAAGAAGCAAGCAGCTTGAAAAGTTGAAATAGATATTAATGCAGTGGCCTTTCATAGAGAGTCATTTGTTTGATTTCGATTAGAAGACACTGAATTAAAAAGTTTAGTAGCTGAGAAGTTGAAGGGCACATTAGTGAGTTCCACCACAATTTGTATCATGGAGTTGCAACCGAGGAGCGAGTGAAGCTGTTCTTTGCGGTAGCTGTCCCTGCCTGAGCCCAGTATTATGTTCTTTTGTTGTCCTGTGCTAATGTTTGGCTTTCCAGCATTACGAAAGAAAAGGGGTTTTGTGTAGTGGTGCAAAACCAGAGTTACCTAACAGGGTTTTAAAAAATAAAAAGAGTAAGAAAAAAACCTTATAGCTAACCATGTAAATGTTTTTCCTCTTTCGAATATAACTTTTGAGTTACATTACTATTTCTTTTGGGCTTTCCAGTAAGAAGAAAACTGTTTACAAAACAGCTTACTAAATTACATGGCCAATAAATGCAAATAGATCCTTAATGTCAGCAAGTTGAAATTTTGCATATTTTCATCAAAGTACTGTAACTGTGATGAAAAGTATAGAATGTGGATATTTTTTTCTTAGCTTATTACAGATCTTATAACAGGAAAAATCTTTTTCAGACAAAGGCCTCATGTCCTATTGATCGCAGACCATTTCAAGCCATATGTAAGCTTGATGCATTAGCGAATCAAATAAAGGTGAGTCTCAGTCTTTTTTTCTTAAATAGCTGACATTGTAGGAGCATATAGACCTCTTAGTCATACGTGACTGCGTTTTGTTAATTTATTAATTACAGCTTTAACATTTCTGTAAAATATTTGATGCTTAGAATTCTGTTAACTCTTCTAAAACAAATACTTTCTGTAATAAAGCATAAACACAGTAGCAGCTTCTTAATCATCATGGAACGTTTTTTATATGCCTAAAAAGAAAACTAGAGTATGATTCTCAAAGCTTTCTGTTTTTCCTTAGTTAAGTTTTGTAAGTATTACATAAAATAGCAGGCAATAATGCTGCCTTTAGCAGAGCTGAGTCTTACCAGTGCTTCTAGCACACTGAGAGTTCATGAAAGCAAGAGGAGTGAGTGAATAAGTCTTGCTCAGCCTAGACTTCTGAATTTTTTGGCCATAAAATAAAGCAAAATATGGCTGCTGTGCAGAACAGTTTATCAATTAGGAAAATAAAAGTTAATTGTGACAGATGTTGATTACTGAACTTGAAAACATGGTGAAAAAGATTATGGTACTTCTATGTACAGTTTTGGAGTTCTGAGATAAATTTATGGTTCTGAATAGTAACAAGTTAATGATTTTTCATTTCACTCTGTTCACAAAAGAGGCTCCCGGTCCTTTGTGTGTGTGTGCACATGCCGAACCAAGGAAGCAACTGAAACGAGACAAACCAAAGACTTTAGTGGAGGTAGTTTAAAGGCTCTATCAACTTTACTTTTAGTGCCCTGGGTTCCTTGTTCATAGAGATGGATGCCAACAAGTGGGCAAGCAGAACAGAGGGGGATCCTGCTCCAAAACATGAGGTGCTGGAGCAGGGGGGTAGGTGGGGAATGTATAGGGAAGTGTTGCCACCGTGATCACTATTAGCAAGGGCAGTATCAGTACTGTGATATTCACAATGAGAATAATACCTGAAAATCACTTACATAAAAAGTTTCTAGAATAAGAAAATATGAAGTATCCCAGGAAAGCACTTGAAATGTAGCCATGGAAGTTACTTCATGACTCAGGTTTTTACTGTTAAAATTCAATTTCTAATACAAAGAGTATTTTTGCCATGTTTTCAAAATTATGTTACATGATATCTGCAAGCTACTTTGCTGCAGAAGAGCATATTTTTCCTTTTTAAGGACAAGGAAGCATTTGGAAGTTGAACGATAATTGACCATTTTTTCAAAGCTGAGCTTTGTGTAGTCACAGCTTAGTTCAGAGACCTTGGAGTCACTAATTCTCAGTGAGAGATAGCAGAGAACTTTTGAGGTGCTTGCAGTGGCATTCTGAATATTCAGGGACATGTGGCTTTGTGGAATTTGTATGCATCTTTGGCTTAGCCAGTATATATGTCAGCATTTTCTTACTTTTTATGAAAAATAGGTCAAAATATCTTCAAATCTGTAAACTATGAAATTAAAGAAGCTATGATTTGAGGAGGTTTCAAGTCCTTCTGTTTGAGCTCATTTTCCTGTAGAGATTTTGCAAGTATTTGAAGATGGTGTTTACTGAATTTCTAGATTGAAGACTTGACTATTTCTCCATACAGGTTCAGGTAAAGAAGCAATTATGGGAGATAGAAGAGGAAATCTGTGCCTGCAATAACGGAAAATATAGCCATGAAAAGATGAGAAGATTTATAAGGTAGGTATTGCACTTAATGTAAAGGATTCTAATTGGAATTCCCAAAATAAAAGTTCAAGTGTTATTAAATATACAGGTTGGAAATTATTTCTCTTTTTTTTTTTTAATTTATTTTTTAATACATTCTTTCCTCTGTCAGTGGTAATTTAGCTTTTTCATTTATCACTGATGTAGTTCATACTGGAAGTTAATGATAAACAGGGTGTAAGGAACAGTGTATTGATTGCATTTAGGTATACAGTGGTGGTTTTCAAAACAAATCTGACAAATTTCTCATTAATTTGAGTTAAGATTTGTATATCTAGGTCATATTTTGACAAAAGGGCAATTTTCCTTTGGCTATGTAAATGGATAAAACCCACCCTTGCAGATTATTGTACACATTGTTCATCTTTTTACTATAAGGTGCAGTTATAGTCAAGAACTCATTGCATTTTGCTTAGTTTTAGGGAACTGTGGAAATATTCCTCCTGTGCTGAGGATATTTTGTCTTGTCGCACCTGTTGTAAAGAAGAGCTTACACTGATCTCCTTCATTTAATTGCAGAGCGCTAAGCAAGGGACAAAAAAATACCACTTCTAGTGGCATACTATTCCACTGAAACCCATTTTTTCTTCTGTTTCCAAATTCTGTTTTCTTAGAATTAGTTCTCTCTAATTAAAATTTGGGTGAAAAAATAACTGTAAATGCTTATCTGAGAGCACTTGCATATGGGAGAAATTTAAGAACACACTGGTAAATTTCTCTGAATGTACGTAATTTAAACTCGTTGTTCAGGAGAGTATGTGATGCATAGAACTCCTGAGGTATGATTTTAAGCAAATTTCATTATATATTATTTAGAAAATAAACAAGATACTGCAGTGAGAGACCTTTGCACCTTTCTGAAATACCACTGACTGATCTTTTTCTAAGTATTTGTATATGTGAGTTGTGACATCTTCTACATGTTGCAGTGAAATCAAGCAGAATAAAAACATTGATTTGATACTGATGTCTTGTAAGCAGATGAGATATTTTCTCCATTTTTAAGCTTTTTGAAGCGTTATGATATTTAATGTACAGATTATGTTACACAGCATGCAAGTTCAGGGTTTTAATAGCAGTCAGTAGCCATGAACTCTACCTGTATAAAATAAACATAAAATAAATTCCCTGAAATAGGAACTGGTTTGAGCTGAGTGGATATGCTCTTAGCTTAGGTATGTCCAAAGATATTACTGCTCATAGTATCTTCTGTTAATTTTGCAGAGGAGCTATAGCTCCAGAGAGAGGGCCTTTAGCAGCAAAATTAAACACAGCTGTGAAGAAAAAATACAGTAAGTTGATTTTTTTTTTTTTTAAACTATTCGTGTATAATTGTTTTCCTTGATGTATCAAATATAAGATTTTTTTTTTTTTAACTGCTTACATTTGCATGTCAAAATCAAATACCAAGTAATAAGAATTTGGAGCTTAAGAGAACAAACTTGCAATATTTGGAACTACAGTAGTGTTTTTTTGCTGGAAAAACTGCCTCATTCATTGTAGTCATAAATGAAATGCATTGGTTTCAGCCTGGAGATCACTTTGTTATCAGCTACTGCTTTTTAAGTGGTTTCATAACTTATGAAACTAAGCAAAAATCTGAAAAGGTGAAAATTGCTTGACATGGAAATGGCTGTTGTGAAATTGCAAGCATTTTTATTTTGCTCATTTAAAACATTTCATAGAAATACTCTAGATTTTTCTGCAGTTTATATGGTATCTCCATTGATGGGTGTTTTATCCAGCCAAAATAGTGTTTTGTATTTTTCTCATATTGATGAAATTCTAATTTTTAAGTTATATTTCTCAAACCTGAAGGAATTAATGGAGTATGAAGCTGTTNTTTTTTTCTTTTTTTTTTTCCTGTAAGTGATTAACTTGAATTTGGCAGTTATCAGCCTCTAGCTATAGATCCTGATGATACCTTTCTCTACCAAAACAGAGAACCCTTTAGTACCCTGTCTTTTCTGCCCAAAGTAGGTGTGTATCTGGTATAACGAAGTCAAATCTCAGCGTGTTCCCTTTTGGAAGCCGAAGGGATAAACTGCTCAGCTTTTTCACAGCAAGTTGAAAGACTTGTTTTTTCCTTCAGACACTGATGTGCGACTTCCTCATAGGAGATATAGCAACACAAACAAATAGTTCCTTGTTAACAGTTCTCTCAGTTAAAAGCAAAACAAAATAAGCTGCTGCTCTGTAATGGTTTGTTGGAATAGTTGAAGAATAATTGTAATAACTTGTTCCTTGAAGGTTTGTAAATATTGGGATGTAAACTGAATTTATATGTGAACACATTGTAAATACACTTCGGGTACACTTTCGTTAACATCTAATTGCGTTAAGGATTTTAATGAATAATTAAAAACTAATATATTACGATCAAAGTGTATTGCTGCTTATTTCACGCAGGTAAAGGTTTGTGTGATAAACGAAACAAGAAAGCTTTGTCTGTGAAGATAAACAAGGTTGGTTCTGATAATGAAGCACTATAAGCACTTGTTTTTCAGCTTTTTAAAACCTTTCTACTTATTCTTAATTTAACTTTTCTATTTGTTATCGTAGTGTGATCCAAAAGTGATTTTTACCTTTAGCTTTGTCTTTTTTTTTTTTTTTTTTGCCTTGAAAGAAGTGGTTAGAATGTAGTACTAGGCTATATCAGTCTCTCACAGATTAAGTTACTTTTCTGATGATGAATACTTTCACTTAGATTAGCATTTTGCATTATAAGACACTAACTACCCTCTTCTCACTTCTATTCACCAATCCTTGTTACAAATCTTTGTGTCAAATTCCTTCAGCTAACTGTTGTTTTCACCAAGCTTAATGGGAGATTACTTCTAAGGGTTTTTTTTTCCAGAGTTCCTCTTTAGTTAATGAATTTTACCCTATATTAGGTTTTGAGTGCAATTTTTAGGAAGTTGTAAGGGCTCCGTTTGAATTCTGCCTTCCTGTCCTTTCAGAAGTATTTCAGGTTTCTGGGATGCCATACTGTGAACGGTGTTTTGTATTAATAATTATACCTGTAAGCATATTTGTATGGAACAGATTTGGGCAATTAATTTAAATTTTAAAAGTAAATTATTATGTTCTTGGTGTTTGTCTTACCTAGATTTTAAAAATTTGGAAGCAAACCGCTGTTTTAAGTGTGTATTTTGCCTGACGCCTTGCTTGCTGCAGGATGTTAATACCTACTGCACCGTGTAGTTGGTTGCTGGGTTCTCGCTGCTTTATAGGGAGCGTAATTCCTTTGGCAGTCTGTAGCTTCAGGCTTTCTGTTTGGTTCAGGACTTTGCAAGTTTTGGTTCCCTTACTGGGAACCAAAATGGTCTTTCAGAGACTGGAAAAGCATTTGAACTGGAAAGGTAGGGCTTCTTGGTAGATCCGCCTCTAGTTGGACTTTGGGGTTGACGGCCGCTTTTATGTCTAGTTTCAGCGATTTCTTGTGCAGTACGGAGTGGTGGCAGTGTCTCAAACTGCGTTTGTCACCAAAAAAAGTACATAAAAGTACAAAAACAAAGCGACAAGAAACCCCCTCTCGAACCTCAGTGGGACAGGTACAGGATTCAGAATTAGAGAATGGTCTGACGCCTGTTGGGATGCAGTATTTTTGGGAAGAAAAAATGGCAGCTTTCTTTGACAGAGGCTCACTACTATTTTCACACTGGTGAAATAGGGCATGTTCAGGTCAAAACCAGCTGTCTTGTCAAAGCTTGACAGAGCACGTAGAACAAGGCTCCACACGTGAGAAATCCATTTACACACATCTTACTACAAAGTAAATATCTACAAAATATATTATGAAAAAGAATGTTGGGAAGACCCTGTAGGTTCTAATTTTAAAATATAATTTCAAAACCATCTCAATATGTGCAAATATGTCAGTCTGATAATTGAGGGAGGTGTATGGAGATGTAGCAACACCAACAAAGTCAAGCTGTTCGCTGGACACAGAGTGGAAGGCAACCCACTGGAGTTTAGTGCTTGAAGTACTGGTATCAGTTGAAATAAAGTGATGTTTGATACATGAATAGGAAGGTCATCCCTTTGTGTGAGGACCCAGTAAATGGACAATACCAGTAATTCTTGAATTCTGTAACTCCTCTTGCAGGCAAAGGAGCATCCCAGCTTCTTAAGCTGGGCATTCTTGTTATTTGAACACCAGACATTCATTGAACTCACGTATTATTGTTAGAAGGTGCCACTGTTGTACCGCTTATGGTTCTTTAGCTAGTGGCAGTGGGAGTTGTGAAATAGTAAAGATAATAGCTTATTTACAGGTTTCCAGTATATTTCTATATAGAGCACTAACAACTTTCTTATGGAAAATATATAGAAAATTAGATTTGTCTGGAAAGGTCTGCAGGTGTTGAAAACTTGGAGATTGAATACAGGAACATTTACTGTAATTACAGGTCTGAATACAGTATTAACTGTGGCACTACGGTGGTGTCTGCTTTTGTGACCTGAATCTTGCTGACACAACTTAATTTCAGTGCATTGTTATGTATGAAATGCTAATTATTTCATTTTGGATTTGTTTCATTTATCGTTTTATGTTGTAGCCCAGAAGACAGACCTGCTGGAGCAAGTGCCTCAGAACTGCTTTCTCCGGCACACTTCCAGCCAACGGTAGCAAGGAAGAATCCTTTTTAAGCTGTAGAAATGACAGGTAAGTGTATACTAGTGCTTCACACAAATCAACAAGCTACAGCATTGTAGATACTATAGTTCTTCTTGCCTCCATCTGTCTATTATTACCTAGAAATGTTTTAATTGAAGGATGACTACTTTTGTGTTCATTGCTAAAACAGCAGTTAAAGGATAAGCGCCAACATTATAAAACAAGCATTGCTAAGGAATGTCCCAGTTGGCCTGTTGCATATTCAGCATAATATTTAAGCATATGCTTGTATCCTCACTTGGTTATTAGGATTTTAGCATATATTTAGCACTATTTTTTTAGCATATGTTAATACTGCTTGCTGAGCTGAAGCCTTAAATAGAGAAGGGTCAGTCCTGTTATTACAGCAGCAGTTAGCAAAACAGCTACCAGTATTTCGTAGTAGGAACAATTTTATTTTTCTGTGTCTTGACTACAGGAGGAATACTTTAAACATCCATCAAACAACTTTTGCATAATGAGCTTAGTACTTAACAGATATAAGAAGCGTATTTTGTTGAGAAGGTGGAAAGGAGGAAAAAAAACAGTTAAAGTAATGATAGATATTCAAAGTCTGAAGTAATGTCCAGGAGAACATTGCTTGGATAATATGGCCATATCAGAATTGTGTGTGTGTGTGAGACAGTCTGTAAATGGAGGGAGGAATTATGACTTTTTTTTTCCCCATGAATGCAACAATATTATTTTTTCAGGGATACAAAGTTTCTCCATCCTTCAACTTCCTCGAAAACTGGGTTCATCTCCTGTTTCCTCTTCCTGATTCCTAAATAAATCCTCTCTCATTTTTATGACTGCTTTTCCATCTAAAAACAGAGATATATTTTCATCATGACTGTTGAAAGCTCTTATACAGTTTAATTTAAAAAATAGTAACTAATGGAAGTAATTACTGAAGTATAAAGCAGTCATAATACAAAGTTTTAAAAGTGGCATGAAATTTGTATTTCAGTACAGAATTCACAGAAATCAATACAGTGATCAGACAGAAGAGACAAGAACTGGAGTTGTCCTGTCCGTCTGTGCTTGCTAGAGTTGAAAGGTACACGTTTAGTTTCTATACTAGCAAAGAATCTTAATGAACTACTTAGTTTGGAACTTGGTGTAAATGGCTTTTTAGATATGTTACCGTTTGATCACTAAAACTAGATTGTTTACTCACAACTTTTTAATTTTTGTATATTTGCTGCATGCTAGTGTATATACAAACAAAGACTGGTTTTTGTACATCTTAGTGCTATCGTTATACTCATCGTAATCCTTAGATAGTAACTTCACTGAGTTGTGCACCTCACTTTCACAAAAAATGCAGTTTTAAACATATTTTCTATTAGGAGGTTAGTGTGTTTTATATACTCTTAAAATGATTCCATCATTAAAAAGCAGACTACATTTGCTTTAGTATCTAACTGCTTTTTTTCTCCTGTGTGGTTTAGTTCTGACACTTTTCTTTTTCTATAATTGTTTATAAGCAGATGCATCTGGAAAGAAAAAGAGTAATTTTATCAAATGAAACAGAAAGTAAAGGATATAAGAGAGCAGATAAGTGTTTAAAAACAAGTTTTCATGTATATATTATCATTAAAAATAGATTTCAAAAAGACATTGAGAAATTGGTTCTGTCCATGATGATAACTCCCCTGCATCTCTCTACTCCATCCTTGCCCTAAAAAATTAATTATGAGAGGAAAATAGATTTTTATTATGATTATAAAAATAATTAAAAGTTGCACCTATATGTTTGCATATAATTTTGCTTATGGAAAGCTTAATTCTAACTTGTAGATATAAAATTTTAGACATTTATCAACAACTAAATTCTGTCTTCCTGCAAGGTTTGCCTTTCTTGTGAGGCATAGTTATTTCATATGTTTAAACAAATAAAAATAGAAGTGTGTATTTAAAGTGATGCATTTATGGTCACTGGGCTTTTTATGTATTTTTGTTAAGCTACATTTTGAAACAATTTTTACTCAAAATGTTAAGAACAGCTATTAACTGTATGGCATAATCTAGAAAAAAATACATTAAAAACACCACTATTTATTTTACATTTATACTATTTCTCTTTTTTTTTTTTTTTTTTTTTTTTTCTGCAAAAGAAGCTGTTCTTTTGCTGAAGTGCTAAATCAGTGTTCCAAATTGTTGCCAGTAGTACAGCCTGCTGATTTGGATTAGACTTTTTTGCTCCAGTTTTATGCTGGGCTTTTGAAGAATGACTTCAACATAGCACACCTGTTCAAACTGGCTTAATGGATTAGGTGTTAATAGATTAGCCTTGAAATAAACTCAGATTGGTTTTAGGCATTGGCCTAATTAATGAAAAACCTTCAGGACATTCTCTGAATGAGACTTCAGTCGCTTCATTTTCTAGTTCCAATATTTTAGAGAAATATTGTATATAGGAACAGTTGTGCTTAATGTAACAATGTGCTAGATTATCTGAATGGATACTCAGACTTTTTTTAGTCAAGTAAATCATGCTTAGTGTACCCTCAGAAAACTCTCAATTCTTCAATAGCACTTTTATGTTTAATATCTTAATACAGAGTTGAAGGTCAGGGTGAAGTCCTGGTTATGCAGTGGGGAACAGAGCTTCTCCGAACTTACTGCAGGGCTTCATGTCCAGATTGTTTGCAAGATTATTAGAAGTTAAACTTTGTGCCTTAATCAGTGAGTGCTCCTTAAAAAAAAAAAAAAATTGAAGAATAAAGTTTCATCCTCTCTCATTTTTGCTTTTCTCAAGCTGGAACTACCCTGGAAGCATAACGCTTGCTTGATGTTTTTGATAATACTGTTTTTGTCTTATTTTGAACACTTGCTACGAACAGCTAAAGCAGCTACTGTTACTGCTTTTAATTTTCCAGAATTCCTTTGATGTCCTGCGGAGCTGAAGCTGAGGCCTTTCTTCTTCCTTCTACTGCATTGCCAGGGACAATTTTACCAAGCAATATCAGGCCTTTGGAAAACTTTGGTAAACTTTTTTTTTGTAAGTTTTTATTTATAGCTCATGTAGAATATTGTCAAAAAGTGATTATGGGAAATCTGAGCAGAATGCTTAGTTGCTGGGGGAGGTTATACACTCTTGTGCAGTGTAAGGAGCAAACTCTTTGCTGACAGGAGGGATAATCGAGAAACAGTGCAGTCTTGGATCTCTTTTGGTACAGTAGCAAGCTACAAGCTTGTAAAAAAGTTTCCTTAGCTCCTGAATATGGCAGAAACTTGCAGAAGGGTAGGCAGGGATGGATCTTCCTCTGGCTGCTTTGGCTGCTGCTCTCTCTGTACTCGCACAGAATGTGGTTTCTCTTCCCCCAGCTACGCTGCAGCTGGTGCGTAACCATTGCTGCCTTGGGTAGTAGTGAGTTGTGTTAGCTCCTGTCTCTGGTTTGTCTTTCTGATCCTTATTACAGAAGCGTGAACACTAAAATAGAAGCAGAACGTTCACCCACCTTAGATTCAGAAGTGCTTCGCAAACATTGCTACAAGGTCCTCGTAACCTGAGAGGGCTGGATGTGCTGGAGGCAGATGCAGTGAATGAGCTATTTTTTGTAAATCAGAGTCGTGATGATAGCAGCAAAGGAAGACGTTTCAAATGCTTTTCATATGCTCTGCTTCAGTTTCTTAAACTTTGGAAGAAGGTTACCCTACATTATTGATGGGGGGCCCTACTATGTTTAATGAATGTTTAATGACTTTAAAATTTCAGTTAAAATTTAATTTAAAATGTTTAATGAAGTTTAGATCCAAGAAAAAAGACGTTAAGATATTTGATGACTGATGCATGAGATCTGTCTAAGAATATGCTCTTTGAAGAAGAAAAGGAAAACTCAGGAAAACTAGTGGGAAGAAAGTGTGCTGGTCTCTCTTAGTCATGCTTCCTTGTTAATCTGAACCACAAGCAGAAAAAATGAAGAGTTATTCTTACAGGAGATTAAAAACATTTAAGTTCCAGCTTATTTTTTCAACTAATCTGTGAGTGCTGATAATGCTGTCAAACCCTAGTGCAGAACAGGGAAGTAAACCTCTTTTGGGAGAAGCAGGAGGTTGTGAGGAAAAGACAGAAGAGAGGAAATGGGGAACATACTGACTTAATACAAAGATTTTGTGTGTGTGTGTGTGTGTCTGTTCAGGTAAACAACTATATGGGCTCTTTCTTCTGTGTTTGCACAGGAGCACAGACTAGGCAGTCATAGTCCTGTGCTCTGCTGTGGCCTTTTAAAGTGATAAACTATGAAGTGTTTGAAAAGTAATTCTCAAATTTATCAGATTATATATGTGCTTTTAATAAACAAGTAGTGGGTAGTAGAAAGAGGGGTTTGTGCTGTTATGTACTTCTTGTCGTATCAATTTGTGTCTTATTTTTCTCTAATCCGTTTAAGAATACATTAAACTGAAATATTTTAGTGCGGTAAAAGCATTATAAATTGCAGACCTGTACAGAGAGTTAGAATTAAGTGTCTTCAAGCATGGTGTGATACATTCACTGCAAAATCCAGGCCTTGTTAATGCCTTGGAGAGTTTTTAGTTTGTGTATAAAAGTGAAGCTGTAAAAAGAATAAATTTGGACACCAAATTCATGATGCTTTTCGAAGACTACATGAAGCCTGAAACTCATTACTGCATATCTCGTGCTGGATTTTTTCACCGTTTTATCTTAAACTCCTGAGCTGCATCATCTGTGTTCCCTTTGCAGGGAATATGACCCTTGGCTTTCCTGGGGCACCACTGTACAATGCCTGTGGCACCGGCCAGCGAGGTTGGGGACAGGGTGAAAGGAAGGCAGTGGGGGACGGGGGCGGGAGCCCCGGTGCCGCCGCTCGCCTTCTCTCACAGCCCTGGTTCTGAACTCCACTGATGGCCTTTTAAAAACGTATCCTTCTGCGATACGGAGCTTCACTGCCAAATTCCCTCTGCCAACAGGCCTTCAGTTTAAAATGCCTAGAACTGCTGTATGGTAACAGTGCCACGCACTTATCTAACTGCTGCTTTGCCAGTGGCTTCATTTCTGACTGTTTAAATATTGACCTTCTCTCAGCTCACTGTGAGGACTGTTGCTGTCCATGTAGCAATGTTGGTGCTGCTTCTAGAACACACCTTTAGATAGCTAACGTGTCACTACTTTAGCCTGTCTGTTCTTTAAAGACTGTATTAAACAAAATATGACTAGCTGCTTAAGCTTAGTAAATCTTATCATATAATATGAGGGTATCTCTTAAACCGGAGTTACACATTCTCCGCTGTTTTGACATAAATGGTATGAGAATTTAACATACTCTACTTGTGTTAGAATCTTTAGGCAAAGGATATGCTGCTGCATGTACTCAAGAAGGAGAAGAGAAGCAGCAAACTTCTGGTTCATCTGGCACTAGAGGAACTCGAAAGAAGGCTGTTACTGCTGCGCCTAGAAGGAGATCTGCACGGAACAGCAAAAATGGGACTCTTGGTCAGTCTCAGAGCTCACCTCAGTCAAGCAATTCTGGATGCAGTGCTCCTGATGGCAGGAATACCTCTCTAGATAAATCATCTTCAGAACTGGAGAAAGCCCTTCCAAAACGGAAGTCTAAAAGAATAGTTAAACAACAAACACCTCTGATTAAAAAGAAACTGAGAAGTTCTGCACGTTCTGAAAAATCTTCCAGTGATTCAGTGGAAGATGATGATGTTGCTGAGTCTGAAGCAGTTCTAATGCTCGAAAAAGACCACCTGTCAGATAATGAAAGCAACAGTACAAACCTCCTGCACAGAAATAATGTGGAAACGGAATCTGCTAATGGAGTGGAAAGCTGTAGTGAACATGCAGAAATTGAGGAAGCCACAGGAAAATGTGGCAAAGATGAAGATACTTCAGGAAATACAGATACAAGTTTGTCTGCCCAAGAACCTCCAATATTAACGTTAGAGGAAGAAAGTCTGGAGTCTGAAATAAAGGATGTTACTGAAAAAAATGTAGTTATTAAGAATCAGGACAGCTGTGAAGATACTCTTGAACAAATGGAAGCAACGACTCTTCCCAGAGATGAGTTATTTGAGCATATGACAACACTGGAAAAAGATCAGGCATTGGCTAGTCCTCAAAATGAATTATTGACAAAAATAGATCAACCAATAGTTAGTTCAAAAAATGAATTGTCGGAATATCAAGAGCCTTTGCAGAAAGACTGCACATTAGAGAGCACCAGAAGAAAATTGCGTGAGCCTCCAGAAGTCATAGAACTAGATGACTCTGAGGCTGAGGAAAGGCCAGTAGTAGACGCTGTAAGTACAGATATTCAAAACTTAAAATCTGTCCAAGATGAAGGAATAAGCAATAGTGCTTCAGACAGTACGTCAGAACAGTCCTTAAAAGAGAAGTCTGTGCCAGAAAGCGAAGAGGGTAGAACTTCAGAGGCACCCAAAATAAATAGTGAACACAAGCATTTTGGTGAAGATAACAATGAAATGATACCAATGGATTGTGACTCATTCTGCAGTGACCAGAACGAACCTCAAATTGAACAGTTACCACGAGCTGAGAGCATACATCAAGAAGTGAAATTATTAGAAAATGATGCTGGAAATTCTGCGTCATTTTCAGGACTCTCTGATGAAAAAGTTGAAACAATTGCTCAAGAGAAAGAATGTCAATCAGAACTTAAAAAAGATAAAAAGACTCGAACCAGAAGATCTAGATTTCACTCTCCATCAAGAACTTGGTCTCCTTCTAGGGGAGAGGATAGGAAATCCCAATCACCGTCCCCTAAAAGGGAGGTAACCAAAGACAGGAGCCCTCGATCGCCAAAGCAGGAAACTCTTAGGGAAGGAAGGAGGTCCTCGTCTCAGTCTCCAAAAAGAGAGACATTCAAAGATGAGAAGAAAACCCCGTCTCGATCTCCCAAAAGAGAAGCTGTCAAGGAAAGCAGAAGATCATCTTCTCGGTCAAGAGCTAAGGATTCCCCTCCACGGCAAAAATCTAGGTCTCGCAGCAGTGATAGAGATTGTCAGAGAAGAGATCGTGACAGAGAAAGAAGAAACAGGAGATGGTCTAGGTCACGGTCTAGGTCAAGATCTCGATCTAGAACAAGAAATAAAGGTTCTTCGTTGTCTAGGAACGAGAAGGATGGTCATTCACCTCGATGGCAAGAGAGATGGACAAATGACAGTTGGAGAAGTCCCAGAGGAAATGATCGGTACAAAAGGAGTGATCAGGAAAAACAGAATGAAAATATTAAAGAGAAGGACGATGCAGAAAAACATAATGATGATCAGTGTTCTTCAGACAAACGCAGAAATGATTGTCCAGACTGGGTAATGGAAAGGATAAATTCTGTTTCTGAGATGAGGAACAGAGAGCGAGACAAACCACATTGGGAAGACTACCGACATGAGAACTCAGGACACTCTTGGAATAAAAACTTCAACTCTGGTTGGATTTCCAATCGAGGAAGAGGTGGGCGCGGGAGAGGTGGGCGCGGAAGAGGTGGCTTTGTGTACGGAGACCAGAGTGAAAATCACTGGCAAAATAGAAAACCCCTCTCAGGGAACTCAAATGGTTCTGGGAACGAAACCTCGAGGCTGCCGGAGGCTCAGCCGTACAGGCGCAAGAACGAGCAGGATTCCTCTTTTGACACGCCTGCCGACAGGTCGGGGTGGACATCCGCCTCCAGCTGGGCTGTCAGAAAGACTTTGCCTGCAGATGTGCAGAACTATTACTCAAGAAGAGGGCGGAATTCATCAAGCCCACAGTCTGGATGGGGGATGAGACAAGAGGAGGAGACCCCTGAGCAAGGTACTCGTAGTTTTGAAAAATAAAAGGTAACTTGGCCACAGCTGCAATAGGTAAGTAAAATACTGGTCACTGTCCCGTCTTGAGTTTTAGCTCTTCAAAATAGTTTGGGGTGGATCCCTAGTCTTTTCTGACATGAAGTTTTCAAGTGTGCAGTCTTGGTGGGTTTTGGCAGGGCTTCCCCCCGCAAAAAAAAAACCAGTGGCTTTTGTTTTTGCTTTAAGTCCTAAGATGGATATCATAGCTTACTGATGTTGTGTCCGAAGAGCACTACTGAAGGAAGTGGATCAGTTTACAGAGAAAGTACTGAAATCCACTTCATGGCTCCTTTTAGCATCTGCCCACCTTTTTAGAAAAGGTAGATTTTTCAAGATTTGCCTCTGTGAAGACTTGCACAGTAGAGTCTAGAAATAAATCATTGTGTTGACTCTATCTTGCTTTTAAATAGGCATTTTCCTCCTTAAGTGCTAAGAGGAAAAAAAGGAAAGCTTATAAATGCAAAAGTGTTAGCCTTAATAAAAAAAATCTCTGAAGCCCCAGTGGAAGTCTAATGTTGTTGTGTACTTTCTATTTGTAAGCTAAGTGATTGGAATAAAGTTTTTGGTAGAAAGTACCTTAACTCCAGATTAGGTTGATGCTGAAGAACTAAAAAATGACCCACTGGTTATTAATGCTGTGAAATAAATAGCATCATGTGAATTATAAATCAAAGGAACTATAAAATCCATTTCTGAAGACTGCTCTTGCGCTTTCCTACTGTCTTCCTGTTTAATCTTCTATTTTTGTTTTCATCTTAAATATCAGCAGTTTTCTTCTGTTCAGAGATGCATCAGTGGCCTCTCCGTTTTGAGGTAGCCTTGACAGCCCTCAATTTGCTGTAGGCAACATTTATCAAGCCTTTAATTGAAAGCACTGGCTGTGACTTGCTGGCTTCGTGTCACATCGTTTGGGGACAGCTGCACTGTTGTGTTTATTTTTGAAACATGAATTAGGGGTGAGAATAATACAGTATTTTCTCAAATCTGGGAAAATTTGCTGGGCTGGCACCTCTAAGTAAGGATGATTTGGAAAGAAGCAGGCTATAGGTTCAGGTTATCGATAGGAATATATCAGGTTATAGATAGGCATTTTTGACGGTCTGTGCTTCGTGAATAGGCTGGACATCTGGTTCCACTTGTGCTTTATAAAATGCTGCAAAATGCACAGTTTTGTACCTCATACTATCTGTTTTTCTTTTGCTAGATCCAAACCTCAAAGAGCAGGGCAACCAGCAAAGTGACGGGTCCCAGGTACCGATGAACATGATGCAGCCGCAGGTGAACGTGGTGCCCGCGGTGAACGCGCAGCAGCAGCCTCTGAACCTCTTTCCGTACCCCGTGGGAGTCCATCCTCCCCTGCTGAACATGCAGCGCAGCCCTTTCAGCATCCCTCCTCCGCTGCCTTTGCACCTCCATTCCGGAGTCCCTCTCCTGCAGGTGGCTGCTCCCACAAACCTGTCTCAGGGATTGCCCCCGCCGCCGCCGCCACCGCCGCCCTCTCAGCACGTCGCCTACGTGGCCCCGCAGCACGAGGGGAAGCAGCTGCAGGTGAGAGGGCAGCCCGGTAACACCTCGGGGGCACAAGCCCCTCCTCAGCCCCTAACTAATAGCGGGTACTTGGCTAAGTTGGTACTTAGGAGTTTCTCTTAGCTGTCCTCGCTCTCCTCCTTGCCGTGTGCAGGAGTGTTCGTGTGGATGCGCGTTGGTTGGAGTTTGCAGTTTTTAAATATTAATTTATTATGCTGTACCTGGGTGTTTGTAGGAATGAGATGTTCCAGATCATAATGGAGCACTGAAAATTTTCTTCAGTATTCTCACTAAGGGTTTTATTCAGTTCCAGAAGTAAGGCATAGTAGGTTTTTTCCCCTTCAAAACCTGATCTAAGCTCTAGGAAAGACTTTATTCCTCACTCAGCAGTGTGTAGTAAGTGGACCTCAGGCTCTTCATATATCCCAGAAGATGAGAATTCCAACATCAGAGAGGAAAAAATAATTATTTCAAGTACCGCAGAGCACCAGTTTATTCTGCAGTTTCATTCTCCAGCAGTCGCTGTCTCAGCATGTTGTTGCCCCCTCCCCACATACTTACTATAGCTTAATCTTTTCAGTCTCTCTGAGAATTTTTAAGCTATTTCCTTGGTATGTTTTACTTCCCCTTTTGTGCCCGATTCTCCTGTTTCGCCATCTCCTCTTTGAGGCTAAGCTGCATTTCTGCAGTGTCCAAAAGACGCTGCTGTGCTCAGGGCGGTCAGACCGTCTGGGCTCTCCAAGACAGCTTAAAGCAGCCTCCGCTTAGAAGGTATAAAACGCAAGAAGTTGGCGTGTGCCACGAACTGCTACCAGATGTCGTGATCTAGGGTAGTAGCAAATACCCTGCGCAGAATTCCTGTGGTGCTGCGAGCAGAGGTATCTGTTGGAGAAGCCTCTGCTCCGTGGGGCTGTCCCGCTTCGCGGGGCGCTGTCCTCGAGCCCGGGTGCCCTTGGGGGCTCCTGCCTTTCTGCTGCCATTGAGCAAGTCCTGCCTGAGGGCTGCGCGTCACTGGGACTGTCAGAACCTGGAAACCCAGCGGTGGCTTGCGGGATACGCTGCTTCCCAGGCTTTACTTTTCCCTTGGATTAGAGCTGATGTTATACGCACGTTTTCTATAGTACCGGCAGCGTGGAAAGCGGCTGGTGAACCCAAGCGGTGCTGCCGTCTTTTCTGTAGCTGCGGAACCTGCCAGAGGCTTTCTCGCCATGCGGAAGGACGGCCTATTAACTACCGCTAACTTCCAAAACCAGGGAACGCCGGGCGCTCCTCCCGTGGGCAGCAGCGCGGGCGCCGCCGCGGGACTCGCGGGGCCGGCGCAGGGAGCCGCCGCCTCCAGCCTCGCCAGGAGCTGCGGAGCCGCCGCGGAGCCCCGGGCGGGCGGCGCCGTGGAGGCCAGCGCAGACAGCTCCAGGAAGGACCAGGCAAGCGCGGCGCGGGAAGCAGCGGCGCGGCCCTCGCGGGATGCCCTCAGGGCAGCGCCGCCTCCGGGCACTGCGGGCCCGTAGGCCGTTTTTAGGAAAGCCTGCGGCTCTCCTGGGCGTTGAAACGTGCGGGAACGGAACAAGTTCTCCTGGTGGTGTAGAGGAGCTTTTTATCTGCAAATTTTTAGCCTACGATTGTTTGAAACTGATTTTAAATGTTCGCTTTCACTTGGAAGGTGAATCTGCATGCATCTAAAAATAACAGAAGTTTGCTCTTCCTTCAGAAATTGTTGATTCAGGAGAAAGCAGCTCAAGAGGTCAAGCTGGCTATTAAACCTTTCTACCAAAATAAAGACATCACAAAGGAGGAATATAAAGAAATTGTGCGGAAAGCTGTAGATAAAGTAAGTTAATTTATTAGTGAAATCTGATATGAGAACATTTCAGTTGAGGTCGGGTTGAGCAGGGGGTGCCTGTGCTTTGGGGACAACTGGTGGTTACTGGGAGGACAAACATCTTCCAGGGCTTTTTTCACTCCTCAGCACTAGCTGATTTACTGAAGTGATTGAATGGAGTTAGGAGGAATTAGGGGTTCCGAAGTTACTCCGCTGGCCTCGGGGAAACTTGTGATTTGGGAAGCAGATACATAATGTGAAGCAGTGGCAAATCAACAAAAAGCCTTTCAACCATTTTATTTTTTTCTTCAACACTGCTGTAGGTTTGTCATAGCAAGAGTGGAGAAGTGAATTCTGCAAAAGTGGCGAATCTGGTGAAGGCCTATGTAGACAAATACAAACACTCACGGAGGAGGAATCCAGAAGAGGCAGCCTCCTGTGAAAGAAAATAGATCTCGTTCTCGGGTTTTAATTTTATTCTGTCTACAAAGTGCAATTGCAATATGAACAGTTAACTGAGAGTTGTACATGACTGATTTGAATCAGGTTTTGATAAAAATTATTTTTCAATGTAGTATATAATGCTTTGTTCTAAAGAAATAGAGATCTTCAACTTTATTCCTTTTTAAAAACAGATGTCTAAAAAAGTGAAGGGTGTGAAGGAGAGCGTTGTTAGGGATGTACGATTGTGTGGATACTTAGATGTACAGCGTTTTGACCTGAATCATGGAGTGCATTAAATTAGAAGCTTCTGCCTGAGTCTGTTGGTTTGGGAACAGGTATGTACAGCACATGTAATCAAGTCAGATTTAAAGTAATTTTTTTTTCTTTTGGTTTCTCCCTAATTAGAGCAAAGATAATGTATTGCCTTGACGAATATTTCTAGTGTTAACTGGACAAGCTGAATGCAGGGGTCACTGTGTATATAAAAAAGCACATGGAGCTGTCTGAACAGAAGAGCTGTTTAGATATTACTATATACATATTTTTTTTTTTTTTTAGAAAAAGATCACAAACAGTGAGCTGCAGCGCCCAGGGTGGCGAGCGCTGCACGCCTGTTGTATCACCAAATAAAAGTGATGCTGCTTGGTCGTGGTTGTGACGTTTCCCAGTTTGTTCCAAGACAGGGGGATGGACTCGGCTCCTCTGCAGGCCCCGACAGCCCCAGCGCCCGGCGGGAGGCCGGAGCTGGCCTGGAGCCGCCAGGAGGACAGAGCTGGCATCGGCCACCGGAGGCTGCGGCTTGGGCCGGC
>VZSV01000004.1:8738880-8756925 GCA_013398735.1 Nothocercus julius
TGTTTTAACGCTGACACAGAAACACTGGTGGAATGTCACTATATGGTAGGAATCATTCATCATTTCAAGTAAAATCTGTTTTTAAAAATACAAAAAAAAAAAAAAGAGGAGAGAAAAAAAAAAAGTTGGAATTTTTCCTCCAGTTGGTGGTAAAGGACAAGTATCATAAGTCAGTATCAGCTAAAATTTCTTTTCTGGAAAGAAATATACTTTAATGAAAAGGCATAAACATTTAGAAGACAGAATGTGTGTGTATGTATTACCAGCTAGTTACCGATAAATGCCAATATGATTTTGCTGAACGTTGTTTAAATATGGACCTTTCTTTTTAATTTAAGCTTTACCAAAGGAATAGCACATGTTATTTTCAACAGACAAAAATCTCTTCAATCCAAGCGAAAATATAGTACTAAACTTCCAAAATGTTGTACTAAAAATGTTGTACTTCATACATTTCCTGTGCATCTTCTCCACATTCTACTTGGGGAAAGCACAGGTAGGACACACCTTACAGTGAGTAAGTCTGTCGAGAAGCGGCCTTCAGGTGCTGCTGCCTCCATGGCTGCTCTCCCAAAGTCTTCAGTTGGGTTAGGGGCTGGTTCGAGTCTGAACTCCTAGCAAAGCAACACCAGCCTGGCAGGTGCTTTATCCCATCACCCCCTTCCATATCCCACTACTCATTTCAATGCAGTTCATTATACGCACATACTTGCAGGTCAAGGTGCAGGTCTAAGTGACTAGATGCTATTAGGTTACAGTGCCTGAACCCCACAGTTAATTTCATCCAGAGACACTTGTAAGTTGGTTCTATGGCGACATTCTAGTTAAAAGCTGAATCTATTGCAATAACTGCCTATAGTCCAGCAATTATTTGCATTAGAGGCAATAAATCCTGCCTTAATCTTTTCCATACACCAGTCAGCTCTTTCTGCAGAGTGCAGAAACACCTGCCTCGTGTTCTTGGTCCGGTGAGCCCATAGCAGGAAGTGAAAATACAGTGTTTTAGATCTGTATTTGCTCAACAGTGACAACTGATGCTTCAGAGGATGGAAAAAGGCCTTCTCACAATAAAGGGGAGTGTGTAAACTTAACTCTAGCTCAGAATACCCCCTGACATGGATTAAACAAATTTTGTGGCATAAGTGAAACCCAAAATATAGTCTGAAACATTTTATTCAACATGTTTGCTTTAAAGAAAAATAAAGCTACTTCAGTCACATTAAGTCATTCATGGTATAATACATTCACTGCTATACCTGAATAATCAGAGTCTCCAGGATCAGTCTGCAGAACTTCAAAATTATTCAGAAAAGAAGCCTTATGAATAAATAGATATTTAAAGCAGCAGAACAGAACAGTACTTCAGGTCTGAAGCACTGAGGACACGGCCAGCTGAATTTTTTCTCAACTCCTTGCCACTCAATTTCTCTGTTACTCCACTCAGCTGCTGAACAGAACATTCAAGGACCAGCTGACTTGTCAGACAGTGCAGACATCAGAGCACTTCCAAGCTACAGTTTTAGATACAAAGCAACTCAAGAGCAGGCATCTCATCGCCTGCTCACCTGTGAAACAAAACAGCAGCTCTTAAACCAGGCTGAACACCCTCAGTGGCCCTGGCAGACACCAAACTTCAAAGTGAAGCACCTAATTTCTGCTACAACCTCAATGCAACCAAATACTGACAGCTTGCAGAGTTTTACTTCTGCTTCAGATACTAAACCAGAGCTCGTGTGGAGTCCAATCATTACAAGTATTTGCATAATTGGCCCTCATCTGGTTGTGGGCTTCAGACACTACCACAATGAAGACGTTACATACTACATTACCAGCACCTATATTCTATTTAAACATCTTGGTATAATGCTTGCAGATTAAATTCTGAAGAACTCTGTTGGAGTTCTGCCTACCACAGCAGCCAAGTTAGCGAGCAGGGAAAGAGAACTTCATATTTATTCTGATTGTCAGTAAAATGTTACTGGGGGTCTTCACAGCCTCCTGCAATACACCCTGGAAGGAAAGTTTGATGCTAATGTTTTGTGAGAATCACACTAAACACACCCAAAGAAACTGCTGCAAATAACTGTGCCAAAATTCATCTCCTGTTTTATCTTTCTGATTAATCAAATGCCAGCAAACACTACAAAAGAAACACTGCACTGTTCTATCATTCTACTGCTAAGAACCTGCCTGTGAACAGCTAGCGAAAAAACTGCTAACCAAACATTAATGACATCAACTACTGGACGGAAAGTTCAAAAAGTAGGTTAATGACCCTTTCTTCTTTTGTCCTATGGAAATAAGGTGGTAAAAGCAGCTAAGATGAATGTTTTCATTATACATCGCAATAGTAGGTGAGGGTTTTTTATGTCTACTAGAAGCAGGAAGCCTATAGGAGGTTTGATGCTCCTATTTTTATCAGGTTATTGAAGGCAAATGAAGATTAAAAAAAGATGAAGATGCTAAATTAACACTCCGATTCTGTCTTCACCACAGAGAATGCAGGAGTAATATATATCTAAATTGCTTTTAGGCTGTGGGAGGAGGTGCTAGGATACGGAAACAAATATTTGAAACCAGAAGCTGTATGAACAAGAGCTGTGTGTCAAAAGGATTAGATGGCATCAATACAAAAATCTCTGAAGGCTTTCAAAAATAATGGAACTTAATTATGAACAAAAATGTGTAAAGAAAAACAGGAAAAACTGAAGCAAAAAGAGTACCAAGCCATCTTCAAAAGAAGACTAGAAATTAACTTGTGAAATACGGGTCCTGCAGCTCTTAACTTCAGTACCAGGAAAATTTGCTGGAACAAATAAATTATATGAGACTTGCACTGATAACACAGAGTATTCTGGACTGTATTGTCTTCCCTCCCCCGTTAAAATTTGGCAGCAGGTACCTGCATCTCATCATGGAGAGTATCAGCAGTTCCCTGAGCAGCACTCCCCTCAGTTCTGCACAATGCATCCCATGTAACTCAAGGCATAAAAGAAAACTTGGTGCCTAACTTGCAATTCTAAAGTGCAGTTCACCAACTTTTTAAGTTGCTGTAACCTGGCAAGGCTGCTGTAAAGATGAGCCCTGGCTTCTCCTTTCCACCTCAGCAGACCATCTCTCGTATCAGCACAAGTGCATGTGCAGCTCTCAGGTAGTTTTCAAGCATTCACCTTTGCTCTATTCAGTTACCTCTCTTTTTCACCACCAGTGCCAAAGCCTTTTTTTTTTTTTTTTTATTGTTCCATCTCCACTTTCTGAATGCCTGTGCACCAGCTTCCTGCTGGATCAGTTGGTCTCGATGCCCTCTTTGCATTTTAGCTCCAGCTATAAGGAAGCGTCTCACCCTTTTTCACGACTATCTTACGCAGTATATCATTTCTCCCTTTTTACACCACAGTGGCTATTTGACAACTATTTTGGTTTCATCAGTCTCTACACTGTACTGAAAATTAAGCCTATTCACAAATCTATGGTATTTTAAAAATCAGTATCAATATATACACATTTGTAACACAGGGCTATTCACAATATTTTATGAGTACACATCCAGAAAAGACTGTTTAGCTCACCCATTTCCCCCTTTTTAACATCATCATCATAAACAACAACAAGCTAATAATTTGCTGCCTAGTATTAAGGCTAAGTTCCTTGGTTCAAGCATTTATTTCCTTTCATGACAATGGGATCCTATGGCATAATAAACAGTACTCTAATTACTAAAATTAGTCATATTCTAAATAAGACTTTGACCAGGACATTGAAGTGCACGCCCTGCTCTTGCTGAACTGGAAATACAAGCCAGGCATTAAAAATGAGAAACAACTAAAATGCTTTTCAAGGCTTGATTTGCAACTAGAGTACAGTAAATATTTTTGTATTTGCAATATAGAGAACCAGCTTTGGAGCTGGGGAAAGGTTTTTTGTTTTTGTTTTTAAAAAAACAAACAAACAACAACAACAAAGAAAACTTTGCTACACTGAACATACTTCTTACTGAAAAAATCAATATAGTACAAGCAAGCCCAGAAATATGCATTTTATGCTCTGAGGATAATTAAGAGCAGCTATGTATTTTGCTGTTTCCCCCCCACACTTCAGCTTCCTCAACCTCTTCCCCTTTTTCTTTTCCCCGCTGACAAAGAATAAGCTAGCTTATGGAAACAGAAGGCTGGAACTTGCACCACCGCTTTCTATGTTTAAAGCACCTGCTACCTAAGCAGTGCTTAGGTAAGCAGTAGTTAAACAAAGGAGCCACTTACTTTTTACAAGACTGCCACAGACACATGAAGTTCTGTCCAGGTTTTTTCATCTGCTCGGCGTGTTGACTTGCTGCAGTGTACGAAGGCGGCTGCAAACTGATCTGCTGGCCCTGCACTTGCACTGGTGGTATTGACGTTGCAGGTGTGCTCTGCAGGAAAGGGTAAAACACACTTGTAAGCAGGGCGACTCCAAGATATAACATGCTGTTTATTATCTTTTCAAAAACCTTTTATTCCATAGTTTAATCAATGTCAAGTTTTTGTATTTTAACACTTTGAACTCAGAACAAACATATACACATAACATCAAAATAAGAACAGATACAACCTTGGTCATATTTATGTAATGTTTCTATATCAATTAACACTGTTACACAGTAAAGTAACTTTTCACTTACATTTCCTGAAAATGTCTACACAATCCAAGTACTGTTGCAAATCCAGGACTCAAGAGCAATTTCTGTAGGCAGTACATTTACACTGCTATGTATGCTGAACACCCACGGCAGTTAACAAAGTAAATAACACAGCAAAGTAAATAACACAAGTTTCAAAGCCATTAGTCACTTCTTAAAACCCCAAGAAGACACTCTCTAGTGACCCACAAAGTTTTCCTCATACGCAGAAATTAGAGTACAGGAATTAGGCAAGGGCACTAGTGGAGCCAGGGTTAGAAAGCCAGCACAAAATTCCATTTTATCATCAGCACAGGCTGTAGTTTGCTTTCCTTTTTAACCACAGAAGAAGATACTGCTAAAAGAAGTGAAATGAACAATGATACGTTAAAAACTGCCTCACGCTCTTTGATGAAATGGCTGTGTATGCTACAAATTTGACCGCCTCATTAGTACAAACACAGTGTGGCAGTTTGCAAGAACAGGTTTATAGGAAAAATGTTGAATAAATACCATCAGCAAAGGCTTAAACTATGACTTAGGGCAAACGATGCTGTTCTTTAAAGCTCTTGTACAACCAGCTCAGAACACAAACCCTTACAGAACACTCCAAAAGCCCAAAGCTTTTAAACAGTCATGTAATGTGCACAGTGAAGTAGAAGCATTTCAGAAAGAAAACAGATGTTTCCCCTGCCGCCTTTCAACAACTCAAGAAACTTATTCTGACAGTGAATAAAAATTCTCAGAAGTGACCTGAAAAGCTGAAGACAAAGCCAAAACCTGCCCTTCTTATTTTCTAGAGAATGGAGATGGAACGATGGGTTTCCCCACCTTGGGGCAATGCATACATTAGAATTCTCCTTTTCTATCTTTTTTCCTCAAATGCCTTAATTTATCAGCCATTTAGAATATATGAACTATACAGATATATACTGATGATAAAATGAATATACATTAAATACAACTATCCCAGATCATACAACACCAATAAAATGATCAAAAGGACAGCAAAGAAAAGAGTGTAACTAAGTATAACTATGTCTAACTATAACACCCCCCACGCCCCATGCCCAAGTGAATTCCTTATAAAAGTAAAGGAAAACTCAGCAAAACCTTAAAAAAAAAAAAACAGCATAATGTGATGCCTGTGATCTGTGTGGATCTTCTAGGATCAACATTTCTGTAATAAAGCATTTCTTACGTGAAGCTGGAAGTAAAATTAACGAGTGTCAGCAATTTGGCTTGTTTTGCCTTCCTCTGGCATCCTGGTGAGCACATTTTAATGGTCTTTATGTGACTTTTCACCCCGGCAGAACTTGTGCCTTATTTAAAGTACTGCAAACGGGGCGGTTACTGAATGAAGCCAGCATTGCACTTCATTCTCACCACTCAATGCATGGTTCATCTATTATTTACCACTGCTAACCAAACCCTGCAATTAATCCAGAATTATTAATTTTCCCAAGGGTTTTTTCCTGGCATGCTCCATTGATGGAGGTTTTAAACTTTAAATCTCTTCATGAGAGGGTATTCATTATTTTAAGCAAGGAGAACTGTGATGCTAAATCCAAAGTGTTAAATACTGAAAAGGAGAGAGTATGAAAGAAGAACCAATTTTCAGGACAGGAAGTTAAATAGTTTCTCCCTTCCAATCCCTGTCTGCTCCAAGTCCTGGCAAGAAAAAAAAAAAAACAGTAAACTGAGTAAAATAATTTCAGTTGTTTAGAATTCTATTATTAGAATGCTGTGCTACGAAGGAGAGGAGTTTCACTCAGGCCTGTAGCACCAGGCAGTTACAATGTCTATGTACTTTTAAGTCAAATTTATTGCTCCTCCATAATACTGTGTCAATTACATTACAGACTGACAAATAAAGGCATGTCATGTTTGTTTCCCAAGGTTTTGTTTTAGAAATGTAAGTTCTGTGTTTTAACACTATATCTCAAAGCTTTCTTTTTTTTCTGTTTACTAGATCAGATAATAATTTCTGTTTTCAATCTCTTTTTCCTCCACCCCTTTTCAACTATTGATTTATGTCATGCAAGATGCACTGGAAATCTTTAACATCACATATGGTCTTCATCTTTCAAACATAAATAAAACTTTATACTCCAAAAACACACTTAGGAACGCTTTCTTTGAACTACCTAATTTACACTACTGCTAAGCAATGATAATGCAAGATTCCTTACTTCTTTAACATACAAAACAATGACAGGCACTTGCCTAATAAATTCTTTCTGGGATGAGTAACATTAAAGAAATCCCCCGTTTCCCCCTCTCAACATTTTCACAAATTGCCTTCTCTAGCAAAAGCACTTAACTCTAGATTCCCTAAAAAAATAAAATATCAAGTACCCTAGCACATTTGCTTACAGCCAGAGCTTACAGCATTCTTTCAGATTAGATCTCTCCATACTATGATTTGAGGTTGGGACAACTTAGCACTTCTGCAAATCAGATCCAGGGATCCAGGACTGAAAGGTGCATCTCACACCCTATTTCTATTCATAATACATAACCTTTCGTAAACTAAGTGCCATCTTAAGGACTGTAGTCCTTACAGAGTGAGAATATAATTTGTGTGTTTTGAGAATTGGCCAGAGTAGCTAAACCTTCTATGATCATGGCAAAACTTCACACAGTGACTTCCTCTCACTAAGTCATAGCTCATCTGCACTACAGTGACAACTGGCTCCACTTGAACTGGCCCTCCAGCAACCTGGGGTTTGTTGACAAGCCTCTCCGGGTGCCCCAGAACACAGCAAATGGTGTGACAGGTGCTCAAACTAATATACTGTAATATGCTGCACACACAGACTTTGGCATGACTAGATAACCTAACTAGATGCAAGGCATCTCGTAGCAACTTTTTTAAACCCCGCTTTCTAACAACTTCATTCTTTCCCTTAATCCCAGTTTCTTACGATGCCTCCTAAAACAGCACATCTTGAGTTTGATGATTTCTCAACCCTTCATACACATTATAGGTTTGCTATTCCCTGATGCCCTTTATGGTAAGGCCTTGATGCAAGGCACGTCTCTACCCAGGGCTAGCACGCAGTGCACACACACAGATGCCAGTCTCAAACTTGGTGACGGCAGCTCGGATCTCCACGATTCCGCTCTCTGCACCCTGCAGGCTGAGCTACGCTGGTTGCTGCCACCTGGGGTTTATCTCAGAGGTGACACCTGACCGACCAGGTGCAGAGGGAGGCAGAATGAAGATCTGCAGGCACCACTTCGTTACTTGACCTACAAATTAGGGATGCCTCAAAGAAGGCCCAGCCGCAGCCTGCAGTAGCTTGGAGCGGTGCTTCGTAAAACACAGCTGCTTTCCAGGTTGGTTTTGCTCTTACATGGGTACTACGCGATGCTGGGAATGACTCAACATCCCAGGACCTAGATAAACTCTTCCAGCACGCGGCCTCGACTACCAGGAGCACAGGAGGTGTCAGAGCTGAAGCAAGAATCTGTATGGAGTTAGGGGAGACTGCAGACCATAGCTGGAAAGCCCAGACAGAGCATGGCTGCCCCGGGAAGAGCTGACCACATCCCTACATTCCTGCAACGCGCTTCCCATCACAGCAGGCTCTGGATTGGGCAGAAGTGCATCCCAGGAGTAGCTTTATTCACCATCCAGCTACTGCAATGCACCCACTATAGAGAGCTGTGACATTCTTTGGGATACAAAGTAAAAAGCGGAGAAAAATATTAAGCTGTTGTTTTCCAGTTACAGTACTGTCAGACATTTCTTCAAGCTTACCCTTTCCTTGTCTTCAAGATAAAGGCATCACTTCTGAACTGACCCTCTAAAAGACCTAACAAGGTATTAGCCTCACTGCACCAAGAACTTAGGCCACAAAAGCAGAGAGTGTGCTTTAAAAATATTTATTTTTCCACCTTGTACCCTGGCCAACGAAAACCAGAACATGTTGCAATGCAGATGGATGTGCTGGGCAGCTAAGGCTGGACTACACAGAGCATTTCCTTTGAACTACTTTGCTGGTGCTGACTTGGAGGCAGTTCTTTGGTCACTCACCCCGTTCCCTTGGGAGGAAATCCTTTCAGAGTCTTTCAAGTACTATAAAACTAACAGAAACAAATACACAACAGAGATGTAAAACCTTTCAGCATTCTCAAGTATTGCAACACAAGACACAATGCTCATTATTAAGACTACTTTGTCTCTATAGATTAATGGATGCCATGAAGGTACTTTTTTTTTTTTTTTTTTTAAAGCATTAACCCTGCCAGTTTTAAAGGGCTTAGTTTGTCAACAACAAAAGAAAAATGCCGTATTCTGATATGCTGGGGATTTTGTTGTTACACAGAATCCTAAGCAGCTTCAACGGATTAGGCTACATTTCTTCGCCCACCCCACCGTTAGCATGTAAACAGTTGCATGCAAATATGCTTAACTGCAGTAAAGAACTAGTTAAAAAAAAATGAAATTAAATACCACAGGATTTTCAATTCAATGTTACTGGAAAAATTTGTGTTTAGCTTCTTCAAGACAGGAAGTGCATGTCAAAAGGTAATTTAGAAGCTGCAAAGGAATACAGCAGAACTTGAGTGCAAGGGGAGGGTCAGGCGGATAGACAGGCACTAAAATCCATGTTCTTTGAAGACGGGCGCATAACGAAGCCTCGCTGCAGAGGGCAGCCCTGTGCTGGCTCTGCAGCGGCTGCTTGTGGTGCTGGCCACCTGCAGCACGCCTGAAGTGGGGTCCTGAAAAGGGAGGGGGGTCTGTGTTTATGAGGGAATGACAGGGAGGAGCAGGAAGTGGCTGCTCGAGAAGCCAGATAAGGCAATTTCAAACCAATCTGGACACTACTAGGAGCAGAGCATGGAATTGGAGTGCTCCTGCAAAACACAAACCAGCGGGGGCAGAGCAACGTGGTTATATTCAACAGCTGTTTTAGAGGAAGCTGAAGCAGAGAAAGGAAAAAGGAATGCAAATGAAATAAGGAGGCACAAAAACGCATTTCTTTTTCACCCACCAGTCTGGCACAATGTCCAAGGAAAGCAATAATCCATAAACAGGGAGAGCAGAAATTAAGAAAAAAAAAAAAAGAAAAAAAAAAAGAAAAAAAATACATACAGCAAGGACGTAAACTGCTAGCTCCACTTCCTCTCAGGCTACGTTTCAAGGGTTGGCAAAATGCAGATGTAAATACAACAAAAAAATCTAACCTTACACATGTCTTCTTCTGACATAGCCCATTTTTGGTATAAAAATACAAGTCAGTCTCTAAAGTCAGGTCTACCCATTCTTATCTTTCTGGGAGCTCTGCTGACGTCTACATCTGATTAAGTCAACTAACATGAAACAATCACAGATTATTGTGCATACAGAAGTATCTGTACTTGTCAAACCAGGCTTAGGCAGCACTATATGGGCTCTCCCATAAAGATCAAGTATATGGTTCTTAATGTTTCAGCAGTGCAAGTTAAATCAACGTTTCTTTTCTCCTCAGGCATCAGCCTGTTTAAAACTACCAAATCATACGAGGAAAAATGCCTTCTGTTAACTGCTACATTCACTGAAAACATACTTTTTCCTTCATTTGCTTTGTTCCCACTTGCCTGTTCCCTCTCCTTCCCTGTTCTGCTCTGATGCACTCTTACTACTTCATTTCTTCAGTATTTCCAATTTCCATTTGTCCTTCCTTATCTTTGGTTCAAATATCTTTGCTTTCTGCTGCTTGTAACAACCTATCCTGTTACAGTGGCATAAGCAACACTCTCCTTTTCTGCCTGCTAGATCTCCTTTGCCAGCCTTCCTCTTGTGTTCTAATTTTACGTTTTCCTCCTCCTTCCCTTTCTTGCTTCTCTCTGAAATACATGCTTTATTTTAAAACTTTAGGACAGCAAGAAACAGGAAAACACACATGATTAACTTCAACAGCTATTTAGTTCTGTCATAGTCCCTGCCCTTTTATTTCTATCCCTCACCATTTTTCTATATTATGTTTTATCTCTAATAAATTTCACTCCGTGCTCTCCTATTTCTTCTGCAACATATCAAGCACACATTAGATACTGCACAGAAAATAAAACAGTGCACTCACTGTATTGGAAACAGTTTCTTAGCCGTTTTCTTTCAAAAGTCAGTCAAGGAGGCTGATTACTGGCCAAGGATGTGGCTCAAGATGGGAGCGAAAAATAGGGGATTCCTGCATTTTGTATGATTACACAGGGCTTAATTCCAGTAGAAGTTATAGATGGAAAATGAAGCCAGTTCTGAGTACTTCTAGAGGACTGGCATAAAAGCAGACTCGATACTGGAGGTACTCAGCACTCAGGTTTCCAACAGGGTAAGGGCTGCTGCAGCTGCTCAGCACCCATGGGTGAACCAGGGCAGCCCGAGCAAACCACACACATATTTCAAAGCAGTGTTCAACTTCTTACAAGTTTTAAGCCTAACTATAGTGGATACCAGTCCACTGTATCTGAACAGAGTACTCTAAAATGCAGCTAGTGCTTAAACATTATTGTAATAGGCACTCAGCTAGCAAATTAAGGTTGTTCACCGAGATCGGAACTAGTAAACTCCTCCTCCCACATTCCTGCAATTCTGAAGAAGTCAAGGACGTCCTACGGACAGGAGAATGAACTAAATTCCATGGAACAGACATTCAACCAGAGTTACTTTGACCTGCAGACTGGCACTGAATGGCAGAGGCAGCTGGCGGTTGATCTGTATGTATAGGTAATGGAAAAATGCAGGCGTTATTAAAAACAGGGTCAGCAAATAAAGGGTATCTTGCCCAATTTTAAAGAAACTTTAGCAAAGAAGGTAACTCACTAAAGAACTTTTGCTCTATTATCATGACAGAATTGCTAATCTATTCCAGAGGAAAGAGAGTGAACTACATTGCTCTCACTCTTTTCCTCAAAAAGTTCTGGGACAAACTGCTAATGCTCATCAGCCCCAAGGGCAAAGAAGAAATAACCACAGATAACAATTATTCAATTCCAGCCATCTTCTATTTCAGTCAAATCCTCAGGCAAGCTAATACAGAAATGCAACCTATGAACTATCCTAACACAATCACTGCAAAAAGGCAGCTACAAGATCCAAGCTGCAGAGAATCTGCAGCATATCTACTGCATCCTCTGTGCTGTCAATGGGTGCTTTTATTTTGGTCAAATGATTTCTATTAAGAACAAAGATAAATAATAATGAAAAAAATAAACCCACAGATCTCTTTCTCATAAACTCACATAGAAGTTTTTGCTCAAGTTTCCAAGATATTAAAGATAATGATCTGTGTGGCAGAATAAATTAGTAATAAAAATAACTTTATTTTTTAGTCCTGATTTTTGACAACCAAAATCAAGGAAAGGTTTTATAGAGCTTTCAGTGGAAACCTAACTTGATGCAGAAAAAGCAGTGCCACTGGCCATCGCTTGTCAAATCCATGGTGTAGCTCTGCTCAAGCTGTAAACACTACATACCTACACATGCCTTGCCATCAAAAAAAAAGTCTTAAACCAGTTCAAAACCCAACAACACACTCTCATATTTCATTTTGTCTCTCCACAATCTGCCAGAATTCTATGCCTGCCAAACCTGCTATTCCATCAGCCCCATTTAGGTAAGAAATGTTTTTTTGGAGAGGGATTTTCTGTCCATGCACACAGCTAAAACAAATTCTAGAGCACAGAACAAACTCAATCTCAGACGTAAGCACCTGTAGTGATTATAACTCATGTAAGTGATAGACATACCTTGTTTCTAACCACTTAAGGAGTTACTACTTTAAAAAGGTAAAAACAGTTTAACTAGGAAAAAAAAGCCCCCTCCAAATCTGTCAAACCTGATGCAGCTCTCGTGATTAACTTACTAAAACAAACAAAAAACAAACAACAAAAACACAGACACTTATAATCAAATAAAGCTCAAGAATAAAATGAGAAACAATGCAAATGTTTTTACAGGACTATCAAAAAAATCTGCTTTCAGAATTCTAAAATCTTTAAAATAATCACTAAAGAAAAGTTCTTTCTTCAATGTGCCCCAAGTTGCATCTGAAGTTAATCACTCTGAACGATTAAATTCAACTACTGTCACTGACTTCACAAAAGCATGTCAAAAAACAGATCTGAAGTTCATGAAAGAACAGAAACAGTCATTTCAGGAATATTTTACAAGCTATGCAAGAGATAACAACCGAGTTTACATTTTTATACACATTCACTTCACAGTATTAGTCATAATCACAGCTTTTTTTTTTTTTTTTTTTTTTTTTTTTTTTTTTTTTTTTTTTTTTTTTTTTGAAATAGAAGCACACTGCGACATACCTGTGTGACCATGCTCTGCATAAACGTGGTTGGGTGCTGCTGCTTTTGTTGAGCAGCACTTTCTATTGCTACTTTCGCTACAGTGCTTGGATCCGCTCCGGCCGGCACGGCAACCATGGTTGCGCTGCACCCAGCGTTGTTGGGGTCACTGATTGTAACAATTCTAACTCCTACTTTATTTGGAATTCCTGGAACGGTTTCCCTGTCGCTATCCTCCGCTGGCCTCTTTGCAGTCTTGCAGTCTGCTGTGCCATTAGTAGACCGAACGTCGGATGACAGGGTAGACGGGGACACTCGAGGTCCTGAGTGTGGAACTGCTAGGATTTGATGCCCCTGTATAACAGAGGCTGTGGATTGTGGCGAGACAACTACACTTGGGCGTTGCTGAGGCACATCTGAATTCAAACTCGAGGCTAGAGGTCCATTAGGTAAATCAGTGTTGGTACCACTAAGTTGCTGGGTTAACAGTTTCGCAGCCTCCTGTGTACCGCTTACCACAGGCGAACTACTCAAAGTTAATACAGGCCCATTAGAAATCCTTTCCCCTTGATCACCTTTGGCAGTATCTTGCTGCGTGGCATCCAAATTCCCTTGTTGTTCCACTGAAGATATATCACCATTTCCTACGTGATTGGAAGTTTTGTGATTTGGAATGTTTTTGCTCAAAAGAGAGCCATCTCCTTTATCAAAATCACAGATTCCATTAACTAGGGGCTTCCTCAAATCACTTTTAATTTCCTGTGTGTCCATTTGTTCAAAGATCTGTTTTCCAGGAGCTCCATTCTCACCCATTTCTAATGACGGCCCGTTACTGACTTGGGAGCACTGATTGGCCTCATTCTGAGTTTTCCCTGAGTTAGAAGGAGGTAGACTGGAGTCACTGTACTTTCTCCCGTTTAAAAGACTTCCCACCTGCATTTCACTTTCTTTTGCATCCCCATTGCTGGTGTTTGCAGCTCCTCTTCGACAGGAAGGATTCTCCATGACTTCAATTTTACGTTCGTGAATGTGTAAACCTGTTGCTTCCTTTGCTTCTTCCTCCTTTTGGCAAATTATCTTATCGCCTTTGAATGGGGGAGCAGCAGTACACGGTGATTGTCCAGCTGAAGGTGCTTGAGTAGCTGGAAGTGTTTGCACCTGTAGCCCAACTCCTGTCTGTGCTCCACTCACTGCAATTCCTGCTGGAGCAATGAGCTGAGTTGCATTTCCCTGACTCACAGTTGCAGTAGCAAAACTCGTATTTGGCACAACTGTTATCGTAACCTGGTTGCCAGAAGTCCCCTGGAAAATAGTTGCTGGGCTGTTTGAGATCAACTGGCCTGGCAATATCTGCAAGTTAGAAATGGGTACTGTTTGTACTGCTCCTTGGGGCTGGATTGCACTAGGAACCAGCTGAACATTTTGCTGTCCAACTAGCAGCTGCTGCGCTGGAGACTGTCCTTGAACTCCAAAACCTTGTGCCTGGTTATTAGCCATCTGATAAACCACCTGGGGGCTAGGGGCTCTTGCATTGTTCGGTGGTGGGATCTGTGGAGCGGGCAGGATAAGCTTACCCCCTGGAGTTGAGGGGCCTCTTTTCGGAAGAAGCAGTTGTTTTATCAGACTAGACTCCCCAGAGTTAGGCTGGCCAACTCCTGTATTAGCTTGTTGCGACTGTACTTGCATTTGTATCGATTGCTGTGGCGGTACCTGTTGCTGCGATGATGCTGGTGAGTGCTGCTGCTGCTGCTGCTGCCTCTTTACAGAAAGCATCTGGCTGACAGTAGGAGGGGGTCCTTGTGGCTGAGGAGTGGTAGATGAAGGCGACATGACTGTAGGAACTTGATTATTTGCAACTGGACCTGGGGATGGTGAAGAAGATGGAGTAATGCTTGGCTGCCCAGTCAGCTGGACAGCCTGCCCAGCGGGGATGGAGGCTGGATTGGTCAGCACGATCTGGTGGATGGCTGGCGCGTACGCCGGGCCCTGCTGCGCCGGCTGGCTCACGATCACCACGCTTTGCTGTGACGGCGGCGGCTGCTGCGACTGCATGGGCTGCTGTACCACGTTAGGGGGACCTTGCTGAGACGGCAGAGGCTTTGGTGCGATGTTCTGAAACCCAATCCTGGATGTCTGCGGACTCTGGACACCAGCGATTGTCACCACCTGCCCAGCTGCTACTTGGAAATTCTGCACAGTGGTGGCAGAAACAATGTTAGACGCCGAGGTGGTGACGTACTGCTGTGGCGCTATGATGACCGTATCCTGTTGCTGGCTACCAGCAGAGGATGGCTGAGATGAAGTCTGCCCGGGCTGGGACGTAGTGATTAGCTGCTGACCCTGTGAAACTGCTGAACTGCATGCTGGTATGTTTTGTACTCTGCCAAATATATGACCCTGAGGTACAGCTTGTTGAATTACTGTAACCGGAGTGCCTGAAGGTAGCTGCCCAGGCACCACTGCATGCAGTGGAGACTGCTGTTGAATCACAGGTTGATGGTGAAGCAACGTCTGAGAACCAACAACAGTAACAGACGGCTGTGGGCCTGTAGTGCTGAGACTTTGATTAGAAACCGGTGCTCCGCCTACAGCAATAGTAACAGGAACTCCAGACTGGGGAACAGAGCCCTGTATTACCGTGGCCTGCATCATTTCACAGGGAACGGGGCCTTTGCTCTGTATAAGAGTCACTGGAGCGTTTTGTTGTTGCTGTGTATGAAGCGAAGGATTCTGTGGAATTCTAGAAACAGTCTGTGCCACAGTATGAACACCTTGAATCGGAAAGGACATCTGCGTTGCTGTCAAAGTTGAAGACTGGTTAATAGGGGTCCTCTGATAATGATTTTGTGGCCCATGTGGGAGTCCTGTTGACATAAACAAGGCAAAAGTTTAAATCAAAGAATATTTCAAAACAGAGTATAAAAACTTTAAAAACCCAAGATTTGAATTTATAATTCAATATGAAGCAGTTTCTCTTCTTAACTACACTGAATCTGATTTAAAGATGGAGCAACAAGGCTCATCTGCTGATTGACAAGCATATGGAGTAGATGGCATATACAGGACAGCATGGAACTCCAACACTATTCCTAACATTACTGAATAGAATGCATTAAAACATGCAGCCCCTACTCTTAATACCTTAAAACTATTTTATCCTTTTTAAACTACTTTCAATACATTTTGTTATCATAGCTTCAGAATCAACGCAAGACAGTTGATATTTAATTAATTTTAAAAAAACCTGCTGGCAAAGGAGACGAAGATACATCAGGAATTGAATCAACCCGGACAACAGGGGTAGACGAAGTTGGTTGCTGCTGATAGTACATCTGAATGGGAAGTGGGATAGCTCTCCTCTTTACTCCTACCACGTGGATATGGGCTTGACCGTTGTTACTTGGGTCTTCTACTCTCTTCACTGTATGATTTGGAAAGACAGTTCTGCCAAACACAATATACATTTATGTTAATCAACACATCAATGCTGCTACTGTTTTTCTTTTTAACAAACTCTGCTCTTATGGGCAATAGAGGGCAAACTTTTTTTTGTGCACTAGTGCCTGCAGCTTTGCAGTACAGCAGGATTCCCCAGGAGTACCTGGGTATTCATTGCTGAGGACTGATACATCCACTAGAATTTGGCCGCTTTCTTGTACAAGAAAAACTAAAACTACAACACATCCCCCAAAACAACCTGGGAAAAGAACTGCAAGGGTGGTAAGCATTGACGGAACTCTAACAAAAGTGGCTGAAATAAGACAAAATCAATGTAATTAAACTATAAACATTTGTTTTACTTAAAATTCCAAAAGTGGATGTCTTTCAGACTCAACTCTGTAGATTTTTCTCAAAATCTGAAACTGCAGGTCAGCATCAAGCACATACAATTGCTTCTTTAATGATGCATAAACTTTTTGTCTTACCGCAGACATTTATAAAATCCAGTTGACGTTAGAATTCCACCTCGAGCTAATTTACTACAGGTAGAGAGGTATTCAGAGTACATTTCTGCTCGAGAGACTGAGCAATCAAGACTCACTTCAAAATGTGCATTCAACCTGAAGATGGAAAAATAAACTATGAAGCAGGTATAGAGATAGTACTTTTAAAAGAGTTAAAACACTTTTATCTGTCTCGCAGAGAACTGAGAGCTGATAACAATATGGAATATGGCATTTTAATGTATTGTCTTGTCAAACATCTATTCCATGCTTCGTACTTCTCCCTGCTTACAATTAAGCACATAACAGCCTTCAGACATGCTGTACTACAAGCAACATTTTATTTACATCTATAATATGCAAAATATATCACACATTTATATGCACGTATATTTTTATTATACATTCATAAACAAACAAACAGAAAAAGCATGTTTTGGTGACAGCTCCCGCCTGCAAGCTTTACACTTACTACCCAATGACTCTACTATTCCAGAACACGGACTGGATAGTCAATCCTCCCTTAAAAACTTTGCTCAGAAGTCTATTTACCTTGTGTCAAAACCAAGATTTTGTTAACAGATTTGGTAATTTAGCATTACTTTAAGACACACTTTAAAAACGGAGGCAGAGTAACAATCTTAATCTTCTGGTTGCGACCGAGGTGGGGAGGAAGTGGGGAGAGAAGGGACTGGGCCTGTGCACACAGATACCTACACCTGCACACACTCATTCCTCGAGTCACACATTATTCAAACATCATAAAATCCTGCAACAACCTGTTCTGCCTAATGTTAAATTTCCAGGGAGATAAGATGTATGTACTTTGTACAGAGTCTCTACAATCACACAGACCTTCCAATCCCAAGGAGGAATCCCCAATCCCCAATCTGTTTATTTCTCTGAGATCCATTATTCCAGCCCAGAGACACGTGAACAGATCATCCCCAGCAGTGATACATAAAAATTGCCCACAGCGTTAAAAGACCTGTGCCAACACACAGGCTCAGAGAAAACAAAAATCTTTGTAAATTGCCAGTTTTTGGCATATCAAGCTGGAAGTTTGGAAAATTACACTAAACACCCCTTTATTTAAAGAGAGAAAGTAAGTATTTAAAGAGTGTAAATACCATGCTCTCTCACAACCAGAAACAATAA
>VZSV01000004.1:8757379-8812982 GCA_013398735.1 Nothocercus julius
CACAACCAGAAACAATAATAACACAATTCTGTTAAAAAAAAAAAAAAAAAAAAAAAAAAAAGTGTTTTTTTGCTAATTTTTATTTTCCATTGGCGATGGAAAATAAACTGGCAGTTTTGCTAATTTTCCACATCAATCTAAGACCACCTGGAAGAAAATTGAGTACCAAACTGTTGCACTCAGCAGAGAGCAGAAGCACACTATACATAGAACCAGAAACAATCCACGTCCCAACATTCCCTCATGTTGCATCGTTTTTTTTATTGCATTTGCCATTTGACAGTTTTACGCAGTTGCAGCAGAGCACATACCCGTTATTTTTACAGCCAAAACTTCTACTTTACAATTTCTACCGAGCATAAGATTTACCTTGTCTCAAACTTGCCCACCTCCAGCTAGATGTCTAGTTCTCCCTACTGTCAATTGAGAGAAGGTGGCACCAGAGGGTAGTTCGTAACTCATTCTATCACAAACTAGGTAGGTACAGGTAATTCATTTTACTACAGAAGAATCTATCTATTCATTAATTAAAAAAAAGCCTAGAAAACAAACTTTGGCTAAACAACAACTTGTAGACGGCTAAATTCAACCGCAGTGTATCTGTGCCTCACTGTATAAGTATCTAAATGAGAAGTTTTCCCTAACCTAGCAACAGCATATGTTAATAATACTTTGCAGGGTGCAGAGAAGCGCTGGCGCAATAGCAGCTGACTAGCAAGAATTTGCAACAACGTTTCTATACGTGCAGCGCTCTCCTGAATTTATGAATAAACCAATTAGCAGAGAGCTTTGAAAACTCTAAGCTAAGCTTTGAAAACTCCACCCACGGCATCCTGAAGGTCTATATGTGATCAGTTAAATAACTGCTGTACAAACAAGGCATGGAGCAGCAGAGGTGGAAGTGTCCATCACAAACAGATTAATGCAAGTATTTAGAATGAGAGCAGATTCACACAGAAGTCAAATATACTTCAGAAAGATCACACTCAGTCCACATGGGAATCACAGGCAGAACAGTTTTTCCCCTAAGTATCTGACAAGCAATCAACCATATTATATCTGATATTATAAAAAGCACCCCCAAATTTAAAAGGAGAGGCTTTAATTTAATCTACTTCTAACTTGCTTGAGACTACAACGAACAGGTCATAATCTTGCAGGGCCCTAACTTCATAATTGGAGAATTCCTTTGTATTGGTGCAATAATAAAGGGACAAATTACCAGATGAAACCACTGATTAAACAAATAATGCTGCTCCACAAATTTAAGGAAAAAGATATCAAGATCAGAGTCAAAAATCAAAATAAATTCTATTCTAAGAAAGAAAGCAACCAATATAAAACATCCACTGCCAGTATTTGGGTTGAGTTTTTCTTTCATACTTTTTCTTTCATACTTCTTCAAAAGCAACGACAGAATTGCTTTTCTTTATATTTCCCAGAGAAATAAATCTAATGGTGAATAGGAACAGGCTAGAAAATTCTGTCTGGTGAATGAATACCGGCATTTTTTCTTTGTTTTTTTCTTCTTCATTAAAGTATTTGAGTGGAACTATACACTTACCACTGACATGCAAATTTCTCGCTGTCTATTTCTACTATTCCTGGTGGTGGAGCAACATGCGGCGCTGCCCTAGAGGCTGTGGAGAATGAAAACAAAACAAAACAAAAAACAAAAACAAAAAACCTTGCTGAAATAATTATTATTCTCCCGAATGGAGCACTTCAAAGCCATGACTTTCACTGCTACAGTTTCTCCTGATTTTGTAAACAAAAGTATGTCCAACTACAGCCAGTCACAGAGGTGCACTAAGCAGACTACAGATTTGCACCAAAATTCACCAAAATGAAGTTGGTCAGGCCAAAGCCCAGGCCACCACTTAAGTGAAGTCTAAATAAATACCTAGTGGAGGGCAGCTTTTCAGCTGCATGCTGAAAACAACTCAAGAGTGGCACAATTCTCCATCAGAATAGGCACAAGGACACAGCAATCATGTTTCCAGTTCACAAGTGGAAACAGGAATAAAGAATTTTGCTCTGATGTCACATAGGTTCCTTAGTGTCACTCTCATTCATCCCTTTATTCATATTCTTTTCCAGTTGCTTTCATTGTGATTTCTGAATACGTTCCAGAAATACTCTCTTAGACACACAAGCTAGCATGTATTTTAATGATGCCCTCTCTTTTTCCCTGGAATGTTCCCTCTTTTGTGCACTTGCTGTGTTTTGCTACTAGGTAGTTTTATTGGTAAGGATAGAATGAGGTGCATATGCTATTACTCTTGATGGATCGTGTCAGCACCCTCAAAAGTACACCTACTTTAACTAAAATAAAACTGCAGAAATTAATTATCATTACCGTTTAATTTGTAGGTAAGATGAATAAAACAGCACTTTTTCTTCCCCAAGCTTTAAGGGGTGGAGTTAAAACTTGGTTCATATCACAACAAACTGTTTGGAGGTTTTATAGACATGAATCCTTATGCATTTCTATCATAATTTATATGTTACTGCCCAATATTATTTGGTGTTTATATTTGTTTTGTGAATAAGCATCTGTTGAAAATAACATATATTATGTATAATGCTATGTGTTTTTATATAAGTTTATCAGAAATGGTCAAGGGGAAAGAAAAAAAAAAAAAAAAAAAACTGCAGACAAGTATCTTGTCTCGCAGAGACACTAACCTGGGAGAGCTGCTGCATGGCCCTGTGAGGAACCATGCTCCATTACTTGTGGTCTGACATCAGGTACTCCTTGCTGGTTGACACATTGATGTTCAATGAGTTTTACAGCAGTAAGTGCATCAGCTCCGAACATCTGGATGTCCATAGAAACCAGACATACTAATGTATCTAAAGTATTAAATGTAAAACCGACAATGACATTAGGACAAACAAATGAATGCTACTAGGACATACTGAATTCCTTTAAAATTGGCATGTATTGGCACGTATATATATAAAAAACAAACCACAAGAAGTTACTAGCATCATCAATTTCTTAAGAAATCACAATTGACTAGTAAAACTTGGTCTTGCAACAGCCATCCCTACTTGGCACACAAACACGCAAGCCACATAGTTCAGCTCTTGAACATGACATACTCTCGATTCCTTTTCGCTACACAAACAACGGATTTTGTCTTCCTTCTCCCTTACCTATGCTCTTTTCTACTTTAGCAATCTTTGTGCAGGCCACTTCTCCCATTTCTGTGAGCATGTATAGCACCTCCAATGCTGAGATTACAAGCAGCACATCTGGTAGCGTGAGATGACATATGATCTCTTTGTAGGATTCTTGATCCACATATTCACAAATTAAGACACCATTATCTTCAGCCTTACAAAGATTTGCCAAGATTTCCATGCCTGAAAAACAAACACAAAATAGTTTAACAGCAAAAATTACTACTCTAACACAACAAGAAGAAGAATATCTCAAGACCCTACCTCTCATTTTTAGAAATCTATCCCTTGACATCAGGCATTTTGTAACAGTGTGAAACATTAGATGAGTAGTTTTGAAATCAACAGGATCCAGAAGAAGCTGATAGGAAAGAAAGAAAAAAAAAAAAAAATTAATGTCTCACACTGCGTATACAATGATAATGGCAATTTAAAGTAGCTAGCACTTTTTTTTTGCCCCTCTCCCCCTCTGCTTCCTTTTCTGCTCTAAAGTAGTGGCTAAACTTATACTTACCAGTATTTAGAATAAGGAAAATAACTTTATTCCCAGGCAGCCAACAGTATACACAAATACAGTCTACTGTCCAACAAAGTACCGAAAGTGAACAAGAGCAACATCCCTTCCAAAAGGCTATCATAATTGTTCATCTAGTCTCTATGGACACGTAATACAACAGGCTTCTGCTTCCTGACCAGAACTCTCACACATTATAACAACATTCAAGAAGAGTTGAACACATGGACCAAATGCCTTCCTTTTGAGAAATTCAGCAATGCACCAACACTGCAAATCTTATTGACCTATCTTTAATGTACCTGTTATATCTTAAAATGTAAGAAATATCTGTGCATACCTGCTTATAAACCTATACAATGATGCAAAGACGAATGGAGTATTTTATTACACTCAAATCTCTTTGAAGAGAAAAAGATGTGTGAAGAAATTTCTGTATAGTCTACAGGAATTCCCTCCTCCTATCTGGGAAGCTAAACTGAGATGATGTGGTGTTAGGAATCTTACCTGTCCCGATATAATTAGTCTTTCTCCAGCTAGTTTTATTTAAGCAAACTGACATATTCTCTCTGTATTTTATATTTGGCCTTGCCTATTCATTTTCTAGCAACTACTTAGATATTCAGAGAAGAACATATTTACTGTTGCTGATTAATTAATTTAATTAACATTAAAGTAATGTCTTCATCAAATGACATTTTAATTGTTCTGTTTAGAAGCACATACCTCTGCTGCAATATTTCCTAGTGTGTCAAGCCCCAATTGCCGTAGAGAAATAAAATGACTATGAGCAGAGAGTAGCAGGAACCGAAGACAGGTACGATTAGCTGCCAAAAGTTTAACATTTCCCTCTTCAAAAGAAAGATTACGTAAAATCACTGCGATCTGAAGTACCCGTTGTCCTTCAATATCATTAATGCCCAACTTGCGAGGTGGATGAAATAAGGATTCCCAAATCCATTCTTCTGATGGTGCTTCTACAAAATAAATAAGCAAATAAATGAGTTTAGTTCTTGCTTTTCTGTATTTACCAACACATATCTGGTAAGTCTAGTCAAGATGTCTCACCTTGAGATTTGCTTCTATCAGAAATGAGGTCACGTACTTCAGTATCCTCAACAATATCCTTCCAAAACTGAAGAAAAAAACAAAAAACAACTTAATTTATAGAGAATATTTCCTTAAATATATATATATTTTAAGCTTACTTCAAAGTATTTACCAGTGGAAAAGGAACAGATCTCTAATACTTTGGTCATTAATTTATCTAATAACAATGTTGGTTTTTTTCACTCACAAGATGATATCCAAGATGTTCAGTTCAAAACCCTTCCTACTAAGCTCCAGAAAAATACATTCATGATCAACCAACACTACTCTAGAATTGCTTCTTTGCTGAAGCAAGTTACTGAAACTATATGGACAGTTTACCACAGAAAATAAGAAATACAGAGATAATATTGGGAAAAAGAGTACAGTTCATCTTCCTTCCCTCTCTACAAGCAATTAACTCCTACGGCAGGAGATGACTCCTCCCCAGTTTGGTAGATAGCAGCTCCTGTTAGCAGTCCAAACAGTACACATCACCACAAATCAATGATAAAACAGAAACAACAAGAATCATCACCAAAGTCCTTTATAAATACACACAAAACAATGTTTTGCCAGACTGAAATTATTTTAAATAATTTAAAATTCAAATTATTTTGAGCTTGCCAGACTCAAATTATTTTAAAAATATATGTCCAATCTGCACAACCTTGCTATATGAGTATTCTTGTTGAATCCAGAATTCATCAAGGGACAAAGGTTTACAGGATCAGGCTTGAAAACTAAAAATATTCTATGTTCCTTTGACTCACTACTGCAATATACAGCTACTCTTTTGGCTGTGATCACAGAATAAAACCACAAGAAAATCTGGATAAAAAGGAAATGATGGGAAAACGAGCTGAACAGCAGGAGAAATTTTTGTTAATGAAACGTAATTACTAAATTACAGCACTGATACCAAGCTTGTCACTATTATTTTCTTGAAAAATAAAATACTACTGATTTTCTGAATTGCAAGGTCAGCAAGGAAAAGAAATGCTTCCAAATAACACACAAGTGCTGTTTACTAAAGAGGATTACTTGCACAGAAAGGATTATTACCTCAGAGCAGAGACAGAAACAGCTCGATAAAAGTTGAACTGCTTACTGTTTGGCATGACCAGATTTTTTCCAATTAATACTGAGGCTACCAAAGGGACTACAGAAGACCAAGCTATACAGGGAAAATTTGCAGAATATACTTCAGTGAAGGAGACCTCAGACATTAAGCAATCCGATTCAGTCACGATTTAAAGAAGCAGAAGGAAAAATATATACTGTTTGGAAATTTATCAGCAAGTACATGCTTCCCCTTATGATGTTTCCATCTGGAAAAGCAGTGAAGACTGTAAGGCTCCACACTTCACAACTAGATAAAAGAAAAACCTTAAAGGCTTTTAAAGACTACCTGTTTAATCAGTTAAAGATTTCTAAAAATCAATTGTCAAGCAGAGCTACTTAGTCTTCAACCCGAATCTCTTTGGAAGAGGCCAAAGTCAATCACAAAGCAATGCTAAACTGCTGCCTCAGCTAAATGTTTAATAACGGGGTCACCACATTTTGATAGTTGAATCCTCCACTAATAGGTTTTTGGCCTTTTAAGTCTAAAATGAAACACTTAAAAATCTCTGGCAAATAAACAGTCATAAGGGAATAAATTCTTCCATCTCAAAGTCAAACCATCCTGAATACCTTCTCAATAGGATGGAAAAAAAAAAACATTTAAGCTTTTCTGCAGATGAAGACATGACAGGCAGCGCTAAAGATAAAAGCTCACAACAAACCAGAAATGTTTTTGGAAAACTGTGCCTCTCACCTAAAACTTTCAGAATAAACAGACCCATTCCGGTTACTTGAACCGCTGAGGAACTGTCCTCTCCTCTCCCTAAAGGGGCAGCCTGTCAAACAACTCTGCTTGTCAGGAGAAAGGAAACCCTCTTCAGAGGAGGGCAGAAGACGACTCCTTCCTGGAAGTTAAAATGAGGAAGCCACCAAGGCACCTAGAGAGGCTACTTACATTTAATGGTTACTCTTCCAAATGGTTCTGTGCTCGCAGTGAGCACATTAGAAGTAACGGCTCCAAGGAGAGCCCCAGCAGAGCCCCAGCATTGCTCAGCGCACAGGCGCGTGCCCCACACACCTTCCGCTCCTCTCTGGCCGAGGAATTCTTACGTTTCTAAGAGGCTCTGGAGGCTACGCTGCGAACTAGTACACAGATACACAATACACCTTCACAAAGAACAATTAAAATGCATGTGTATGTACTTTTTTTCTCTCCCCTTTGGAGTGCTCATCTCTACACACACATGGCCTGGGGTGAGGGGGCTCTATCTGAAGGACCATCCCAGACTCTTCAGCTAGCTAAAAATGGTAGGTTTGCCTTCTCAAAGACAGCATCAACCCTAGGTGTTTCAGCAACTGTGGAATGCCTGCTGGAGTTGTAAGCAGGAGCTGCTGGGAACCCTTTGCAGACCTTCAGATTCAAGACATTCTGCAAGAGGCTGAGTGCTTATCACTTGAACCCTAGTTCAGAGGAAGTTACAGCTCAGCCATTTCAGAATTGGTTATTAAATATTTTGCTATCTCAAGAGAAAGTCTTTAAGTAGAAAAAGCCTGGGACTGCACCTGACAGGAAGAAAAACCCTGAACTAACCCTCAGATTCTTGAACCACCAGGGGGAGAAGAACCTGAGAACACAGACTCAAACTAGAGGTGCAGTCAAATGCACCCTGATATTGTAGGTGGATAGACCTTCACTCTAGCCATGCACCCCCAACAGGTGGAAAGGCTGGTTTCCACAGAGGACACAGGAAAGAATTAAATTGCTTCAGTCACACAAACAGAATCCCAACAACCTTGAGGCTGATTTGACAGAAAGAGTGATGAGGATTGAAATGCTCTCACAAACAGGACGAAGGAGGAGGAGGAAAACCAAACCAAAACAAAACAAAAAAAAAAAAAAAAAAACGCAAAAAGAAGTTCATCCTCAGCTCTACAGCCAGCACGGTGAATCAACCTCGTGAGTAAGAGAATCTCATGCAAATCACCAGGTATAAAATCAAGTTGTCCAAACATTTCAGCCACTAATTCTTTTGAAATTTAATTTTTTGAGGAGAGGGGCTATGGAGGAACAGATTTCATCTGACCCTCATATAAACACTATTTCTCAGTCCACTGTAAATACTAATACTGCATCTTTCCCTAACACAGAGGAATGCATGAAACTCAAAGTAAACTCCAGGGCATTTAAGAACTCCTGAGGAAGGAAAAAACAGCTCCTTGATAGGCAAGTTGCACTTCCATATTTTAACTGGAATTATGAAGCTCCTTAATTACAAGGAGCCCTTACAACATTAAAGGAGAAAAGATCCAACAAGCAGACTATCATACTATGTTCTGAGAAGGATCCTCTGCGACTCTCATGATGTACAGATTTCTATGTCTCAGAGAAATTGCCACACTAGAAGAAAGTGTCCTGCCGGCAAATGATTAAAGTTACATGTTTTATTCCAAAGCATAAATGACTACCTGCAGTGACCCCCATCTTCAACTCCCATATACAGAAGTTCAGAATTCTTCAGAATGAATCTGCAGTTTCTAATGCTTTTCAAAACTGGGAAAGAGCTGGCCTGAATTACCTTCTTTTATGGACACAAGTGGACTGGTTTGCTTGCTCTCAGTCCACGCATCACTGGTCTCCTGCCTAAGCAGGAAAGATCTCCAGAAATGATAAGAGGCACAGACGACAGAAGTTAGATAGGATGAATTGGGAAATAGAATTCAATAGCCTACACACAATGTTCCTAATATACTCAACAGAAGAGAACATGGCAAAACATGCCAGAAATTTCATTTTCCCCAAAAGAAGTCAGAGGTGCAGAAAGAGAAGTTAAATCAAACTTCCTAATCTTTTCTTTGAAGAACATATTTATAACGTGGAAACAAGAAAAAACTAACTTTGCAAAAGTAAGAAATTTATGTATATTTACTCCTTCCTGTTAACAATGGATAGGTGCATTTTGTTACTATATATCTACAGAAATGAAAAGGAAGGAAGGACAAAAGGATGGATGGAAGAAAAAAGAATCTGTTTATCCACAGCTAATCCTGCATAGATAGTTTAGGTCATGCTACAACTCTGATAATATATGGCCAAGCCTTGGAAGCAAACAAATAATGCTTGACTACACGACATCCAGATGGCAAGTGATAATGGACAAGGGTTAAAGAGCTTGATTCACAGGCATAATCTGATTACTCTCAGTAGCAGAGTTCCTTTGGAGAAAGATGCACAGGATTATGCAGAACTCACTGGAAGTCAGATAAACCAAATTACTGTCTGTAAAAACAACGGATGTCTGAGTTCGTAATTCGTGTAATGTGGCAATGATCACAACTAGCTACTGACCAAGAGAAAAACGGGTTCAAATGGAGTCGGGTCTGAGCCTGATAGCTTGATGGAGCACTGTGAGGGAGATAACAAAGATGACATTTGTAAGGTATTTCAAGCATTTATTTTTGTAAGGAGCTCTCTCTCTAAGCGCTGTCCAGTAAAGATTAAAAGTGTAAAGAATATTATTGTTCAACATATACAAATAAGAAAGAGTTGAACAAGATATGAACTTTCAAAGGAAATTTGAACTGGAAAAGCAAAGCAATATGTAAAGCAATAAGACTATGTAAGCAGGGATCTTAACAACTTGAAAGGACATCAAGAAAAAAAAAAGATGTGTGAATGAGAAGCAAAATGCTTAAATTGTACATAAGTGAGTAGTGCACAAATTTAATAAAACTACTGTTACACAGGCATCAAATTCTGGGCAGCTGCTGAAGACATGAAAGAAATATGAAGACAAACAGCTACATCTAACTATGAGCTTAATGAATAGAGCATTCTTGGAAGAGAGAAACTGTACCCACAAGTGCCCCTTGCTCAGGTGGGGAAATACAAAGAGAAATGAAAAAAAAGAAAAGTATCAGAGCATGTAAAAAAATACAAATGAGCAAGAGGAGCACACAGTATATTAAAACAAAACAAACAAAGAAACCTCTTGTTTTCCATCTTCATCTGGACATGTCAGTGGTTTAGACATGACAAAAGGTAGAAGCTCATTTATTCATGTATATGGCACTACCAAATTAGTAAATGGTTCTGTAAAAATCATGACACCGTTGACAATTTAGGAAGCTTGCTGCCACTCATGACTGCTTACAATGAATTCTGATAGTAGTTCTGAAGTAATTACATTTAGCAGCAGTAATAAAACTAAGATACGCACACACAGTTCTATGTTAAAATGCCCATCAATGCCACATAAGGAGGAAGGATGAAATTTAGCAAAGATCTACTGTAGTTGACCATTGCACAGAATATATACAAAACAGACTGATAAAGTCATAGCACTTCATATTAAAGTAAAAACATACTATAATAAAACTACAACAGAGAAGAAATTCACTTTAAATAAAGCAGTAATAGAAATCTCGCTGTAGCAAAAAGCTTTTCAGGAAGACTGCAAGTGTAAAGTAGCATGATTTTAAGTCCAAATTGGAGGCCAACAGAGTAAGAAATCAAAGTACGGGTGCTGAAGCAAATGAGAAAACCTTTACGATAAATAATAAAACTCAAAGAGCTGAGAGTAAACCGAACAATTAACAGTTACTACTTAAATATTTAACGGTGAAAGAAATACTAATAATGATGCTGCACTACCAGTGTCTGCAAAGATGGAGCAGGAAGAAGAGGAAAAATAATGAAAAAAACATTTGGCCATTTTTCTCCAGTGAATTGTAATTTTAAAATATTAATATGATTAAGAGATTAAAAAGCTCATATTAAATATCACACTCATATTAAGGAAATGTTCATTAAAAACTTTTGTAAACCATGCTTAGTATATATATATTTTTAATTCTAAATTATCCTAAATAATTAGGAAATATCTTAAATAATTATCTTAAATATATAGCCATTGAAAATGAAACTAAAACTATAGCTTCTTTATAAAGTTCAAGGTTCCAAGTTTATTTTCCTATCTTCTAACAGGCAGGAGGAAGAGCATAGAAGAAAGTTAATTCAGTGACATCAGCTTTACAGATGGCATCCTATGTTTTGAACATATTAGAACTATATTCTCATACAGCAACAACATATTTGTTGTACTGCATTTGAAAATTCCTAAGATTAGAAATTCACTGTTTTTTGCATAAAATTGGCTTACCACACTAAATCTGACATTTGGCTGTAAAGAACCGAAGTTTATGCTGAATCCTGAATTTAATTTTGAGGCTATTTTGACAATGATCCTCAGGATTTCTAATACTTCTCAACCAAAAAAAAGAATGAGACTCCAACACATGACAAGATCTACTATGAGCAGGATGTGATGTGTATAAAGTTTGAGTAACTGCACTTGTAGTAATTTACAGTTCATTTGATTAAGAAATTGCCTCCCCCCTTATTTTCTAAAGAAGCTCTCCCCCTTCTGCTATTTCTTGCTATTGCTACCTGCCCTGTCTCTTTAGATACATAATTCTGCAGTTTTCCTCCTATTAAGAAGCTCTTTTCTGTTTTCATCTCAAACAAGAATTTCTAATGCATGGCCATTACAGTTGAAAGAAGACGATGAAGTTCTTAGAAAAACAAAGAAACAAACAACTGTCAGCAAAATAAAAATAACCAAGTAAAAGAGAATTTTTAAAAAAGATAATGGGAACATAGAGAACGGAGGCAATACAAGTGCTGAAAAGCCATTTGATGAATTTTAAGACTGTAAAAATGAACAAACAGAAATTCAGATACACAATCTCTACCCTGCCAGCAGAGTATCTTTGTTGTACAAGAAACTCCTACAATGCTTCCCCTATTTTCGACACACACAGAGCTGCAATATAGAATTAATCACTTCCAGCAGTGGGTTCAAAACAAAAAAGTGGAGTTCAAGTAAGAAAGATGTTCTGAAAAATATCTGGATTCTTGTCATTAGACACATTTTTAAATGTGGTGTTTCTGACGTGCTTTCAGCAGTATTTCTCTACAGGGTGTTGTGATGTTCAAAAATAAATCTTGGAGAACATCCAAGTTTGTTATTAGTAACCTTATTGCAGCTACAGTGGTTCTAACTCAACACTCAGTTTAAAACATTTATCAGAACCATCTGGCCTATGTATCACAATTATTTAATATTACACAATTAACAAACATATAACAAATTATAATTCTGTGTAACTTTAAATGTTTACAGACCTAGATATGGTATTTATTGCTGCTCTACATCAGCAACAGTCTGTGACAGTTTAGGGTGAAGTCAAAACATAAGTGCTGAGTACTTCAAAAATACAAACGAAAACATAAGAACTACAGTATTTCCCGGCATATTTCTCAATGGAAAACAAAGACAGGTATTATGAAACATTACTTATGACACTTACCTTCAAAAATACCTAAGTTTTCAAGTTTGAATAGGAACAAAAAATGAGAGCTTACTTTTCGCTCCTAACTTTATTTAGGAAATTTTGCTTAGGGGATTTTTTTTCACTGAAATTTCAGTAATATTTATCATTTAGCCAACCTGACTGTTGGGCAGCTTGGCCCAAAATTATGTTACGTAAAAGACAAATGAACACAGTTTCTAAAAAATATTTCCCTACACTACTGGTAAAGCATTTTATATATATATATGGGGAAAATACATATATGGGGAAATCTGAGCATGAACTCATAAAGAGTTAAGCAGTTTATCATATTTTTACTTGATAAGTAAAAAGGATAAATTATCAAAATGGGTTTTTAAAATCTTTCTCCTATTTTAGCCATAGAAATCACTACTTGAAACTCTATTCAAGAAAGCTGTTAGAATGCCAAACCTCTTTCAGATATGTTTCATGCTCTCATTCGCCATAAAATGCTCATCTAGAATAAAAACTGAATGTTTATACAAAACAACTTCTGGTTATCTTTTTTTACTCATTTCTAGTATAGTCAATCATTACTAGTATAGTAGATCATGCCCTCTAGTGGAAAGATTAAAAAAAAGCTTTGTAAAAAAGTTTAACTGAATCTAACACGCATTTCTAACTTATCTTAAATTTGGCCTGTTTTTCTTGTGCCATGGGCTTAATATTTTCGCAACTCAGGATGTTTTTACTGATGTCAACACTAAAAAGAAATAAATAAACAAACAGCATTTTTCTTTCCTGGTTAAATGCTGCACAAACAGCTTTTCTCATACACACACACCAGCTTTCTCATAAGAAGAAACCTGGAACCTGTTTTCTCCTTATCTACCTCTACTTTTTCTTAGAGCTTTTCTTCCTAGTTAACCACAAATTTTACAATAACTGTGATTTATTGTCCTATTGCATTTAAGTCAAAGGAATAAAGCTGAGACTAGTTCAAAAGACATATGCTAGTAAAACTTAACATTTCTTTTAGAGGATTTGATACCCATTATACCCAGTGCAAAATAATTTAAGATTCTTTAAATTACCTTAACAAAATCTCTATCCGTTTTCTCCTTCCATTCGTCTCCAAATACAGCAGAAAATGATCCTAAAGCTTTAATCATAAAAAGAAAGTTCAGTAAATTTTCATACATTTTTGCTTGTTTTTTTTTTTTTTTTCCCTCATCCATAAATGAAATAAGGACTCAACAACAGTAGACTACCCCAAGATCCCCTTTTCCTTAGAAGTATCCTGTACTAAATGATGAACCACTGAAATTTTACAGCCACTTAATTAACTGTTACTGCAGTTCTGCAGCTTACATAGAGATGTAAGGAATGGACTAGCTTGTGAAAACTCTAAGATTTTTTTTTTATATACTTCATTTTGGGGAGTCAAGATGACTCTGCATTGCAACAGCAACAGTCTTCTATTTGCACAGGATTAGCTTTAAACACTTTTATTCTTATTATTATTATGCAAACTGCCACTAATGTTTTCTGAAAATCACAAGAGTAGCAGCAAGATTTTGACATCACTCAATTGCAAGTGTCTATATTTACCAAGGAAGAGTAATGAATGTTTTGGGATGTTTGGTGGAGCCACTACCACAGCTATTCTAACCCCTCACTCCTTAAGGGAGCAAATACAAGATTCAGTCAATCTAAAAACAACTCTGTCCTGCAATGGTTCTGTAATAATTTAATGGCAAAGTTTCATTTAAATATTCTGCTCCATAGCAATTTATTATTTTGAGCAAAATACTGCAACTTTAGTCTTAAGACTCAATCAACTTTCAACTTTTACAGAATCAAAACTTCAGGCTTTTGTAGCACTGCACATTTAAGATGCTGCATATCCCACACATCTCCAGGCTCTTCTATCACATGCAATGTAATTGTCATCTCAGAGCAAATGAAATAAATTAAAGAAAGCCCAAGAAGCTCTATTTTTCTTGTTACATAGAAAGACTATATTATAAATATGAACAATGATATAACCTTTATTACAGATGAGACAGATCTAAAACTCGTATTAACTTCAAATAAAACAAACAAGTTATCATTTATTTACACCTGAAATTATTGCATCATGACAGTATTTTCATACCAACTTAAATTTGCTACTCACAGATTAAACACTAAATTAACTGACAACCAGCTTTATCATCATTATTTATAATATATAAGCACATAAACATTAAAATTGATGCTTCAGGTAGCAAAAGTTTTACCTCCATAGTTCCTTTCCCCTTACTTTCTCCCAAGTAGTTTGAAAATCTAAAATAAAAATAAAACCTGCAAGCTTACCAAACTATAAGAAACACTAAAACACTCCACCTCTGCTCTAAGCAGCAACAGATTTCAGGAGGCAATAGATAAGAGCATCCTGTGTGAGTGATGACAGTTGAGGAACTTGGAGTGTGAATGGTTTTCAGTGCCAAAATGCAGCATCTCCTGTAACTACAATCTTCTACCACCACTGGCAAAAGCCAAGGGAACCAGGGGAAAGTGCTAATGCGGCTAGGATGTTCACTAGGTTTCTGCAGAAGATCGGATCTCTGGATGTATTACTTGAGAAGAAAATGAAGTTTTCCTCAGTGGAAAAAAAAAGATCAAGTCCATTACATTCTTGTCACTCCTCTTGGACTTCATCCCAAGTACTTTTCTGTATAAAAACCACTTACACAGGACAGCTACAGAAAAACAACTCTGGGTTTGCAGTCCAAATTCATAATCTAAGAAAGCATTGTTAATTTTTGTACCATCCAAGAAATCATGGAATAACAGCATAAAATCTGCTTCAATTTTACTTAAAAAAAATTCTAAGTACATAAAAGTTACATGAGAGAAACAGTGGAGAGGCAACAAACTCAAAATATGCTGAAAAGAAGGCAGCATACTACAATCCCTAATAAGGGTGCACTAAGGTGAACTCCAGCTTCCCTTCAGATATTTTCTTTCTAAGTTCTTATGACTGGGCTGGCTACAGACTATTGTATGATTGAGACCTAATCATATCTGAAGTGCTTGGGCACAAGCCAAAAACTTGAGGGACAAAAAAGCTGGAGAAGGCTACTGCAACACTGTAAAACTAAAAAACAACCAACCAAACCACCACCAAAAACATGGAAAAAATATAGCTACAAATCATTAGGTAAAAATGCTTATAATACAGAACAGTGGCATATCGGATTGAACAGGTTCTTCCCTGCATTTTAAAAAACGAACCTGACCTTCCTCACTGTGCTCATGCTTACACATGCAAAGCAGATTTATACTCAACAAATACAACTGATCAGCTGCACTCACAGGCTTAAATGCTTTGTAGCTATAAAAATGCTTATTTCAGCAATTTCTTATAGCAATAATATAGCAGTATCAAAGATCAGGACATAAAAACAGTAAGTACTTTCTCCTCATGACTGTAAGATAGGACCTAGGGTTTTATGATTGCAGTGTGGTTTAGCTTAACTTTTTTTTCGCTCTCTTCTAGAAAGAAATACAGAAAAGAAATTATCAAGGAACAACTTGGCACAGAGGCCACACTGAGTACTTCAAACAGAAGAATTTAATTCAGCTTACTGAAATATCTTTTTGTGGAACAGACTCTCTTCAAAAATGGAAGTGCCGATGTATTAAGGATTTGTAAAAGCCAGAGTAAAAGAACTTATTCCATGACATTTTTTCTAAATTTCATCAGAGTTGAAAGTGAAGCAGTTGAAAGTGAATAAAATATTTAGTGGGTCATTGTTTTTAGACTTCCATTTTTTAACTTGTGATTGCCACCAAAAGAATATTTAGAAAGCAAACAAAATATGGCCCTACAACTTCAGAAGAAAACACTCAAGTATTAGAATCAGTGGAAACAATGTTGTGAATTTCAGCATCTTGCATAATTCGACTCTATTAATGAAAAACTAATTCTTACATTTCTCTAAGCTACCATATGATACTGTTTTAAATTATGTAATTTAAAAGGTATTTGGATTGTCCTGACTCAGATGTAAGCTATGGCTGTAGAGGTATAAAGGAAAGCTAGACAGTACTTTATAGTGCAATAAAGTTATAAACATCTTGACTATCAAGGGTTGTGGAAGAGGTAAAAAGATGCTACAAGCAAGATATGGAACTGTTTCTGTTGCAAAAAATGTTTATTAAATACTTACTGTCATCAAACACCCCGGCATTAGCGAGCAATAAAGTGATGATTTTAGGGTCCTTTTCAAGCTGCATGACGTGCTTGCTTTCATTTGAAAGAAGAGTACATACATTAATTGCAAAGTCCACTTCATTTGGGAGTCCAGATAACAGTGAAAGCACCAATTTATTATAGTCATTTGGTGAGTTAAAGTCCATAGACAGCCCATAGCTTTGTCGAAGGAAATCTAAATAAGGAAAAAAAGATTACAACAATGTTTCCTCAGCTAAACTAAGAAATTAATATTCAGATGATACACTAAGCAATATTATTATGAATGATAAATAAGAAAAAACTTTATTAATAAGGCATTGTGTGTTTTAACAAGCTCTTACAGTATTTCATTATTTTTCGCTCTGTCTTTGGCCAGAATGCTAAGTACATTCTAGGCAGTTGTGTACCTGTCTAGTTAGATACAAATTCCTTCATCATCTCCCAACTGCAACACTGCAGTCTCTTCTCCCAGAGAATAGCTTTGAAATCACAAACTTCTAATTGAAGCAGAATTGAGTTGTAACATAATTTTGAGTTATTTTCTACAGAACTAATTACAATTCCATTCCACAAAATCCACTGGCTTCAGGATTGTTTATGGTTCTTTTCAAGATTCATACTTTCATTTGTAAATTACAATGATGTGATTCTGAATGCCTTATGCACAGGTTTGGTTCCTCAGGTTTTAAAGTTTAATTAATCATTTCTCTGCAGAGCCAAATATACAAACTGAATATCTGATTAATATGACAGAAACAGAATTTGTGAATTTTCAGGACGTGTTGCTTCAACACAAACAATTACTTAGTCCTCCTAATTGGAAAGAAAAGCTTTTGGAAAAAAGTGAACCAGCTCATGGATTTTTCTATTTGTTTTACTTTGGTTCACAGTAGAAAGGCTTTGCGTGTACTAACTTAATAATCTGAGTATCCTGTAGATTTGATAGTTTTAGTAATATTGTGAATTAAGCTACACATTACTTATTGTACCATGTTCCAAAATACAAGAGAAAAAAATAGCTTTTTTCCCCTCCCTCAGAAGTTTACCTGACACACTGTGTTGCTGGTAGTTATATGAAGTTGGAATTGCACCAATGGGAAGCTGTGGCTTTGGATTGCCTGGTTGTACCTCATCATCCTCTTCCCCAAAATGATGGACTTTCTCATACTTTTCTAGATAGCTGAAATAAAGAAAGCAAAGATTCTGAATATATATAGTATAACTAAATCCTTCATCCTCCAAGAGCTGAATTGTCAAAGAAAATAAATTGTACAAGCATGGAGATTTACTAGAAGCAATAATCAAACTAATATAAAACACAGAGCATGAATCAGACTGACAACAGTGGATACAGAAAACACAGATATATAAAAAAAATCAGATCTAAATCCATAATTCCATATATATTTACAAACAATAAACCCTAGCTAAAATTACAACCCATTAAGCCCTCCTGTGACTAAGCCTATTTTTTCCTCCAAATAAGAATTTTCATTTGCAACCCAAGATAAATCTGTAGGTGGAGGCTCCATAAGAAAGCATTCTGCACAGTTTAACAATAAACATATTGAAGTCAAGTCCAGGAAAACACTTACTTCTTCTAGTCTGATCTAAAGAGAAACAATATACTAAACCCAAGCTATTACAAATGAGTAAGAATTTAGATATACTGAAGGCAACAATTCAGGAATTCTGCAACTAATGACTACTGGAAATCCTTTTATATGCTGCAGAAAAACCAAAGTTGACTATAACCATACACCATGACAGGCTATACCAGAAGAGACTTCAAGAACACAAGGTGTATATGCCAAATGTACAGTTAATCACCTCGGTAAATTATTTATTAACTTTAAGTTAGCTTTAAAAAGTATTCCTTTTAGAATTTTTTATAGCCCAACTTATAAAATAAACTTAGAATGCCTGCCATTGCCTTAGCTTTACATTGATCTATACTTTCAATATTCTTCATTTAAAAATCATAAAGCTGCTCACATTTACAAACATTCAGGGTGTCAAACACTGATAATATCAAGTCAATTAAATCACACTTAAAATATTACGTAATCAGGAAATTAGGAGCTCATTTAAAAGGTTTACCTTCCTACTCATATACTCTAAAACTATTCACCACCTCAAGAAAAAGAACAAACTCCTAGCATCATTTTTCTCAAAGAACACTAAAGCTATTAGCTTTTGAGGAATCAGACAGATTTCAAGCACGTAACTGCAAGAAAACAGTACTCAGTTATTCAGTTATTTTAGGGAAAAGTTTCACATGCATTAAATGACTAATTACTTCACAAGGTGATGCCTCAGTGGCATAATCACAATCTTGGCATATTAGTAAATACATTATTTGGCGAGAAAAAGGTACATTATAGAATTTAATCAGCTTAAAGGAAGAAGAAAGTGGAAGGGTCAGTAGGTCAGCCCTACGATTTGTGCCCGATTGGCACTTAGGGTATTCAGAGTAACATCACAGCCATACGTACTGCTGCTATGTGACCGCCTGCCACAGCATGCTCTTTACTACCTGATTTTTTGGGTGAGCTAAGGAGTCAGCAGAAATGCTCACTGCAATATCACTTTGCTTTTAGAGATTCAGTACGATTAGAAGCTGTATTTTAATACTATTCCTTTTTGCTTTAAACTAAAAATCCTCATATATACTATACTATATTATACTATTGAGATCCCAATCTTTTAAAAAAAAATGTAGAAAATTAAGTTGCTCATAATTTTCCTAAAGATCAGAGCATTTAAATAAATGTATTATTATTTCCTCACTATATGTTGCCAAAAAAAAGTAAAACCACCAAGCTTTATACTACTTTATTATTTGCTACTATTCAAGGCTTATTTAAAAAAAAAAAAAAAAAAAAAAAAACAAACAAACAAACAAAAAAACCCACTTCTCATAGCATCTTACAAATTAAGCATCTTACAAATGAATGATGCCTAACACTGAATATACAGTCACAAAACTCAGGATGATTAGATACGTCGATTTTCATTTTCCACAGTATCACTTAAGCACTTCACAAACATTTTATAGTAACTTTTTAAAAGTTAATACAACTAGTACATATATACTGCAAGTATGTATGTTCTAGCTGTATTATTTTTTCTGATATATATACAAACACACACATAAATATAAATTTTAACTTTTCTGATACATAATATATATATAGAAAAAAACTTTTTATATATCATCTTTCTTGGCCTATGACCCCACACCTTCTACATCCTATCTGTACTGGATTCTCAGAATAACTGGGTATGCACCCTAACACAGCTTCAAAACATGGTTCACTGTCTTAAAATATTCATCTACATTTCTTAAAGCCAAGAATCCTTGCTTTTAAATCACCTCAGAGTATCCTTTTCTTCCCGTGAAAGCTCATTTCTGGCTTTCTCTCTTTTGCTTTTGCACTGTGTACATCTACATTCCCATTATCACCTCCTCCCTATTCTGACCATTCTGAACCTAGAAAATATATCAGTGACTGAAAAAAATACCCACGGCTTATGCTTTCTGGAAGCTGAATTCCCAGCTGGTGATCAGCACTTTTAAGATAAACTTACTAATAACTTCTGATTTCACGAGACAGAATATAGTCATGCAGGATCCTGAAATATGTGAAAATCAATTTAGGACCCAGTATTTCCAGTTTTCCCTGCCCATATGAACCTGGGAATAATTCCAGCACTTTTCAGTTAAAACACTGGTCACCTGCAGATAGAAAATACAACCCAAGTCCCTGGCAGCCACCATCAGCACCTCCGCACTGCAGAACTGCGCTCAGCGCAGGCACCAGCCCAGCCTGGGCAGCTGCTGTTTAAACTGTTCAGTAAATCACAGAGTCTCTCATCGGGGTTTGACTGAGCGTGCAGGGTAACTGAGGTGAACAGTGCTGAGAAGATGACATCACACAACTAGCCTGACTTTGGATATTGAGTCAAAAGAAAATCTAAAAATCTGAAACTGATTTCTCTAACACATACAAACATAGGCTTTGATTTATACTTAGGAGATCACCAAAAGCCACTGATATTGAGCAAAAGATATTCCAAGGAAAAGATACTGACTTCACTACATGCAGAACCCTCCTGAATTGGTTTAATCCAACCTATGAGTAAGTCCCACCAACTTAAACAGTGTCCACGCAGGTGCGTGTTCGTGAGCACTGCCCAGCCAAGGCCATGTGGCAGCTGGGCCCTCCTCCCCTCCGAGCAGCCCTCTTGCTCCAGCTCTAACAGGCTGGGTTCTTTAGCGAGCCCACTGAGCAAATGAGGAGGCCGTAGTAAGTCCATTCCTTTTTCTGGACTTCTCCATTCTACCATTTTTAAAATATGCCTTATATAAAACATTTTAAAAACCCTATACTTTAAAAAACACTTTTAAATACTGAATTTTTTATTAAACCCATGTCCCAGAAGAGCCGAATAATATGAATATCACAGACATCCGCCTCTACTAATACCTGCTTCATTAAAGTGTTTTGAATATATATATATATATTCCTCCTCTTCCCTCTCTGAAAGTAAACAATTACATTGTTTTCTACTCTGTTTGACTAGAAGGTATGGGATTTAAGAAAAAAAAAAAAAAACAGGTATATGCATAAAAAGAGAAGACCTTTGCAAATTAAAGTGATTTTTTTTTCCCGATATTGACAACTCTCACAAAGTTATCCTCAACGCCCTATTTAGCATATCATAGGGAAACAGGACTAGAACCAAGAATCACCTCTGGCAACTACCTAGGTTTTCCCTATGTCAAAGCAAGCATCTGCCTCACCCCCTTCAGCTCTCAGTTCCCTTAGTGATTACTGGGGTGCCAAAGTCCCCACCTTTGCAAAAAACTCCCTCTCTTTCCTCTGTTTCTGCCTTGCTTCAAACTTGTCTTAGAGCTTGTTCAGAATAAAACAATCAAGAAAAAGATCTTGAAAGCATCTTTCACAGACGCACCCCCCCCCAAAAAAAAAGACATCCAAAAAATTGCACCTGATGAACAGAAATGTCTTCCCTGCCCCTTACTCCCGTTATGAACAGCCTCCTTGGAGGGAGGATGTTTCCTTATTTCTGAATCCATGGAGTCTTCCTCTGTCACTGAATTGCTGTGGTGAGAACCAAACTGAAACAGGCTGGTTGAGGCGCACTCCTCAGTGCTGCACAATTACTGACTGTTTACACACAACTCCAGACCTCCATCCTCCACACACTCTTTTCGGTTACTGCAAGGACAGATGAATCACCTGGAATTTTGGTACCAAGAAGGACCCTGGCAAATTAGCTTGTAAATGAGCTTTACTAGTTTTAAATTCTAACCTTGCCGGTCTGGCATACAGCTACTACACAAACAACAGAATAGTTTAAATATAGCAAATGAGCTTTTCTATTACTGAGAAATAGTTGTGCAAAAGCTCCTAAATTATGATCAAATAGTTATAAAAGAATAATCTCATGCACGCAAGCTTCAAAGCAACTTAGATCAGTAAGTATAGACTGGAAATGCATACTTTGATCACAGAAAGGGATCTCAGAAATTCAGGAGGCTTCCTCCATTCAGCATGGCCATGGGCTGCTCATAGGTAAGGGCAGAGATCTCAATCTGCCCATCTTTTCTCTTTCAATTCAAACGCCAACTGGATGACTAGGTCCTGAAAGAAGGATGGAGCTGCTATGTATGAAACAGGACTAATACAATTAGTTTATTGAAGGACCAGAATTCAACTGTGAAACAAGCAGTATATATGACGTACAAAAGTTTCATCAGCTTCTGAGGAAAAATAACACTCTGTTAAAGGAAAAAAAGACTGTGTGGAGGTCTTGATGAGGATAGAATAGTGAGGAAAACACCCTCCTGTACACACCCTGGAAGGGGCAGTGCCCAATCCCATGAGCACAGCACCTCAAAGCAACATTAGCCCCATGTACGTGCGATCCAAAATATTCCAGCAGCTAAAGGGTGCCCTGCCAGCCCACAGCCACCCCCTCCTTTCAGTCTGGATCACACCTCTGTTCTGAGAAGCTTAACATTTTTAACTTCTTGTGAACAGCCAGATCTGCGAGGCAGAGAGAGTACTAAAACATAGGAGAACAGCAATGACAAGCACAGACATGTGAGGGCTGGGCAATTTTTGAAGAGCAAGTAATTTTTGTGCCTTATGAAGACTTGGCTCTTTTAAGGATCTTTTGAATTGGAATTTAAAAATATAAAGAACTCTTTTTGAAATTCAAATTTACACATTATCCATTTTGTTCCTGTGATAGAGCTTCAATACATTCTTTTGTTTCATTCAGGCCCATATGAAAAGTTTTTTTGAAGATGGTGAATACTTTTGTCCATTAGAAATATTTATTTCAATACCATCATACCTTTTAATTCAGTTAACGTTTCATGCTTGTTTTCTAACATTTGGAATAAATACTAATAAAAGGAAGACTAGACTATATAAAGTTTAGTGGCATGCAGAATATACTACTGAATTATTCAGGACTATGAATTCAAGCAACAGTGCTCAAGGGGCTTACAGGGTACCATGAACTCTTGAGCTATGATTTGTGGAACATGTATGGTGCTTTGGGAATCTTCTCTCCAAAACAGAGAATTTGTATCAGAAGGGATTTAGACTTCCAGATTACTATGGCCTCTGCATAAGAGCTTTGAGTCTGCTATATACTTTCTATTCACTTACTATTTGTCCCCCTCCTTTACAGATCACTGTTAAGCATCTGGCTTACTCGGATATTTTGGCTCAATACCTCAGGACACAGGAGGTTTGCCAGGCCCTTACAAGCCAGAGCCTGAAAGAGCAGAGAAGGCAGCATCACCTCTAATCCTCCTTACATTTGCATTCGGATAAATGAAAAGCAGCTACCCTTCCTATCACAGGCCTCCAGTGGATACTTCCCGCACCTTCTCAGAAAGGAATATTAACAGGGAGCTAATGGCGCTAACATCCAACAATCCTGTTTGCTCCAACACTTTCCATTACTAAGGAAAATAGACATACTCTTCCTGCTCCCACGTTCACCATCCTATCAGCAGTAACATCCTTCCAGGGAATCATGAAATGAAGCACTTAATGTGATAAGGATTTCACACCACTATCTTCTGGCTTTGGTCCCTCTAAGTAAGAATCACCACATACTGCCCTATGTAACATTAATCTGGCCTTGACAAGACACAGCAACTTCATGGTGAAATAATCTGACTAGAAAATTTTCAGAGTAAGAGTCCACATTTGAGGTCAAATATACGCAGCAACAAAAATATTGAAGGCAAAAAAGAAAAAAAAAATGGTGCTGAGATCCAAATAATCACAGAATCATTATGGTTGGAAAAGACCTTTGAGATCATCGAGTCCAACCGTAAGACCCTCAACAGCATAACGGCATACTATTTTAAGATTTGCAACTTAAAAAAGCAAATGCTGCCAAGTTTCCAGTGACATACCTCCTGGGTACACACCGGTCCTTGCACTCTCATGTGGTTTGCCCAGTTCCACAAGCAAATTCTTCCCAAGGTAAAACTTGTGGTGCCAATAAAAGGCCATACTAACATCCTTACCAGACAATAAATAATTGCCCTACCTCATCAATCTTGCTTCCTGCAGCTATTTGAACACCTGATGCGTGCATACACTTTGATGACAGCAGACAGTATTTTAATCACAGAGACAGCCGCTACCCAGCAGGCTGAAGCATTTGCTGCTTCCGGAGCAGCCGCCATGGCTGCCCCCGCGCTCCTGACCCGGCCTGCTCACTCGGGGAAGCTGCTTCATGAACCGCTCTCTCTGAGGGCTTCACAGCCCCTTACCATCACCAGCTCCTGGAAAAGCCTCGCCCTGCAGCCCACCCTGAGTTTCCGCTCACGCTTCTAGAGTATATGGACCAACTGCCGGAAGCCCGACCCCGTGTGAGTGTCTCACCAGGGTCAGCAGCCTCTTCATGGCCTTCTTCCTTGACCCCGGATACCACGGATTTGATTGAGCGGTCACATCCAACGCTTGTAACTACGGGTGCTTGCACCAAAATGCTTCAAGACAGTATGTGTGGTTCCCCCCTCCTTGTTGCTTCCCTGACTCCGAAACCCGGCCCCTCGCAGGGGAAGCACCCGGGGAAGCCGTCCCCATGTGCCTCTAGCACCGCTGGGCTTGGACTTGGGTTTGTGCTTTGCCAGCTGGCTGGATGCTGGGGAATGGCTGGCAGTGGCGGCACATCCAGCCACCCTCGACACCCCCTTGTGCTCTCCGCCACCCTCGTGCTCTCCACACAGCAGGACACGGTTCAGCATGCACAGCACCACGGGGATGCTCCAGCCTCCGCGCTGCCGCCCGCACCAAACTCACTCCATCATGCACTGGGCGCAAACCTGGAAGGCCCCATCCAGGTTCCATGTAATTCAGTGAATGTTCTGATAGACTCGCATATAAACAAAGATTACAACAAAGATCACATACACGGCAATTCAAATGTAAATTTGTTAACATATTTTATAACATAGGCCTCAGAGATTACATGATAGACAAGCCAATTCATGCTTTACTCTTAATTCGGCTAAAACTTTATATTTAGTCAAGAGCCTTCGCAACAAGAAAACCAAATGCGCTCCTTAATGAACTACTGAATCCCTGCTAAGGCAAATGTTTCCTATACTGGTAGCAAAAGAGGGGTAAAGTTTACGAGCATCAGCAATCTCAGTAGTTTCACTTTGTTAGACTTAACAACAACAACAAATAGAGACGAGATAATGCCCTCTAAGTTAAAATAAAGAAAATTAAAGTCACCGAAAATAAGTTTTACAGCACAAAGGTTTTTTTTTGTTTGTTTGTTTTGTTTTGTTTTTGTTTTTGTTTTTTGCTTTAATTCTAATAATGTTCTAAAGGAGAAGAAGAAAGCACATTTTCCAATTTGCTTAAGTGTGAATGCTGGGGTGCAGCTTCAAGAGATTGGGCAGTAGGGGGAAAAGGTTCCAAATCTCAAGAAATTGCACTCCTGGGAGCTCCAACGGATCCTGGGTAATTCACTGTGCCCCAGTGAACAGAACAGCAAGATGCATTTTGACTGTCTCTAAGTTCAGAGGAAGTCTTTGCATTGTTGAGGTGGAGAAGTCCTAATATAAAAAAAGGGAAGAGTTTCATTCACCACGATGATATTTAGTCAAAATAGTAGCTAAAGTTAAAAAAAAAAAAAAAAAAAAAAAAAAAAAAAAAAAAAAANTGTGCTAATTCTACATTTCTTTTACTTTCCTCCCAAATATCTTAAATCCTGACAACTCTGTGACTATTATTTGCACGGGTAAGACTTCCCATGGCAAAAGAAGCAGGCCTAGTTGACAAAGTCCTGACAAGCAAGCAGCCAAATTCTGGTCTACTCTACTATAAATAGCACCAAAATTTATTAATGCCTGCTCTTTCAAAATCAAGATCATTCATTTCACAGAATCATAAAGGTTGGAAGGGACCTTTAGAGATCAGCTAGTCCAAACCCCCTGCACACACAGGGTCACCTAGAGCATGTGGCACAGGACTGCGTCCAAGTGGGTTTTGAAGATCTCCAGAGAAGGAGACTCTGCAACCTTAGTTTTATTTATGTTTTAATTTAATTGAAACTGAATCCACAGTTACTTTCCCTAACTCTTCTACTGCATTCTCAGTTTGCCAGCAACAGTCCCAAAACAGGATCGTCTCTTACTGCTTCAGCACCAGCTTCATTGCATCTGATAGGCTTTATGTCCAGGAACAACCGAGCTGCACCATTATTCATAGTGTTTGTTCTCCAGTCTGTATCTCAGAAATAAACAGTTCCACAAAGGCAATCCCCAGAAATATTCATCTTCCCCGTACTATGTTCATTCTGTGACCACTGAGGATGATGGCTCATCGAGTCGTCAACAGTCTGGATTTAGTTCTTCAAACAAGGCAGGAGAATCCCCCAGACCTTTTGTTATCTGCATAACATGCTCACAAACTCTGGAACACCTCCAACAGTTACTCTGTTTTGCAAAGCAACCACAGCACCGGGTGGATTCAACCCCCGGTGCCTGGACACAGGAGTGCCTGTACAGTGAATACTGTAAATGGCAACACGTGCTCAGAACCAGTGCATGTAAGCACAAGAAATCACAGGTACGAGTAGAGCAACCAGCCCAGAGCAAGTCACAACGATGTAACGTCACCCACACCAGTCACTTGCCCACAGCACAGCCTGTAATCTGGAATGGCACCGTAGGATGGAAGTCCATACAACAGCTTCCAGCACTTCTGAAAGCAACACGAAGCCGGAAGCGATTCAGCAAACGTCTCCATGCTACAACACATAGTGTGATACCACAACAACACAATCAAGCGGGGGAATTTGCTACACAGCCTCAGTGACAGACAGCAGGGCTTGCCATATAGGAGCTGAATCGTGTTTCAAAACCTGTATTCACTGAATACTATTTAGGTCACTAATTGCAGTGACGTCCTAAAATGAAAATTGCCTGCGCACATTCACTCCTTCACAAGCACGTTCTAGGAGGTGACAAACTGGCCTTGGTAGCACATACAATTAGGGATGTGATTCCCTGTTATCTTTAGTTCATAACTTCATTAACTAATATGCAAACAGAGAAGGATGGTATTTGAACAACAAAAATAAGAATCTCTTCCCTTGTGCACTTTTGATGTAGCATTTCATTAAGGGTTTTAAGGAAAATGAGAATTGGAATTTTCAAATCCTTACTTACAGACTTATTGTTCTGTCCAGAATATATCTGTCCTATAAAACTCTATCTAGCAAAATATTGCACAAAATATGTGAATATTCTCACTGAAGTCACATACTTACAATCACACACTTCCCCAAAACAGCAAACTAATTGCTAAAAATTGCTAAATCTGCCTCATCTGCAGAGTTTTACTTCCTTCCTTTCAGCTACAAATAGTTATCTTACATATGGTTCTAAAATTTAGGAAAACTACATTTTCCAAAAGTGCAGTGAAAAGACAAACAGAAAAATACTTACTCTCATGACTTAACCAAAAAAAAAAAAAATCCTGTAATTCCTCACATTTGCATATTTCATGCCAATAAATGTTGCTTATGCAACATTCAGACATTCTTAACGCAAAATACACACGCAGTTTTCAGCATGAAGTTTCAAAGTCTGGACTCTGCATGGCCACACAAGTATCGGCATTACTGGAAATGGGTCAGACTCTTCTTTTTTTCCCCTCCTTTCTCTCCTGTTAATCTACGCTTTGCTACTTTGACAAGAAGGGCAGATAGGATTCCCTGAAGACTGATAAGGGTAGAAGGAAATTATTCTAGAAAACAGTAACTGTAGATTTGAATCTCCTCATAAAAGTAATGGTTTGAGTTTTCTAGATTCCTGGCAAGTGTTCCAGCCACCAGAGCAAACATTTTGGCAATACTTCTTCCAACCTTGTTCAGCGCAGTTACTAAATAAAAGCATAAAATGAAGGAATAAAAATAGAATTGATTTCTAATGCTTGTTTCTTAAATTTACTGAATCTAAGAGTCTATATTAAATAGATTGCTACATGGTGTTTTCACCTCACAGAACTATCTGCAATTTCACTGTTGGATTTTGCACCGACTCATCTACTGTAACAGTTGGGCTTTTCCACCTTCATCTTACAAATCAGCCTTTTTCTGCAATTAAAATATATTTACAATCGCTCTGCTAATCTGCATTCCACACTTTGACCACATAATCAAAGTAAATGTGCTATTTTACATGTCCCTATACATGTGGTAAATAAAACAAAAAAATGAAAATAAATTAATTCTTGAACACTTTACCAGGCGGATCAAATATTCATCAAAAAAGTGAGAATGGAAACAAGTATCTGATTAAGAAGCCCCTGCTGGAATTCTGCACAATAGCAACATAAATTCTTGAAGCTCTACAGGGAAAGGAAAAAGCTGGTTTGGGAAGGAGTCCGTTTGTTGCCTCAGCATCTCACCAGACAGTAGCTTGTACAAAGAAATGCAAAGAACTTAGAAATACATGTATGCTTTAGCATACACAGTCAGACAGAAACCAAAATAACTACTGACTCATTTTACATCTTTCCATCAAGAAGCAACATTATGTTGTTCAGGGCTTGGTGAGGATCCCAATGCATTCCGAGAATAGAGCCAAGTACGAATTTAGAGATGGTCATAAAGAGGTAACCTATCAATTTAGCTGTCTAAAGATGTAAAAGCTGCTTATGTAATATTATTAGCAAAGCAAATTCCCACACATGCAAAGGGGCTGGCTACTGAAGTGTTAGGGGGGAGCCTGAAACACTTTGATTCAGCCCAGGCCACTTAGTGCTCTCACAAACAATTTGTAAGTAGGTTCAGTGGCCACCCTCGGTCAGGGAAATGTGGGCAAAGCCACCCTGTTTTGGGGCTAAAACCATGGATTTGAGCCTTTTTGTGCCAATCAGCCTCAGGCACACTTAATTTACTAATACAGACACATCCAGAGCAATGCGACGCAGACAGTCACTGACTTAACACAAATTTTGATCTAGAATGGAGAAAGTTGACAGGCAAATGTAGTGTTGCTCCTTAGCAGAAGATTTTAAAATTGCCATTGACAATATAAGCATGAAAATCTAAAAGCATTTTTGCTTTGGTTTGCGCAACTGTAGTGCAGAGGTATCAGAGTACATATAAAGAGACAGAACAAAAGGGCATGGGGAGGACAGGTTAAGCCCAAAGATCAGACTTCCTGTAGAGAAGTATCCATCTCCGGCATTAAAGATAATTGCTGCAATTGCTTTAAAGGGAGAAGGAGAGACAATTTTGAATATTTAAGAAATAAGATATAAACAAACTTTTACCTAACAAATTGCTAAATGAGAATGCTGTTGAGAAATATCTGGTAAAATACTTGGACTGTAAACTTATTTAAAATCTGAGCAGAGGATGTCAAAAATATTGGAAGAGGAATTGTATTCTTTCACAGGATGGCTAAAAAACAGAGAATATTAATAGTATTCAGGCATTAAGTATTAGAAATGATTTGGAGGCTACTGAGTCCTTACTGATGACCTGGGGTTTAGGGAAGATAAAATCTGATCCTTCACTGTGGATTGACCAGGTTTTTCAAATCCTTGTTAAGCCTGGTAGAGCTGATTGTACTGCCTTTATTTTGAATAGAATTAATTTGTGGAAAGAAAAGTGTTCTATAATTAATATATTATTCATCTTTTTAAAAGACAGAGAACAAGTACTTGGTTATTAAGACTGAAAACAGAAGTTTGTTATACACAGTAACAAGTTCACATTATTACTTATCTCTCCAGCACAAAGTAAGAAATTATTCCTTTCTGCAGTCAATAATCTAAGTGTCATCCTTTTCCCCTCAGAATAACATACTTCCCTTTATGGTTTCTGTTCCATAGTGAAATACTTCAGGAGGATTTTTTTTTTTTTTTTTCCGGTAACAGAAACTGAAAGCAACTTCAGCAAAATACAGTGATGAGCAGCACCTGTACAAGCTTGAGCACCCATACCAAGAAACATATGCCAAATCTCCTCCCCCTTCCACTCACCTATAACAGTGCAGAAAAACTTGATCAAGACAACATCAGTTTTCAGAAGATCTGGCTACAGATTAATACAGACACTTCACATTAGCTTCCAGCTAAGACAACAGCAAAATACTGGTGTTTTTCTTCAAGAAGGCCATATTCTGAAATCAGGCGCCCTTAGGATCACCCAAAGCTTTGATACATTTGAAGATTTTTCTTCAAGCCAGTAGAACTTCTACCAAGAGACAGTGCTCTTTTGTGAAAAAGAAACAAACTCCTTCAGAAACCCAAACTGAGAGGAACGGAAGAAATTAAGAACAAATCTTCAGTATTTTCTACTGCCCATGAAACATCCTGTTTACCAACGACTGAGGAAAAACAGAGCACATCTAAGTAATACAAAAAAAACCATAAAATGAGTAATAATGCCCAATCCTTTGGGAAGATCATGATAGACAGAGAGAAAATCTAACACTACTCTAAGAAGGTGCTGAAGATGCTCAGACATTGCCATGACGATGGCACCACACCAGAAATCACACTGGGGTGGGAGGGGGGAGCCCTTTAGGATTCTTATCAATGCATCAAGGTATTTCTTAAGGATTCAGCTTTTCAAAGTTGTCTGCTACATATGAGAAACTTAAAACTTGCCTGGCAGAAAGAAAATAAATTGAAAGAAATTAGGGGGTGAAAAGTGAGAAGTGTTATTCTTCCTGCCTTTTTTCCCCCTCCCAAGAATCTCTTGAGCACTGGGTTCTCTCTTTATATATTCCCTTCTGTTAAATAATGACCAGTTCCCCTTAATCAATATCACTTCTTAATTTTTCTTGCTTTTAAAGACCTGTGGGTACAGCCTACAGTAGCAGATATTTCCAGCAACTGCAGTGGGAGACATTGCCACTGCTCTTGTGACTTTCACAGTGACGGAAACAGTGAAACCAGCTGGGCTCAGACTAAATTCTATCTTCCAAAATTCAGAGAAGTTATAAGCTAAAACTTTCTCATACTGCTGGTTTGCAGACCTGGGAATAAAATAAATAATTAAACAAACAATTCCTTTAATGAAAATCACATTCTGAGAAACTGAAATTTCCTTTGGCTTCCCTCTGTTCTACGGGTTAAAAATAGTGTGTGTGAATACAGGAATAGAATACATGAAAATGTAAATGTGCAGCAGTTTTGATGAAATCAAAACAAATATGCTAGTTTTTAAAGCAAAAACTGCTTCAGCATGACCAAGATCAGGATTTGACACAGTATTAGCCCAGTGAGAAGAGTGTCCGTTTCCTCACCAGCTTCTGTGAATCCCCACAAAGGCAGGCACGAGTGAGCCCGCCACACTACCTCTTAGATAACAACAGGTTCTCAACTCTCTCTCCATTTATAAGGTTTCATGATAACATATTATGGTTATTTCAATACACTAGTATTTGGCGGTTTTCAAACACATAATCTGTCAGAGAAGAGTGGAAGTAGAATCGAAATAAGCACAACAAAAATGACTATGCTCTACGATGACACATTTTTTGAAAGTTAGGTTAGTTACCTACCTGCTAATACATGAGATAAATTTGAAACTGAAAAGTGTCTTTAATCGAACACTATATTATATCCCTTTTTTTTTTTTTTTTTTAAATAAACATGAATAAAAATTCAATAAAAACAGTCTTTGGAACTAGCACACAAGCAAAAAGCTAGAGTCCCCAAAATAAAAACAGCTCCATTTAACATGTAAATACTGTCAGTAACAGCCACAAGAAAATGCCTGCCAGCTCCGTGCCACCTTGTTAGCAAACTGATTTTCACATGTCCCTCTCATTAAAGCCAGGCCAACTAGCAGCGCAGTTTGAGAGAAGACAAGTCAGCCGAGCCCCTTCTTTGGCCTCCCTGTCACAGGGTCACGTTACAATTGCGCGTGTCACTTTTTGAGCGTTTCCTCCAGCAGGAACCCAACTAATAATATAAGTCTCCCAATAACAGGAGGCTGGGGGAAGGGGGAATTTGCCTATATAAATAAGCGGTCTTGTTTAAGAAATGTGATACAGAGAAAACAGTTCACTAGGAAAAGGATAGGAAATTTCTATTTCTTAATTTTTTGTAGTATTAACCCAAAATCAGAATTTCAAATTATTTCTAAATAACAGACTTTTAAGATAGGGTCACAGCAAACAGTCACCTATTTTTTTCTAAATGCTAGTACTGACTTTTAACCACAGCCTCAAGTGTGCCTGCAAATATATGGGTCTTCCCTGTTTAATGAAACACCTCCATCCATAAATTCACAAGTTTTTATGGTATGAGGCTTTAACTGCACAAAACTCCCTTTTGAAACTCAGCCTGAAAATTTAAATGCATTACAAATAAATACAAAACCAAAAGATTCAAGTTCTGAGTTCATTTGAAGTTTCTACATCAGAGTATCAACTTTAAGAGCAACATTATCCACATTCAATGTAACTGGAATATTTTTAATTTTCTCACTTTTTTTTTTTTTTCAGTTTCTCTCATGTAACAGTTACTTTTGCCTAAGTAGTCTTGTCTTTGCCTTCCCATTTGACATGGAGTATTTTATTCAAAACACGCATACTGACTGGGAAATTAGAAGACACGAAAACTTGGTTTCTCCTTTATAATTATGAATTTTAAAAATGGTGGAAGAATAAAAGATGTACCAGCTCTCAGACATGAAGTCAGATCTCCAAAAAGTATTTAAGGGCCCAAACAATTAAATGCGTGCCAACACCTTCACAAACACTTCACAGGGCACCTGCCTTCAATGCAAGTCTATCACCCACCCCAGTATCTGCCTGGGTGCTAGTGGAAGCTGTTACTTAGCATCTCTTTGTATCATTAAAGGCCTTTGAAAACTGGGCCTCTGACAACAAGGAACAATTTGTAACTCACTAACTACAGATAGGGCTTCCCTTGCTGAACAAACTGATTTTTAAGTCGCAAACATGTTTCAGTTAAACTAATGTATGCAGCATCCTTTTATTTAACTGATAAAAGACTAGAAATTCCAACTTCCATCCAAACACAGTTTAGCTGAAAACATGAATAAAAGATATCATCTAGTAAATAAGAAGTACCTTTCAATATGTCCAAAATAAAATGTTAAGTCCCTAAATAAAAATTGCCTGTTACGCTGCCTGTGCTGATACCGGGCATCCCCTCCCTTCCTGGGAAAACAAGCGAACAAGCAACACAACCACACGCAGACACACAGTCAGCACAGAAACAGTGGCAGCGACTGCAGAAGGCAGAACCCCTACCAAAGGAACCCCCAGGCCTCTGCCAAGTCCGATTCTGCTTCAGGCTGTATCAGTCAGGGTAGGTAACCCCTCAGCTCAACTACTTAAACCGCCTTGGCTGATTCTGCCTGCTGTGGAACAGGGAAGGCTCCCAGGCAGCTTCTCCATCCTGCTTGGCTGCGGCAGCTCTCAACTCCAGCACAGGTAGGCAGCAAAAAGCAGAACTGTAAAGCGCAACAGCTGCTTCACAAAGCAAATACCTGAGCAAAGCAGCTGAAATAAAACTGGCCCACTTCGTACTGTGAGCAATAAGGAGCCTGTACAAATGATCCTACAGGGAGCAGGAACCGCGGGCCTGCAGGCGAGCGGTAATGATCAGCCAGGACCCACTTGGCTGCTGATGGCAGGCACAAGTAAGTCTGCTCATACCCTTAGCGTGAAGGCCACCTCACAGCACCAAACCACCACTGCAAACCACTGAAGTTAAAGTGTAAGAGAAAGCTGGTCCTTCTTCCTGCCTTACACCAAGCACCTTGGAGTGGAAAACGCGGCCAAGCTCCTCCAGCAGCCTCTGCACACATCCCGGGTGTTTTACTCCGGGTAGTGCCCTTGGGGAAGCAATGTGGAAAGCGTTATCAAATATTTTCAAAAGCTGTAAGCTCATGGGGAGAGGAACACACCAGATGGATTATAATGAACTCACACAAGATGGGCAGTCAAACTTGTTCCCACGCAGCCAGTTTCTACAACACAGGAACTTTTATAAAATGACATGCTGGGGACACGACAGGGAAAAGATTATTTTCAAAAAGAAAATAAAGGGCCTTTTATTGCATGTATTATATTATATCAAAATAATCTCACATGTAAATATTTTGACATGTTTTAGGAAGAGTAATTTAGGCAGAAAAGTCTGGAAAAAAAACAATGGAGAAATTGAACGCTGTTAAAAAGAAGGGCACTGTTTTAGTTGGTAAAGAAAAGACGGGGCCGTCCCACACCCATTCTCTTAGGCATACTAGGACCACTGTGAGGCAGAGGAGTATCAAGGAAATAACCCAAACTGTAAACTCCCTACAGCCAGGAAAAAGAAGAGTTACCAAGAGCTACGTGCAGTATGAGGACAGAGGTGTGTCACACAAGCAGCAGAGCACAGCGAAGCCGAGGCTGCCGCTCCCAAGGTGCACATTGGCAGCGAAGGGTGACATGCTGCCGAAGCCACCGTAGGGCTGGCTACGGCGCGTGGCTGCCAGAAAGCACAATGAAAACTTTTAGGATGCTACAGATTAATAGGATGCAAAGGGGAATGCAAAATAAAATACTGAGAAGGGGGATTATAAATTGTAGGGAATGATGGAGAGGAGGGGGAGAAACAGCCCAGTCACTTCTCCTGCGGACACTTAAAGGTACTGTGGTAACAGCGTTAAAAACTCGTCAGCTGGAGCTCACGTGAGGACATCCCCTGCCTTGTTAGTGACTGCACTCTCTGACCACTGAGAACTCATTTCATTCCACTCTAAAACCAGTGATGAGAGGGAAAAGGAAAAAATCAGAATGCACTCAGGCTGCACTGCTCCTGCACCTTGCTTTTCCCCTGGCCAGCTCATTTTGCATAGATTATGTCACTTCAAAGTGACATTTGTAGAAAGCAGACAGTGTTATGAAGTACTTGGCAATGTATGTATGTCCGAAGAGGGCACGTGCTGCTCAACATGAGTAGCACACTGAACATAAACATGTGCAATAAAACCATCTGACTGAATGAACCTCGTGTTTGAGCCAGATAACTAAAGAAACTTACTGATGACAAAAACTGAAGTTAGTGATGATTGCAAGTGGCTTTTATCATATCTCATGACCTTCTAGGCCGCCAGTTCCAGTAGTATCAAAAGTTTCTCAAGTAACTTGTCAGCAGCAGTGTCCTTGTGAGCAGTAGCAAATCCTCTCCTGCATTTCCACCCTGCCCTGCATCCACCCCCCACAGCATGAGCATTTGTGGACTGTGCAGTCACCCTGACCATGTTAAAAAGTTTGAAGTCTACAGAATAATTATTGGGTAACAATGACACATTTGTTGGGATATTATTCTCCCTATTCTTTATCTTGCCCCATAGAAGGCAAGAGGGCCAATGGACCTCTGGAAACTCTTATCCAGCCTACATGTCTATGACTAAGTTTATAAAATGTAAAATTGGATGAAAATACATTGCTTAATACAGGTTATATAATTGACAAGTGAAAGTAGGAATTGATTAAAGTCAATTTAAGTAATTTCCCAACGCAACGCAAATCTGTTATCGTAAGAGCGATTACATCATCGCTGTACAACTGCTGCCCATGGCAGGAGAGCTCCATGAGTCTGAAATGTTATATAAAGATGCTTAAACACTAGTTTCATTCTTGACTACACATACATCGAAATGATGCAATATTATGAAATATTGATATCCACTTACAAGAAAACAAGCAAACATTATAGAAGCAGACATCAGATGCTCTTGAATTACACAGTCTTGTGTAATTTTGTGAGGAAAAAAGACATCTTAAAGCACAAAAAAGTATTCACTAACAATGCAAAAAGATGTGCAATACCATATGCTATTGTCACATAGAGACTTTTACAGAGAGTTAAATATTATTAGAAGAGAGCTTCAAATTTGCTTAACCCCATACCGGGCTAGCATCAAAGAAGAATTAAAAAAAGGGAAAAAAACAAAAAACAAAACCCTATGACTAATAGCATATGGCTAATCTAGTAAGCAGGGACTATGGCTGTCCAATCAGCCTTTAAAGTAAAAAAAAAAAAAAAAAAAAAAAAAAAAAAAAAACAACAAACAACAAACAAACAAAAAACAAACAAAAAAAACCCCAGACTTTTATTTGGTAGAAAAATCTTAATTAAAAACAGGCCATAGAATGTAGCCCTAATATCAAGATTACATGGTGAGAGTTACATTCTGAACGTGTATTTTTGGGATAATCCACAACTTTCCAAACTGATGAATTTTTTCTTACTATCAGACCTGTATCCCTAGAAATTAGTGCAAAAGCAGGAAAATATATTCACTGATTCCCATTTTAGAAACCTGATACTGCGAGACCCATCTCTGCTACAACTAAACAGGTCCTTTCCTGCGCAGGACATTGAGCTGTGATGTCAGCAGGCACGAGACAGCGCTTGCTGAGGTTGGGCACGTTGTACCTCTCCATGCACACTTACAATTTGTCAGATATCAACCAGAGTTTTAGCATTAGACGGAGCAAAGGAGCATATGGTCCTGACAGACACAAGGCAGCAGATAAAAATCGGACCAGAGAGGCCGTCAGCACCCAACCGCCTGCTCCTCCCCACTGGTAAATGCGGCTGCTCCCAGCTGAGACACCTGATCTGCTCCCGAAACCGCTCATGAATCACTGCTGCTCTCAGTCTCCAGTATTCAGGGCGAACAGGAATTGGAGACAGCTTTACCTGGAAACAGTCAGGTGGCAACAGCTGATTCACGAGCAGATCTGACATCAGCAATTGGAAAGTAGGACAAACAGTGAGAGCTTCAGCCACCTGATTTCTGCCTATTACTCTGGGCCTGTCAGATCCAATCGCATCCAGTGTCTGCGCGGGACAGATCCTACTGGTACTCATTTCAAAGGGATGAGAGCAGCACAGATTGGGTTTTAGGCAGATTACAGGTATTACACCGCACATCTGTTACGTGTCCTTGCAGCCTACTTATTAATTAGCATGGCTTTTAGGATGATTTGAGCAAGCATAAAGCCAGCCAAGAAACAGCCACTGCAGCGACTGCAGCCAGTTCTCCACTCTTCCACTTACAATTTCTACTACAATTTAGCCCGCATCGAGCCAGGAAATGACATATACAGCTGTAGTTTCTTGCAAAGTTGCCTTTCTTGAGTGAAACAGGAGGAACCGCAGCCCTAGAGGGAGTAAAAGGGAGGAAGGGAGGAAGGGATGGAGAGAGGAAGGGAGGTCTGTGCTCAGACAACTGGGAGGGCCACGGCCATCCAGCCAGGCTGTCCATGCAGGGATTGAGCTGCACAGGTGCGGAGGGAAATGCGTGCAGGCTCACACAGCCACACGCACAACTTCATCATCAACAGATCCAGGCCGAGGGGAGGAGGCTGAGGTTTTCCAAGCGAGCATCTCCAGAACACGTACATAGAGTTGCATCAGCAACGTACAGCACGGTTCCCTCCACACTATCTCAGACGCATCTCAGAATTTTGTCAAGTTACCTCCGTTTAATACACGCTCACAACAGCTTTTGGTTCTGCTGATTTTTAGCTGTTTTTGCCATACTCACAGCAGCAGAATAAGGCTCAACGAAGCGAGGCTTCATGGGTTGCCATAAAGAAAATCATTTCTAACCACATACTTATTCCCACAGAGCCTTGCTTCACTGACACCACTTAGACTGTTTCGTTATAATACCGTCAAACACACAACAGAGAGGTGGCAGAAGCTGAAATAATATATTCCTTGGGAAAAAAAAAAAAAAATCATTTTAGTTGCACCTTATCTTTAAGCTACCTTTAAAATACTTGATTTGGATCCAAACAAAAGGTTTAGACCTTTGGCACTCCTCCAACGAGATGAAACTTTTAAGCAGGTTTTTCCTGTGCTCCACTATAGTAAGACCCACTCCTTATACAGTTTGGCTTCATTATGAAGTTTTTTTTTTTTTTTTTTTTTTTTTTTTTTTTTTTTTTTTTTTTTTTTTTTAAGGGGGGGGGGGCAGGGGGGACCTAACACAGAATTTACAGCCATCACATAAATTAGTCAATTGAGTTAAAATTATCAACCTAGTAACCAGCCTTAAAATAAATAAATTACAAATAAAAAAAAAAATCACTGACTGTTTTTATCTTCATTTTTACCTTGGTCCAATGATGGCTAAAAGTACAGCAAAACCATGTACTTGCCCTAAGGAAAAAGTATTGAGATGTCAGTAGTAAATAAAGTTTTCATAACTTTAAGAGTATAGTAGATATATGTTCTTAAAAAAACAGTTCATTAAAACTGTGGCAAATCCAGAGCACAAGCAGCAAATACTTCCTTAATTAGTTGTTCTAAAGGATATAGAGCTGTTAAATTTCCTGAACTGGAATCCAAGCACAAATACAAGCAGTCTGGGTGCAGACACCCACACAACAGGATGCCTGGGCTTCTTCCCTCACTGAGCCTGGAGAACGTGGTTCCGCAGCAGACTGAGCAGATCTGACTTCGGCTGCTAGGCTGATACTTGCCCTGGCAGAGCATTACTGCTCCCTCTGGTGTTTGTCTGACCCTGTGCCAAGACCTTTCAACACACCACGGCCACAGAAAAACGACAAAAAGGAAATCTGTGTGTGTTTGTGCGCACAAGGGAAACTGCACGTGCGTGTGTTTGTGCATGCGCAGAAGTGTCTTCACCACAGGGCGACTGAAGCAGCTGAGCTGGGGTCAGGGGAGCCCTGACACTGGTGCTGAGGAGGCTGCGATCTCGCGCACAGAGGCCGGAGGAAGTTTGGCTGTCCTGGAGCTCACATCAGGAGGGAGTCGCATGTTCTCGAGGCCCCACTCCCACAGATCACCGCCGGCCATGTGCCCCATCCTCTCAAATGCCTCTGGCACTCAAACTGTTCTCCAAGTCAACCCAACCCACCAGAAGGTCTGGCAAAACATTCTGCCTTTCCTTTACTTCCCAAGTTAGTTTTATTCCTCTGTTAATAAACTTAATCAAATCTTTGGAAAATATCAAAAATGACAGAGACAGTATAAAATATGTGGTGGGAGTTCACAGCTGTGAGCAGAAAAAAACAGGGGCTGAATCCTTCATCAGTGCTGAATCTGGGGTAAAAAATTAAATGCTAACAATTAAGCTTTGATGTTAACACCCTAATAACCTGAATGGAAAAGTTCACTCCCAGAGTACCAGTGCCTAATCAAAACCATTAGACTGCCTCGCCACTTTGAGGTAACTCTTCCCTGGATAAAAAGTGATGATTATTTTATTTTCAAAGGTTTAATAAAGATCTTTGAATTAGATTTAAAAAAAAAAAAAAAATTTTTTTTCGATCTCCCGCCACCCTTAACAGCCCCACACCATCGTCTTGTCACTGACAGAAACTCTGAAGTTCTGGCAGTACCTGAAAAGGAGGTACTATGTTTTATATGCTGAGCACAAGCTGTATTTCACAGAACCCAGTTTTAAGTGCTAAACACATCTCTGCAGCAAATGGCAAGAATTGTGCTGTTAGAAGTATTGAGGCATCTGTCTCGCACCTGAGTAAACAGGAAGAAGTTCCCAGTGCAGGCACACGTTTAAGCGGTGCCGGCCTATGTTCGTGACATGGGTGCACACGGCTGATGTGCAGATGGCTCACGCTTGCCAGGCAGTTGCTCCCAACAACACTGCATTACGTTAAACTCGTAGCCAAAGAGAACAGCATTTCTGAAATACTGGAAGTGATGCTAACACACAGAAACCCTCTTGCTGATACATGGGGTGGTCCTGAGAGAAGCTGAACAGGACTGGGCTAAGTCTGACTGCTGGCACAAGCCCCTCCTGTCAGCCTTTGACAGGTGAAAACAGCCAACGTCACACAGAGCATCCAGGCTCCTGAACAAACAGCCCTGTGTTCAGCAGTTGTTGCTACCAATCACTACCAGCAAGCTGAACTGCAAACAGTCTTCTATTACAATGAAAAATATGGAGCATTACTATTTATAACGCACAGGGAACGGAATGAGGATGACTACAACACAGGTTATGCTAGGCTGGCATATATTTATGCAGAAACTATTACAGCAGCTTAATAACAACAGCTTAACATATTTTTCTTGCAGACATGGCAAGCGGATCCACTTTCGCCCTGCGACTTGCACCTCTCTCCAGGGTTCAGGGGAACCAAAACAGCAATCAGGAACTGGGCAGCTGCCTTTTCACTGGCCATTCAGAAGGGTACAGAACTTAAACACTCAAAATTAAGCTTTGACGTTAACACACCATTAACTTGAATGAAAGAGTTCACTCCTATAGTACTATGGCCTTAGATTAACTTGAATGAAAGAGTTCACTCCTATAGTACTATGGCCTTAGTTTAAGTAGAGGCACAAGACAACACTAAATTTATCTTACGAATGAGAAGGGGGAAGATGATTTCATCCTAGAGCATATAGAAAAGTGAGAGAGATCTATTTTTTTCCCTTTTGGATTCTGATGATTATACATTACCTTATCACTAAATCGATCCAATCTAATTTTGTCCCAGGTGTTAAACATGACTAGAAAACACAATTAAACAGCCCAGTGCACACTGGAAAAAAAAATAAAAAGAAAAACTGTCTGCCTTCAATAGCTGCAGTGGAAAATATTTACATGCAAAATGCAGACGTTCAGCTGAAAGTGCTATAAATCCTTAGAAAAGACTGCACCCTGCTGGAAGACTTGTTAAAATGCTGTAGTATCTGGTTGGTAAAGCAGCAAAGTAAACCCAGTTTTGAAGTAAAAAAGGGAATTCTTGCTTTGTGAAAGGGAAAGCTTTTTACGTATGGGCTACTTGAGTTTTAGCTTGCTGGTTTCACACTCAGTTCTCCTCCACCCTCCTCACCTCCCACCCCCCAGGGCTCCTGCCGCCAGCTGCAGAGCGGTCCCGTCTCAGGGCGCTCGCCTCCCCAGCTGCCCGGGCAGGGGCACCAGGCAGCTCCTCTGCAGGCTGCTCAAAAAGCCCCTCCAGCCCCGTGCAAAGAGGCTAAGCTGTCCCCAGCCCTCCCGCGTGGCTGAACCAGCTGCCAATCTTCAAAGGAGCCGCTGGAATTTAAGGTTTCTTTCCATTAAGCATGTCTGAAATCCGGCAACAGGTTCTGAAGTTATTGGAGAGGACAGAGAGGCAGTAAAATCACTAGAAAAAAGCACTCATCATAAAACCTGACTAGTAAAAGTCTATTAAGAGAATCTAGGAATTAACAATTATATGCACATTTCCATATGTTCTATATGGAAAACAAACAATTGCATTACTTGCTCAAACTAGTATTTTCCTGAGACTGGGACTAAATAGCCCCAGCACAAGAAATATATTCCTGACAGAGAGCAGACAAGTTAGCTGGACAGTTTTGAACCTGGAGTGAACACACATGTGAGCTACCATTACACTGAGAGGCAGAAGTACAGCAAACATTCACGGGCTAGAATTCATTTGCTTGTCCACAACTCAACTAATTGAACTTTCCAAGATAGTGGTATTTAAGATAATATGCACATTCATATACTGTGCTGCCAATAATAGAAAAAATAGTTGAGGTCATCACATGCAATAAACCATTAACAATTCCAACAGCCACATTTTCAAATGCAGAATTAGTACAATGCAAAGAGCAGAGTTATATTTGGCGTTCGTCTTCTAACCATGTTTTGTACTTCCCCCCCCAACGGTCACTGCAGAAATTAAAAGCATTTTGATAGTTGTTGTGAAGCCAGCATTAACTTCTAAAGTCTTTTCTTAGTTTCCCAAATGGTATTCCTGCCACCCTCTTATCAAGTGTGAACTTCTAACTTCCTGCCTACTAATTGTGCAAACCTCTTTGCCTTGCCCACAACTTGCACCTTTCAGACTTATCAATGCACTCCTGGATCACCACTTGGGACAGTAACAGCAACAACTCCAGTTTAGTTCAGACAGTGCTGGTCTTACTAGTGCAGCCCCTTAGAAGTGCTGATGATGTGTCAAAGGAGGCATAGGACATTTGGCACCATTCAGGAGTTGCACTTGTGGTAACAAAACAAAATTAAAATTGGTTAATAGTGTTAATTAATAGCAATAATGTATGTTAATGCAGATGCATCCTGTATTTGCCCTCAGAACTTTACTGGAATGACTATCCAAAAAGCTGAAACATCTACTTGGGTAAATTTCAAGTGCAAATAACATACGTTACCTAAACACAGTGCAAGACTAGTAATAGGCAGCACAGTTTTTTTTCCACATCAAATTGATACTTCCCATGCATCCAGACTTCCATTTAAAATTTCATAGTGCAAGTTCAATAACCATTTTAACAGTTCTAACTGTTGCGTAGGCAACCCTAAAGTTCCCTCACTGCTGACCTGAGTCTAGTGTAGCTAAAAACATCCTTTCCTCGCCTTTCCCCTCCCCCCCTTAAAACACCTAAGATAAAACATCTATAGACTTATACAACCAATGGTAGAAAACACCCCAGCGTGAATAAGCTGATACTGTCATACTTTTTATTTTAAAGAACATATTGTACTTTAATGAGCTAGCACTACCATACGAGAATATTTATTACTCCTTGCACAGTTATCTTAATTAACAAAGCTGGAACACTCTGACAGTGTAAAGTTATTTCCAACTTAAAAGGAGGAAAAAGGACCCCACCATGTGTATTATACAGATAGAGACTTAAATATCCGCTAAGGGGTTTCTGTGTAAAATGAAACAATTCTAGACACAAACACACACAGAAAACAGCTTTTGGTATCTCCTTAATGTAGCTTGTTTCCAATGAATGCACATCACTTTATTTAATCACCGATACCCGTAGAGTGTTAGAAAAGCTGGGATATGAGCCAAAAACAGAATTCCTAGAAAACAAGCTGGAAGGAATTCTGAAAATGTATCTTGTCCACGATCTCTCCCCAATCTGGAGAGATGCCTATTTGGGATATGCTGATCTGTTTCAAACATACCTCTGATGGAGACTCACAAACTCTTTAGTAGAGCAGGCACTGTTTGTGACACAGAACTTTCTACAGTGTCTAGTCTAAACTTCACTTGTTAAATCACCTCTGCACTGCTCCTTGCCCCACCTCCAACAGACAGAAAGTTTGAGAGTTAGAGCAAGCCCTTTCACATACTAGGAAATTTATCACATCTCCTCTTAGACTTCCTTTCCATAGACCAAACAAGACATTTTTCTTCCAGTTGTTCTTTAATTTATACTTTCAAGGGTTCTGATCACTTACCAAGAAATTACATGCAGGTAGACGGAGGGAGTAAGTGTCACAAGTTGAAGAAAGAAAAATAAACAAAAATTTCCCACCCTTAAAATTTTCAAAACACCCTAATAATGTTTGGATCACGGGGGTAAAATATCTCACAATCACAACAACAAAAATAAGATTCTTTTTTAATCCAGAACTAATCAGATAATGGTACAAAGGTAGACTGGAATCAATACAGATTTTTTCATGTCAAGTAGGTAAGACAGGCAAGAGATGGTTATGGAAAGGAAACATGTCACACTTCGTGTTTAAAAAGGAGATATCTAACTTCTTTCAGTTTTCATTTAAAAAATATCCCAAACTTCTCTGAGCAAATGGTTATATAGAATGCCTTATCATTAAGGAAAACACAGTACAAGGGCCTATGAAATAGTAAGACAATCCTTTAGGGTTTTTTTTGGTTAAGTGTCCAAAGTTTGCATGAGTTTGACCTTTCCTGATCCCTGCTGCTGAACTTTGTATTCGTCCTCCTATACTAGAGGCCACACTAATAAAAGAAGTCAGATTAGGAAAAGATCAGTAAGAGTAAATCCCAATTCCAACTCACACAGATTCCTTCAAATGCTTTAAGAAAATCATTTGGTATCTCTGGGTCCCTTTTATTTCAAGTTTATATCTTAACATTACAACTTGTTTGCAGAAGCAACACATACCAGGAGGGAGGCATACCCCTCACCTCCAAAATGGGGACATTGCTCACGTAACAGTGGTGGTTGTGAACTTCACCAACGCTTCAGAAGCATCCCAGTGCCCCAATCAATACATTCTTATACTAGCACATTTCACACATCATATCCAAAAAGAGTTAAAGCTATTAAAAGTTTCAAATTAAACTTAAAAGTTTAACTTAAGTTAGAAAGAAATGAATAAAATTTTTAGTTTGTGATTTGACGAATGTTGCAATTACTCTGAATACCAGGAAAGTACACAACAGATATCCATATATTTTAACGACACAGAAATTGAAAGATAAATATTAAAACAAGCTTAACTCTGCCCTACAGGGTCATATTTAATATGAGATTAATATTTTGCTTTTTAGTGTTTGTAGTTCAACCTAGACCTTTAAAAGCATCTATTTTTTTCTCCTGTTAAAAAAAAAAAAAAAAGATTCTGAAGAAAGCAGTATTTCTGTTTCATAAATTTGAACATCTGCATTTACTGGTCGAGTGCCCCATGAGAACCAGTGTTCAGACGTAGCCTACCAGACATGGTATTTCAACTGATGAGATACCATAAAATTACAGAACCTCCAACGAACAGAAAATATGAGGTAATTTTCCAAGGAGAACTTGTTTACTTGTTATCCAAGTTCTCTTATATATGCAAGAGGACTGCAGATGCAACTGGTGGAATTATTTTCAATGCAATAGGTTGTCCCAGCTAACACAACCTTAGTTACTTACCTAACCTTTCCTATAGACCTGTGACAGTTACATACAGTAGTGAGAATCTCAGCATAATTACAACATAAATTCTTCAAAACTACTATATAAAAGGTTTGACTATGTTCTGGCTGCATTCAAATTTTGAATAATCCTTGTTATCTATTACTAAGTTAATTCAGGATAAAAAGATACTGAAAAAGATATTGAAACAGAAGGTTACATCTCTTAGCACAACTCTTCATTCATTTCAATTCAAAGTAATCAATGAATTTGATTACAAAAATCAGAGAAAAGTCACTATTTCCCCCAAGAGCGCTGCATCCTCAGGAGGAACATGCTGCATCCCCTGCTAAAAGCAAAGGTGGAAGCTCCGTTTTCAGAGCAGCGTGAAACAGAACCTGCGCTCCCGGGTCCCGAGCGAGGTGGGCCGCCTCGCAGCACGCTCTGCTCCAGGCTGTTGTATTTTGTATTTTGCATCACGCAAGCCAGGGCGCCAGCCATAAGGGCAGCGCACGTGTCAACAGCGCTTGCCAAGCGGCAGCCGCCCAGTGCAGCCGGAGGAACGGCAGGGGGTAGTGTTCCCGTGCCTTTCAGCCCGCGCTCGGAGCTCAGCCCTGCACCTCACCCTGTGAAACGCTCCGCGTTGCAGGCTGCCCCTCAGCCAGGGGCTCCAGAGCCCCCCGGTGCTCAACGCCTGCAGTCCCATTGGGCTGCTGCAGCTGGGACCCTGCGGCCACCTTGTCCCCAGGGCCCTCTCCACTCGACAGATCCAAAGGAGACTTTAGTTACCACTGCGGAGCAATCACTGGCCTGCAACAGGTCCCCTCGCAGTGCTCATCATAGACACCTAGTGACTCAAAAAGGACAGTGTACGTTTAAAATCGAATTATCAACTGCACTATACAAATGTGCCCCACATTTTTCAGCCTAAGAGAACATCCCCACCATGAGTCTGTAGCCTAAAGTCATTAAAACAGCATTAGTGCAAAACAGAATATAGCAATCTATGTGCACATTTTTTTTTTTTTTTTTTTGCCTAAGGCAAAGTGTTACCTGAATGAAGTGTTACCAACAGCACCGATATTGTGCCACCTATGTCATGAATTTACACTGCCAATCTTTCAGTTTTATCTGAAACAGCCCATGTTCTACAGAATTTATTGATCACCTCAAATATTTTCCCAGTTAGCTGAATTTTGTGATTTGGAATATCAGGCAATTGAGACTACATGTTTACCTCACATATTTACACTACCATTACTTTGGACAAAATCTATTTTTAAGAATGTTTTGCAACATGGTAGTTTTCCCATAGGCTTACATTCCTTTTCTACTTCAAGTTCATCTCGTCTGCTGGCCCCCAAATCCAGGTTTGAGAGAGCCAAAAAGCTTTAGAAAACCTACTATTCTTCAAGATATTTTATTTATTCCAGTAACAGGGATGATTCCCAGTTCTCCAAAGGGACAATTCATGTATGCTTCAGAAAGACATCAAGGGGCACATTTATATTTCTGCATGTACATCTGTGTGTACTATTTGTATTAGCTCATTTATGAAGTAATTTAAAGATTCTTTAAATTATAACAGAAGTGTGTGTGAAATCCACGAATACTATTTCAAAGGATTTGGCTGTAGGATGGTCAGTAAAAACTGTCCCTCTGAAGTACTAGCCTCTTGTTCCAAAATGGATTTGAATACATTTGGTTTAGGAAAGAAATCCAATTTCAAAATGTGAACAAAACAAAACAACAAATATCCTGTTTCTCTAAGACTTATTTTCTAACCAATAGGACAGTTTAGTATGCAAAAATTAAAACAGAAAAAAGAAATTCTGCAATTAATCTAATTCACCCTCAACCCCATGACCTATTATACTAAAGGTCATAACTTTGTGATTCTTCTATTCTAGCATCTAAAAGTTACCACATAAAAAAAGCTGCATCTTCATAAACAAATGAAAATTATGGCAAAATTATTTCATTTTCAGGAACTGAAATTATGGCTGTATAGAATCCACACCACATGAACATCACTAACCATGAAGGTACTAGCTGCTGAAGTCATTACTTATTCTTTATTTGTCATTTAAGCTACTTTATTCAAAAGTTTTAAAATAATGCACAGTGGTTATTTCCTTGCTGTATCATCTGCTTTAACTGACTGAAGAAAACACTGACCCTGAAAAGCCATCCTACCTTATTCCACCTCCACATAAACTAACGAGACTGAAATTCACTTCTCTCTCATCTCAAAAATCTAACTCCTGTTGAATCAGAAAGCCAAACTGACTAGCCAAGGACCAGTGATAACACAAGGGAAGTTATGGGAATACATTACTGAAGTAAAAGTAAGTACCTTTACCAAGTCAGAAGGGAACTGTATCTTGAGGGGGCAGTCAAACTTTTGTGATGTACTCAGGAGTAGCTGACACACCCTGAGAATGAAACATTTATCAGCCACTCTCTCCATCACCTCCTCCTGATCAGTCTGCCCTACTGGCAAAAGCAGCAGCAAACACAATAGCAAAAAGCCACGAGCCCCACTGCTGGTACATACAGGACTGCCCCCTGACCAGCAACATGATACAATCCTTGTAAATATTTTAACATAAAATTACACATAGAGTCACAGAATTGGAGAGACTATTGCAGGTGATGTAGTCCACTGACGGCTCAAGCAGAGTTAACCTGGAAGGCAGCTTGGGCTGCTCAGGTCTCTGGGCAGTCCCACAGAGAGCCCCTCCACAGCCTGGTACGGTGCTCACTGCCCCTCGTGCATCTCGTCCTGCATCCTTGAGAATAACCTGCCTCCAGCTTAACTGGCCTCGTTCATTACAAGCACTAACACTGTAATAAAATACATAACTGAGTGCATTTCTACTCTTACTTAAAAAATAAATAAATAAATAAGAGAGAGAGAGAGAGAAATAACAGCCCCCTAGAAAAATGACAAAGTCATCTTTCAGGAAGTTAAATGATTTCTCAAACACACAAAACAATAATTTTAAATAGACTTTTTCAAAAACATATGTAAAACAAACAAGGCCAATAAAGAATCTATCCTGTTTTCAATTATCAACTTATTTGTAATAAACGTCACACAATCTATGAATCAGCACATTAGTTTCAAGCAGGACGTGAAAAATGGTGAATAGATATATAAAACTAAGAGGGAAAATAAAGCTCATCTTCGACATAAGCCATTCATTCATTTCAGAAGAAATGCAAGCTCTATTTTTCATCCGGCATATGTTAAACACTACTGCATTGTTGCTTTCCCTGTCATCTTGCAACAAGTAAAAATACAAGATCTTTGACAGCAACTATCGTTTTTCTTACTTAGTTCGAAGTAATCTCTTGCTCTTTCACTTTCTTCCTATTCTAGACTAGCCCTCCAACAAAGCACAATTCCTTCTTCCTGCTCAGGGATATAATTACATCTCCACTAGTTCTGAAATGCAGTACAGTAGGAATCGGTTCATTTTTTTTGGCAGCCCAGGCACACTAAATAAGAATAACCAGACGCTGCTTACACCATTTGCAGATATAGCCAAACTAAATGCAAAACAAAAAACAATGCACAGGTGTTCATGAAAGCAGTAAGTTCTGAGTTTCCCCACTATTTGGCTCTCTGTTATAAGGCTCTTCTACCTGGTGTCCCAAAAGGAACATGATATATTCACTCCTATTTCATGATCTCAGATCTACACACCGAACAAATTATGCAGCTAAAACTTCATAAACATCTGGTCATGTAAAATACTTTATACAAATTATAAGTGACCTATTTATTGATATACAGCATGTTTTTCCCAGTCTGAATCTTCTTTTTCCCCTTTGCTGAGTTTTGATTGAAAGTTACGGGTGGCGCTTTGCAGAACTCTGCTGCACGTTGTTCTTTTGTTTGCACACCAACAGGTGCACGAACAGCCACTAAGTAGGCTGGTGCTAAGAAGTGCGCAATTGCATAACTGCTCAGTTATCATCCAGAAGCCAGTGAAATTACCAAGGACAAAAATCAAACAAACTGAATTTCATAACAAAAGTGAAATTGCCACTTGAAGGAGTGCCTAGCTGTATCCAAAAAATGATACTTTCATCCTTCTGGTTTATGACTTGTTAAAATAATCACTTCCTGCTTTGGGATTGAAATTGTTCCTCGTCCTCCTCATTCCAGTTGGTAGGTTTGCCTTGGGTTCTTTTGGAGAAAGACAAGGGCAGGAACAAGAAAATTACTATTTTTTAAATGGCATTCACAACCTTTCTCAGGGCTCTTCAAATAAAAATGCTTAGTTCTCAACTATCATCTTTCTGGAAGCAAAAGGCTGCTTTCATTAGTGTAATTTTAAGGAAAATCATGTTTGAGAAAGTATAAACTTGAGGCTTCAGTAAAAAGTACTTATCACATACAATTTACATACGATTTCCTTGATAGAGGTACAGAGTGCAACATTAGTTATACAGATGTAAGTATAGGAGAGTAAGAGATCTAGATAAAAATGTTTTTAATGTTTTAGTATTACTATGGGAGAAATCCGTGTATAGCATTTGGTCTGGTTCAAGTCTCCCCTTTTATCTGCCTTTGCTTATTTAATTAAAAGTGCTTGGAACAAATTTATTGCATGTCTTTACAATACTCTGCAGAATGGAAACCAGAGCTCACTTTTAGCAACTCAACAAACAAGTGATAAAAATGATTATTACTGGAGGGTGTATCTCAACCATTACGCACCCAGCTGCTTTAGGAAGAAAAGTACTGTATTTGGAGCCATAACCAGAAGATTCCACATAGAAAGACTATTATTTAGCAGCAATGCATGTATATATGTACAAATAACAAGGGAAGGCTCTCAGCCACCTCTGCCACTACCCTCAGGATGAAAAGAAACTCCTAATTTCCATCAGCTGCCTGCCTCCTCTTAGAGCTGCCAGGAGCCATCCAAGCCTTCTCCAGGCACTTGTAGCTGATGCCTGCCTAAAGTAGGAATAAGAGGCAGGGAATCTGCAAGGGTGAGGGGTGTGATGCGCAAATACAGAGAAGAAGGCCTTGTACCATGACCTTTAAAACCAACATGAAGCTTGCTCGTATTAGAAGCTTCTGTTTCAAAAACATAAGCCATAACATCTCCCACCAGATAAACCACAGGATAACCAAGTATCTACTCAGAAAGATAAATCATTTTGCAGGTGTGTTAGTTATATGAGTGAAAAATACAAAAATACCCTAATTACACACACAGAGCTAAAGGTAGAATTTGGCCAGCATATCAGACTTCAAAATCTTATTTTTTTATAAAGCCTGACCCAACTCCTATGCAATTTAGTAAAATTTATTAAGAGAGTTCCCCCCCCCCAAAAAAAAAAAAAAANACACAAGACCTTCAACTTTATGTCCAGTATGCAAAGGAGATACTTCCAACACCAAATTTTAGAGTAAGCTTCTGCAATACTTGCTCAAAACTGATTGTGTGCTATGGTGTTTGGGCACATTCTCCAGGCAAAAGCAAGCACATAAGAACTCTAAGTAACTGCCTTAATGAAAATATCAAAAGGCACCAAAGATGTAAGAAAATTTTACTCAATTTATTTTCTACAACGAATGAGTTAGCAAAACACATACACACACAAACACTGTTCTACCCGTTACTTGGAGTAAAATTTGTTTCTCTTCTAATTCTCTTGAAATAAACATCTGATCAAAACAGTGGAAGCTCTGATCCCAATTTGTTCCCACATATTTTCTCTGATGTTGCCAACTATTGAGAGGTAGCTGAAATTGCCTTAGTTTTACATTTTTTAGATAAAACTACATCCTAACTTTTCCCCTCTATATTATTGTGCACTTCTAGCGAAGACTGTCATTTCGTAACTGTCTTCCCCTAAAACCAAGCTAACAACCATTGAAAACCACAACAAAGAACAGGTAGCAGAGCCCAAGAATGTTCTGCTGCAACAGAGCTGCTAACACCATGTCTCCTGAGCCCCAGAGGACATGGAAGCTGCAGTGGGGATTAGGCAGAGAGACAAACAATGGTTATTTAAAAACGTTTAAAAGTTAAGGCAGCGAGGACTCTTTCATCACGCATAGTCTATCGCCAAACCATCAAGATTAATAATCCATTAATCTGTAATGCTTTTCAATCATGTTTTTAAACGTTTCAAAAAAGAAAGGTAAATCCAAGTGATGGTGATGTACTCCCAAATCGATGCCTTGTCTGAGGCAGTAGTCACGCTGCTCCCTGTTCAGTCTAACACACTACATATTAAAGATTACACATTTGGACATGCACTGCACGCACCGCAGAGGGTTACGTAAAAAGTATACTAGACTGAAAACAGAAAAATTACTAAGTAATTCAGCACTGCAAAAGATTGAATGGATATAAAGAATATACACTGCCATAGTGCAAGATGCTATCATCCATTTCTTCACAACTAATCACATAATATTTTCTTCTGTGGAACTTGGTATGTTGGAGGGTATCCTCCCAAAAATGTTCATGCAATATAGGTATGAAAGCAAAATGTCCAAAAAAAGATCTGTAAAGACTAATTCACAAATACATGACACAAACGCAAAGGTTTTTGTTACGGGATGTTCTCCGCTGCCAGAAGTGTCAAAAACAAAATTTTAAACACTCTCGGAATTCGCCAACTTTTGCCATTATAAATATAGATGTATATACACATACACACACACACACATACACACACACTTGTCAATATAGATATAATCACGTTGGCCATGTCAAAGCAGATAAGAATAACCGTGACTTGGACTATGCTAGTCCGAGTTACAAAAGCACACAAGAATAAGCCCTTAGATAGTAAGTGTTAGTTTGATTGATACTGAAACTATAAATGAAAAAGGCATTCATTAAACTATTATTTTTTTGCTGTAGAAGATGTTAAATTAAATGAGATAAACTAAGCTTATTTAAGGTTACAAGCTGAATACCACTGCTTAAAACCTAAATGGAAACTTCAGGAAATGCTAACGCCACTTAGCTAACAAAGAACATTTCTTACAGAGAGCAAATGGTGCAACTTTTGCCCATTCAAGAGCTAACTCGAACCTGAGCAGCTGACCTCTTAGAAGGCAGATTCTGCAGGACCTGAGGTATCTAAAGGGCAAACCCCAGAGCATCATTTTCAGAGTCTAAGTAACTTTAATGGCCATATGTTCAGGAGCTTATTTCTGCATGTGATTTCCACTTTGGAGAAGGAAAAAGACATCCATTAATGTCTATAAAGAATCATGGAAATACATTTTTGGTTTTAACTTTCAATAAAAGTTATTTCATTTTTCAGATATATTGTATTTTTTTCTTGAATGCTTAGAGGGAGCACTGCTAGAATATTATGGTAGGAATTATATATTCACTTTATTTTCTCCTTTATACAACACTTGCTTTCTTTTTCTTTTTTTTTTTTTGTTTTATTGCCATTTGACAATTCAGTAACTTTTTTGTTTATGTTAAATATTTTAAATTGAGATAGATATTTAATGACTCAGAATAAATAGCAGTGAGAAAACAAAAGTTTCTATTCTTAGTCACAACTATAACTAGCCTTAAATTAAGGCACAGAGAGCAATAAAAAGTTCACTGAAAGGAACTAAGTTGCAAATGCAGTGACAATGCTATAACCTGATAGATTAAAATGTCAGTCTTAAGCAGCTTAGCTTTTCCGATTTAATAACATCTGTAGCGTCTACATTTTAAAATGATCTGCAATATTCAGCTTTAACTTCATTTTTCAACCATATCTCATATACGTAACATGACTAAACCATCTTTTAAGAAATAAAAAATAAAAATTGCAGAACTTCCTTCTTCTCCCGTCACCTGCAGTATATAAAACCACATCACAGACTAATGAGAAATGGAAGTCATTGAAAAAAAAACACACTTCTTTCAGTGTTGGAAATTGAATATAATTGAACAACTAGTTCTACAGGTGTTTCAAGTCCAAAGGATGCTCTGTCTTACAGGTGTGGCCTCCCCACCTGAGAAACATAAAAATGACACACAAGCAGCATTTGTCACTCTATCTATAATCTGACACTAATACCAAGACAATCAGACAGATGTTCTATTCTGCTCCATTATAGCCAATTATTAATGAAACCAGTTCATCCCAAAATATACAGGAGTAGATTTGTGGATCCTGAAGCAAAGCCAGTGAAATGCACTTGCGTCCACTTTCATATTCCCAGTATTACCTTGTCTTTTTCCAATATTATGGAAGCAATTATTAGTTTAAGTCAAGATCAACCTAATTTGCTGCATTCAGAAAGATAGCCATTTACATAGTCTTAAAACATGAGCCTTAAATCAAGTAATTTCCATTATTTCCATTCCATTAGCTAAGCACAGAAAGAAGAATTGTTTACTAGTACACTATTTGATGTTTCCCAAACCATGAAAATCTACGTTTTGAGTGTCATATGCAGATAAACTATTACACAGATAAACTAGACACTGTTGTACTTCACATTAGCATTTTAACTATTAACATATTTCCAATGAAATGCGCTACATAAAGTAACAATATTTTAACTGCTAGGACTAACTTACTCAATCAGTATATCTGGTTCCAACTTGCTACTGCTTTTACACCAGAAGTTATCAACACACAATACTAATGTTTTGAGAAAAATAGATGATACACTCCATTTCCCCATTCTCATATGAAATCGTAATCCCAAATCACCGTATCATAATACTCTACACAGCAGCCATTCGTGATACCATCATCAGGGATTGCAGCATCAGACAAGGAGGAAAAAAAAAAAAAAGCAACAGACTAATCCTAACAAGCATTTTTTTTTTTTTTCTTGAAAATATTCCTTATTATAAAACATACTTCAGAAATGCAGAAAATATATGCTGGTCCTCCTCCTCTTCTTCTCCCTTTTTTTTTCCTGCAAACTTTCCCAGAGGTTTTAGATATTCTTCCAATGCTCAGATTTTCTAATATGCTACTGTACTTGGGCTCCTTACAGTAGCCCAAGAGTCAGGTCAGCTGTATATATAACTGTATTGTTCTGAAACACTTCTGAAAGTCTTCTCCATTTTCTCATTTTTATCACATCAAAAAATCCTGATAAAAAGACTCATGTTACAGTCACTTAAACTGTACTGCAGTACAGTTTAAAACTGGCTGCTATTGGTAGTTTGCAAAAGTTTGTAGGAAATTAGATAATAATTATTTCTACCCTGTTTTATATCCATCATCAACACAGAGCATGTCTAGGAACTGTATGGGGAAAGTGTTACCATATCATTTTAAAAAAGTATCTAAATCCTTAATTGGGCAAATAATTCTGACACTTCTGAATTCTGTGAGTTGTTTTGTTTTTTGCTTTGATTTTTTAAAATGTTTATTAATGTGAATTTACTCCTAGTAAATCTTATTTCTTCAAAGCAAACCAGAAAAGATAAAGCAGCCCAACAGTATGAGCGTGTAAGAGGTACAAAGCAGTCATCTCAGACAAGCATGATGACCTATCAGTGCCACAAGATGAGTCAGGGCAGAGGGGGAGCCCAACTCAGCTTTCCCTGCCCCCTTGTCAGGGAAACTTCTGCGGCATGTACTCAGTTTCCTCTATGCAAAGAGGAAAAAGAGAAACTGGCACCACTGCAAAAGCTGCAGCCCAAAAAGGCCTCAAGAAAACCAGGCTTAGTTCTTTCTTCACCATTAACTACTCCTGAGGACCCACCAGAACATAGGTATCAACCTATACTACTTCTACTGCTTTGATAGTGGCATAGATACCGCACATATTTAGTTATCATTTTGACATGCTGTCAGGTTAACCTGAAAAATATAAATAAAGAAGGCAGAGGGAAAGTCGATTTTAACTATCTCAAATGCAGGCGAAGTAGAATGTAACATAATGGGACAAAAAGAAGGCACTTCTTTAACTACAAGGCTTTGGACCTTCCAAATTGCAGTAGTCTGTTACAACCAAAAGTAACTCTGGAGTTTAAAAAACTATCCTTTTAATTTTATATAATGATAATAATTCTCTCTATAATAAATGTTTATAAGATACTTTTGGAACAAAAGGAAATTATTTGTTATAAAAGCTTCCAAACTTCCAACATACTAAGACAGGAAATACTCAAACTTCCTGGTTTCAAAGCAAAGAAATGCCTCTATGTGAGAAAAGTTGATTGGATCTACTCTTTTAAGATACAGCCTCACTGACAAACCCAGATGGAATGCTGAGACAGGCAGCCCACTAAAAAATCCTTGTGCATCTAAAATACTCTTTCATTGCTCCCATGTTCTCTGCAGCAAAGAACACTTTCCACAAAGTATTTCTGGTAATCAAATTATTTTTACACATAAAACATTACTGTATAACTACATGACCCTACTTCAACAAACACGTGCGAGAAACAGCATTTTGTAAAATTGAACACAGGATTGAGATCTTCGGGGTGAAATCTGTAGTACAGAAAAATAACCATGCTTTCTAACAAGCGTCTTTTGTTTAGTTACAACCCAATCCAAGCAACCAAAAGAGAAGGCTGATTTCACATACTGCATTGCATTACTAAATAGAAATTAGGGGATTTTTTTAAGATTAAGATTTTACCATAAAAGTGAGAAATGCTTCAGGTAGCAGTTCTCAAACTCAGAACCTCCAATTTTGGCAGACCTGGTTTTCCTTGGGTCCTTCTGAGGTCAAAGTATATGCAACTGCAAATGGAATACAGCAAAACTCTGCACCGAGAATGCATTTCCATCCAAATTATTAAGACAAGGAAGGTGCTCCAGAGACTATCCCAAGGGGCAGTTGACAGCTGGCAGCCAGCTTTAAAATTCTGAAGCACTAATGTAATACATAAAGAAGTGGAGGAAGACCAACCACCTGCTCAAAAAGATGTCCGACAAATGCTTTTTCCCCAATAACATTTATGCACCTATTTTTGGAGACAAAGGTTA